>JANAVB010030217.1:7662205-7849705 GCA_029216955.1 Iris pallida | reverse complement strand
ACACGTTAAATATCATCAAAGAGAATACCAAGTAGACATGTGATTAAAGTTCGCTCATTACTTCAGTACTTGATGTGTTGTACTCTTATCCTGTATATCTTTACATTTATTTGAGAGTAGCGTATAGAAGCAGCTAGCTTAGCTAAAAACCATAAAATCCATGGATATTATTACATGGCATATTAGAACTAAAGGGAGTTTCCTATATATGCCATTTCCAACTTGTTTCTTTTTCAGTCATTAATTTGTCGTTTAGAAGCACAGTTTGCGGTATCGTGATACCGATTCGATACGGGTGTTACCGATACAATTTTGTAGGTCCTGATCCCATACCAACTACCACCAATACCTACCATTGGGTTAAATTAGTGTGTTAGTGCAATTATGCATGTAAGATCACCATCATCAGTGTTCTGTTTTTTTAATGTGTGATCACCTTAGAGTTTCATATTTCTATGATATAATCATCCAAATGCAATACATTTTTCTCTTTTAGTAAGGAAATATGTGAGTAAACTATGATAGGTATATTAGATCTGTATGTAAATCTTGATTTCGCTACTACATGGTCTTGCAAATCAGTTTCATAATATGAATCAACTACTGATGTATGCTAACTTCAAAAAAATAAAGTGTGTGAAGTAGTAATTAGAAGTACTTAAATACTACTTCCTATCCAGCCTAAATCCAAGTAAAATTTGGTCGTGGTGTAACTTTCTGATCCTAGACGATGTCCAATGATCAACGAAAAGCAGATCTTCAGATTCTAACATTCAATCTTCAATATGAATTTTCAAAAGTGATCTTTGTCAAGTTTGGTGTATCAACAGTAATATCTTTGAAGTGTGACCCATACAGCTTGGATTCCTGTAAAGAAAAGAGCATCAGTTAACGCATTGTGTACATTACCAATAAGGATAAAATTGGCATGGGATATCAATATCAGATTAATTTAGCATTTCCTGACACAGAAAAATGAAATAAAGGTTTTGCATCTACTAACCAAACCCCAGATATATAGCCATGTTTTGACAGATATCATGATTCTTTTTTTTTCCTTTTTCTTTTACCGGGTTTTTGTTCGCAAGTTCTATTCAAACACTTAATTTAAACTGATTCATTAGGTTATTTGCATGTTAGGTACTCTGAAGACACTCCAAGACTTCCAGTGACTGATTCATTTCCTAACCAGCTTTCGAAAATGACCATTTATTGTTTAGACGCACTGGGTTTCAGGTGTTCAACTTGTTAGATAAATATAGTGCTCCTATAGATACACATTGTGTTACCTGCAGTTGATGTTCAGTCTACTACACTAACTTGTGTGAACTGGGTACACTTAGACAACGTCCTTCCTGTACACAGGTCTGTATCAGCTTTCCTACCTGCTGTCTTACAACACATCAATGTGCATGTTATTTTGTTGTATCAGCTTTCCCCCTACCTGCTGTCTCAAACAATATTATGCCTTAATTCCTTAATTTCCTATGAATTATCCTTGATGCTTGTTTAATTATTTTATTAGTTTCGATGACAGACAACCACACAAACTGAGTCGATCTTCCAGTTTGGGAAATTTAGGATTGCTAGGGTTACAAATTGAAGCGAATAGGCTCCTTAAGCAACTTTTCAGATTGATCTAGGAATTATAGCTATTAATGGAGTGAGAAAAGAGTGATATTTTGGGCACTGATTAGAAAAATTCTTGAGTCAAATCACCTTGACATCATTTTCATATAGTAGGTGTGCAGTGACCGCTCCGACAACTTGTTGAAATGCTGGAAAGAATAGAAATCATTACAGAGGCATGTCAAAACATAATTCAATCCATTATGCAGCAATTAGAGGTAGACAGTTGGTACTGACCATCTCAAACTCTGAAAATGTGTCCTTGGATGTTATTCTGATCAAGGTTGATAAGGAACACAATGCTGCACTTTTTTCGAGGCATTCGAACTCATTAACCCCACAGGTCCAGTTAAGTCTTGAGTTTAAGAATGATAAACTGGGTTACGATGTGCAGCATATTGACTAGTGTCAATTATACATATTCCAGTTAAGTCCTGAAAACTAAAATGATAAATTGGGAAACAGTGTTTAGCATATTGACTAGTGTCAATTATTATATATTCAGCAAGAAACAATTAACATCAACAAAACATCCACTTCCACTTGTTTCTGATACTACGTGCACTAATTCCTTTACTTTATAATTATAATAATGATACTACAGTAGTGAGGACCATCAAGCCTTTTCAAACTAAAATGCCCCCAAATATATAAATATAGATGCAAAAGTCCAACATTAAAGATCGAAATACAAGTAGGAAACCAGTAGACAACCATCTAGACCATAATGAATTTAGTGCCTACCTCACTAGAACATTTAGGGTATAACATTTTGCAACACACAATGCAATATTCAGAAAATATGTGCAGCCAAAAATACGTTAAATAAAATCTAGGGATCAAGTCTGTCTAAGATGTAAACCTCGATTCTGGAAATGGGGCAGAATCTTTTTCAGTTGTCCATGTGGTAGTCAATACTCCATATATCCTTCATGATCTCAATATAGCTACTAGAGCATCCTTCCTTGGTATCTTTTTCTATGTTTAATCTTCTTTCCGACTACATGTTAATCTTCTTTCCTACAACATGTTATTAACATTATCCAATTCTATACCCAAGGTTCGTTGATTCATTTAGAGTAAAAGGTCAAACCTTCTAAGGCAATCAATGCATCTACCAGGTATTCCGGAAGCAATTGGCCTTTTTTTTCAATTCCAACATGTTAAATAGTTGGTCCATATCTCATCACTGTATTATGGAGGCCAAAGATAGAAAGAACTCAAAATGCGACAGCACTTTGAATGTAAAACATCAATTAACACAATTTTTTTATAGTAATCATTATCTTTGGATGTTGGATTTTTTCATCTAGACTCCCAAGATCCATTTATATTTGTGTTTTGCTAGTCAATTTAACATCTTCTAATTGATTTGTTTAGTTTAAAAAATTAAGTGGGTTCAACCCTAATTTGGGGGTCATCCATTTAACCATCAAAATATATATGTTTCAGTAAACAACTACACCCACCAACCTAAACTTGTAGATCATTTTGATTTGCATGTAAAACAATTAATTTGATTGTAATTTTTTTATAGCAATACTGCAGGTTTTACCACCTGCATTTGTAGATCATTTTGATTTACATTTTAAATTTATTTGAAGAACTATAAGTAAACCATTATCACACACTTCCAAGTTTATCATGATGTATATGTATTTTAAATTTATTTGAATAACTATAGTTAAACCATTATCACACTCTTCTAAGTTCACCATTATCACATTTATTTGAATAACTATAAGTAAGCCTATTATTTACATACATTTCATGTAACTAATGTGTGTATGCATACTAGTACTTGCACACACATAGGTGAGTTATGCAAGGAGATTATTTAAAGGTTGCTTCCATGAGTAAAAAATAATCTATGAGTTTAAATTGTTGGATAATTTTTTCATGATATAGTAAACTTGGGCAAAAGAGAATAGTGAGAAGAGAATTCTTTTCCAATCCGTATGAAAATTAGGTGAAGGTCGTAGTCAATCCCATTTTGATGTACATGCTTAGATGATGATGACACATACCACTTAGTACGATTATCCGCTCTTCACTTGCCAACTAACAACATGGTTAATACATAATATTGTTGTACGAGATGCATTTTGCTTGCTCTTCAGACCTGTTCATATAGTTATATCCATTTCAGTTTTGAGACTATCTCTGCACCTTTGTTGAGTGTCTTTTATCTTGCATCTTGATGAGAAAGCAAGCAACACCAATCTTATTGAAGTAGATGCTAGAAATTGAACATTGACATTGGTCATCAAGTGTAGGAAAGTAATTGAGAGGTAAAGTTTAGAAAAGTAATAGAGCTGAAGTTTCTTTCATAACTTCTTGGTTGTTAATCTACAGTCTACAGGTAAAAGTGCACTTACACTGAGTATACAATATCAGCTGCATTTTTAAATAAATTTGATGTTTTGTTATCTAATTACTGGAATTGGAGATGAGAATGGTTAAAAGGATTACAAAGTTGAATATGTTAACCAAGTTAATTTTACTGCACTTAGACACTTATGTAATAACCATCAAGAATCTCAATTTGTGACCTACTTGACCTTATCAACGTAAGGAATGACTGGTGCTGTGAAACTTTTTTCCAGGATAAAAGTAAGAAACATACATACATAAAAAGAACATAATATGCAACAATTCTAAAATTGATGCTTATACTTTATGTTGCACAACACCAACACGACACGATTTGGACATAACGACACGGAATTGACACCTATTTTGGCACGTCCTAGTGTATTTTGGTGTCCATGCCTTGTTGACATGGCAATGATTTTTTTTAGTCTTCGTGCTTCATAGGATGTTCTAGTTCTCGACTTTTGTTTGCATATTTGTCATCCTACTCGACCTTTTTTTAGTCTACAGTAATAAAATTGGTGATCAAGGGTCTTAAGAACTCAAAGGTCAATTAATAATTTTGTGTGCCTTAATTCTTTGATCCGTAACACTATTAGTTTGATTTTATACTATTAGTTGGATTTAGTATGTAGGATGTGGAATAGAGAAGCAGTTCCACGATTAGGACAAAGTTACATGATTTTCATTCTTCCAAAAGTTTGCTGCTTTTGGGATAATAAGATGAAGAATAAGTTGGACTGATAGTTGAAAAAGGTTGGAGCCAGTGTTAGTGCAAATTTATATTTTGAACTGAAAAAAAAAATAGTTGGGAGAAAAGTGCCACTGAGAATTTGACAAAAGCATATTATTGTTTAAGTAGGAACCAAAGTTAAGTATGTCCATTATAATTTTTAAAAGGTAAACAGCCAGAGGTTGAGCAAGAGAGGTTTCTCTTTCCTACATGTCCCATACTTTATGTTAATGGTGTTAATTGAACTTCTTGCATACTTTGCAAATTATTATATCGTATATATTACAAAAAGTTACTTAAATAATTGTGTTTTGACTGTCGTTGACCCCATTATGATGGGAGAAGGCTTGGATGATGATGGTGATGATACTATATACTTCAGTTAAATAATTCTGTTTTGACTGCTGTTGGATTAAATCGGAATGGTTGAGTCTTCAAGTGCATGAGTTCTTGTGGTATTTGGGTTAACCTGCTTGTATACGTTTTATGACAAAGAGTATCAATAATTCAGAAAGGGAGTTTTTATGTCAAAACAGTCAAGAAAGAGACTTAAGAATGTCATAATTGGTGAAAGTCAGTCTGTACAAGCTCTTAAGTCAATGTTGAGGGTCACTGAAAGCATGACTGAAGATGTATAGGAAGGTATGTTATTTTCTTATTTAAAGACAGTTGTCGGCAGAAGTGCCATTTTCAGAACCTAACATGGTTCCCCTGGGTATTTTCTGGTCGGCACAGTTATTTGGCTGCATTATGTTATTTTTTCTTGTAAGATCATATAAGGTCCTATATGTTTGAATTTATTTGTGTTTCTCCAAGTACTTGTTAAAGAATATGAGAGTTTTATATATTTCTATTGGTAAGATGCATTTACATTCTACATAATTTGATTATGTTTGAGTTTACATGAAGTTATTTGGCTGCATTATGTTATTTTTTCTTGTAAGATCATATAAGGCCCTATATGTTTGAATTTCATTTGTGTTTCTCCCAAGTACTTGTTAAAGAGTATGAGAGTTTTTATGATATTTCTATTGGTAAGATGCATTTACATTTACATAATTTGATTATGTTTGAGTTTACATGAAGTTAAATCATGTGTCAACAAATACCATTACGAGTACAAACTGCCAAATATTACTTGCGCCCACAATATTTGTTCTCACTTATATGAATGATATTTTGCTTTCTTCCAAATCATAAACAGAAAAAATTTAAGCCTGCATTCAAAGTTATATGGATGGTTCCAGATTCTTGTTGGGCAATCGAATCCCAACATGGACGTATAGTTCCATGCTAGAGAATTCCTGATGTCCTAAAATTTGATGTCACACTCTTAGTGTATGTCACGTCCCGATTCGGTAGAATCGATAGTCGGCCCCCGGGCGTGATGCCGTACGAGCCTAGGTTGCGCTCGCACAAGGCACTTTCATAAGGTTATCCGAAACACAACAACAAGAGAGTGCGCAGAGTATATTGAACACATTGTATAGAAGAAAACTTGAACTTTATGCCTTTGTTTCAGAATGGTCAGATCGGAAAGCCAGAATATATTCAAATAGCTGGTCAACAAGTTCTTTATCCATGTCATGCACTAGCAAAAATGACAAGTCTATTGTTTATTGCCTTTGCTTCGGTTGAGTCTTACAATTCAAATATCACCATGAAAAGGTGTGTGCTTTGTATTTTGTTAGTTTGTTTCCATAATTACTTGTGTTGTAACTTATAAGAAATGCTAATTATGTATAGAAATTTGATACCCATAATTGAAGTTTTCCTATTGAAGATATGTTTGTTCATAAACCTCGACAAGTGTGTTTTCATATTGACTAATATAACTTGCAAATGCATATTGCTTATTTATGATCCTTGGTATTGCAAAATGAAACCCCAATGATATTTATTCTACATGCACTTCATTTCAATTATCATCATTTTTCCTGTTCTCAAAATATCATCGGGGTTTCTTTTTATAAGTTATATTAATCAATATGATTTAAGCTTCATAGCAATATTCCATAAAAACCAAAAAGAAACCCCTATGTTGCTTATTTATTCTAGTGTCTAACAGGTCATATATCATTTAAGCTTTATGGCTGGAACCTTGCAGAGTTTCCTAGAAGGTTGCGCCACCAGGTATCTTGTGAGATTTAGAAGTGCATGTAGCATTTGGAAATTATACCATTTACCATACAAGGTTTTGTGTGGCTTTCGTATTCATCGTATTCCCAATTTGCAGACTTTTCAATGGTTGAGTAGCATGCCAGTTGAGTTGGAGGGCTATATCTGACCTGGATGTACAATCTTAACCATTTTTATTGCAATATCACGGTTTATGTGGGAAAAGGTAAAGTTTTTGTTATCTCTGTGATGTATACTCCACCAGATGTATCTAACTCTTATCCTGCTCTTTGACAATTCTACATTTTATTCTTCTCTTGTAGAAACCTTGCTAGGAACATATAGTATTCGCTTTTATGGGTTCATATAGCATTTTTATTATACTAATGTTTGTAATATAATCATGCCAATATTTATATTTGCTCGTTACTAGCGCTTCTTTAATATATTGTTCTCAAGGTATTAAAAAATTGTTTGTCAGATTGGGGTTTGCCATGTCGTATAGTGGACGCCGCCCGCAATGTCATGGATAAATTAATTGATGTAGTTTACAATAACGTATTCATTCCAGCTTTCCTTTGATGTCCGGATGGTTGTAGAGTATATTCTAGGTGGAGTCCAAATGCATGTTTATAATGAAATGTTCATTCTAGCTTTCTTTTGATGAAAATATGGTTCTATTTCACAACTGAGAAATAAGGATTCATGATGATATTACTTTATCTTGCATTCTTTGCATATAACAGTACATAATATCTACCATATCTATGATGATGTCTTTTGTAGCACAGGAAGCATGACATTCTCAAAACTGATCCGGTCCTTATTGCCTAATACAGTAGGACACCAAAATTAGTTCCTTGTTTGTGTCGTGTTCATTATTTAGTCTGTGCAACATATACTGCAGCTTCTATAAGTATGTTTCCAGTTTACTATTTGCTTAGGATGAAATATCGGCAAAAAGTAGTTTTTTTTTGTTCCAGATGGGTTGAGCAAGGAGTTGTCAGTATCCACTCTAGATTAGTATCATGTACTTATACTGTTGTTTTCACATCTTATTTCTGGTATATTGCACTACTTTAGTTGTGAGGTTTTTTTTTCTTAAAGAGCATTGAGCTCTGAATTGTGAGTCTGTGTTAATTTTAACAATGTCAAAATCCTCATTGGTATGCCAAGATAGTATTGTGTCCATAGGTTGTCCTTTCATTTGCAATTGTTGGTATCAAGTAATTGAAAACATGCCATTTAGCTAGATTTTAACTGGGCTTTTAAAACATGGTCACAGATGTCTATGGTTATACTTATGTTTTTTTTCCTTATCATCTATTTCTATCCTTGTTATATAGGTATGTAACTTTATAGATTTATTTTGAATACTTATGGAGAATCAAGAACTATTCTATACTTATGTTTTTCTCTTATGTTTGTATATAGGGACATGATCATGCTTACCTTGCCCATAAAGATTTATCTTTTGAAGAATTTCAGAAAGAAAGCCATTGCTATTGCTCGCGTGAATATAGATGCACCATTGAATTGAAGCTTCTAATATCATTGGCGATGAAATTTTTGATGGCAATGAGATGTTCAATAGAGATGGAAGTTTGATGATATTACTGTTGGCGAAATGATCAACTGACCAAAATATTTAGTTCAATTTGTGAGGTTTTGAATTTTTTTTTTGTACTGCACTTGAGATTACAAGCTAGAAATAACATTATATTCCTTTTGTTCATCATGAGGACGAAACCGTTGTGAGCTAGCAACATTAGAGTTACTTTTTATTTTTGATGGAATATTGCTATGTAAACTCGATACATTTACTCGTTAATACAATTTTGATGGAGTTTTTTCATTATTGATGATTGTTAATGGTTATATAAAATTTTATTTTCAAATGTATTTTATTTTTCTATAGTGGATAAACAGGTTTAAATAGATTTGATATGAATGAATTGATTTTTTTTTGAATTCTATTTTCAAAAAACGACATATCTTACCTGTTGAAAAAGCAAAATAGTGGCAGATCAATTTACAAGTTATTTGACAGTTTTAGTCCGTCATTTTTATTTGACAGATAATAACTGTTGTTTTATTCAGCTATAAAACGACAGTCCAAAACTGTCATTTAAATTTTGGGATGCGCTATTAACGACGGATGTTGTGACAGGTCAAAACTGTCGTTTAATGTGATTTACGACAGTTTTGGTCTGTCGAAGAATGCATGTTTTGGCGTAGTGCCCCCAATACAGAAACCCCTACCCTAAACCTCTCTAATAAGTTTGACATTCTCGTTGTCTGGACAGCTGACGATGAACAGGTAGCGGAGAGATCACCTACGCCCTCCGAGATTGCAGATCTTACCGACGATACCTAGGAAACTAGCCACACAGATATCCAGACTGCGATAGATAGGGCTCCTGGCAGTCATACCGAATCTTTCGATGATGGGGAAGAGGTTGGTGAGGATGATGACGACTCTTTCATTTCAGATGAAGTAGAAGAGGTGGACGTCGCAAGCGATAATGTGGCGGTGGCGGCTATCGAAGTACAAGCTAACTACGTATACTGGAGAGCGGTGGACAGACACAGCCAACTACGTATATTGAAGTGAATCCTATCTCGCAATACGGTCACAGCTGTTTAGATACATGAGGGTTTAACTACAAGCCATTAGTCTCTTATGGTCAAGTACAAGCCTAGTGTCTCAATCTCAAGCAAGCAAGTAAATGTAAAAAGATGGTAGATCATCAGACATACAAGGTAAGGCATCCCATACATTACATATTCAGATGATCATGAAGCTAGTCATACAAAATACGAAGACTAGCAAGAGTTTAAGTCATACATGATCAACCCTAGGATTTATCAATCATGTTACAGCCCTTAGGCAGACAGAAAATATTAGCTTTCAACACGAGCTAACACTTGCTCGGCGGCTAAACGCCATAAAAGAATAATTTACAATAGAGTAGAGAGCAAAATAAAACCCACTCGTTGCCAGGGTTGCGTCTAGTGTTCACCATCTAGCTGGAAGGCTGGAAGATCCTCGGGAGCTACTCCAAAATCTGGCCATACAAAACCAGCTGGGTCAGACCCCAGAAAGAGCAAGTGCCACAAGGGAGGCTTCACTTAAGAACTAAAACCAGCATGTTAGCACATGATACATAAAGGATAACGAAATACATGAGTTAGAGGAAACAGGGTGATAAACGACAAGATAACTAAAGGACTATTCCAGTAACCAAGTTACAACCCGTAAGCCAAACAAGGACCGAGGTTGTAACCCTTCACCTGAACAGAACTTAGTCCCTGATCGATTATCGATAAGGTAAAGCATAATATTAACGTGCTGAAGTAACTATGTACTGGCACTGTCTAGACAAGACTAAATTGGACTCCATCCACCAATCACGGCCAAACAATAAGTACGACTTGATACTTTAACTAATTCGGGTTATCACAAGCCTAGTTACTAACAAGATGCATTGGAATGTTCCAACAGCCACAAGCCCTGCAGACGTATTCCAGGTTATCCAGTTGCAAGTTGAGAGAGTTTGATTAGGTGACTTGGAGGTGCAACACATGACAGCGTACTGGAAATGTGCCCTACTCGACGGCAGGCTACAAGTCCAATTAAGGCACCCAGATAACGGGACTGCCTGTAGCTAAAAAATCTCTTCATGAACTACTTGATCAATCTAGTCATTATACTAGTCAGATTCAGTATAAATCCCTGACCATGGTAACCAGGAATCCATGTCCTAGACATGATGCAAGATGAGACATGTAGCTTATACAAGCACAAACACCCACGGTGTCAAGACAAGAGTTACTTGGCAAATCAAGATAGCCGTCGCAATAGTATGTCAAGATTTATCATGTTAGGTTACTTATCAAGATTACTTGTCAAGAGTGTGCTTCGGTGGGCCACTATCAAGATTAGCATGTCAAGTTGCTTGTCGAGAGTGCACCACAAAGGGTCACTATCAAGATTATCATATCAAGTTGCTTGTCAATAGTACACCACGAAGGGTCACTATCAAGATTATTTATGTAAAGCCATGTTGTCATGTCGTGTTCATGTAAGTGCACCACGGCGGGCCACCATCAAGGAGTTATTAGAGAGTGTACGTGCCATACCAAGATCGTATTTTAAAAACTCAGAGTATATATGCAAAATAGAAAATAACATTGTAGGACCAGTCAAGTAAAGAGTACAAGCAAAGTCACAACTCATACTAAGGACCAGGGGACAAACATGGATATTAGCAAGAGAAGGCACAAGGAGTCAATAGGATGACATGGAGAGCATGCGCCCAAGGCTATGCGCCCATACGTATGCGCCTGCATGCATGCACCCATGGTCTATGTACCTGAGGCTATGCGCCTAGGGCTAGTCATTTCATAGAAAGTCAAGTATTTAGGGAAGGCATGCGCCAAGAACTATGCGCCCACATGCATGCGCCTGCATGCATGCGTCCATAGGGTGTAGACGGGGTGCAATGGAAAGATGAGTCAGGAGACTATCTTTCATGGAAAGTGGGCATATGACAAAAGCTATGCGCCCAGGCAGGGGAGTCCTTGGGCGCATATATTGTAACTCCCTAAACCTATTTTCATATATTTTTGAATTGTTTGAATTTTTTCTAAAAATAATCATTTTTACCTTCGGGCAATAAAATTGTTCTATTAAATTCTGTTTACTTGAATTATCTATTGATTCATTTTAGTTTAGTTTTGGTTAACTTTAATGGTAGTTCTAATTTTATCATTAATGATTAACACATGATTATTGTAAATGATTAGTTAATTCTTCCTTTAAATATTATTTAATATTTTATTAAAGCCTAATTAACATTGTTTGATACCAATTCTGTTTCAATTTGATTAATTAAGTTTTATTCGATTAATAGTAATTAAATTCTACTTTGATTGATTATTTATTAATAGATTTTGTTTATTCTATTGTATTAATTTTTTTAATACAATTACTTTTAGTAACATGATAGTGGTTACCTACTTTGGGATTTAGCTATATTATTTAAGAAGAGGAGATTAGGTATTGTGGCTGAATAATCTTAATGGCTAGACTAATCTATTTATTCTGTTAGTTATTTAATTAGTTATTTACTACTTTCGTAATTAGTTGGTAATTAACTAATTGATTTGTTAGTGATAGTTAGTTACAAAGCTGTTACAAGTTTATTTTTATGACCCCAGATCTGTTCATATTTACTAACATTGCCACTGTCCTAATTTAGGGAACACCCCCAGATCTACACCTATTTACAACTATGCCACATATTATTTTATTATAAATTCTCATCAATGACACAGAGTCCTAGGCACACAGTACACTGACACCACATCATCACGGTATACTATTATACTGTTCAATGGTCGTTCCTGGGCCATGCGCTGCCACGGCGAGTTCACCGGCCGCCACCACTCCACCCCAGAAGTTCTCCACATCACCGGAGTTCTTTCACCGAACCTTTATTGTCGTACCGATGGCCAAGTCGCCTCGATCCTCGCTAGCAAGAAGAGCCACACCATATCGGGATCCGCCGACCCTCGATCGGGGTGGAGCCCCTCAAGACTCGGGGAGCCACCTCCTTGGGGCCTGAGCCACCGCCAGAGAATGGAAAGCCACCGGATCTCATTGTTCCCGCAGTAGCCTCGCCATGTCGAGATCGCGATCACCACATCGACACTACTAAGCCACCCAAGGGAGACAACGATCAAGTCGTTGACGTGCCGGTCGAAGCCACTAACGACCGCCCTATCGCCGTCAACAACCCAGCCGCCGCCTCTATTTTTTTGAGTCGCGCATCCTTGCTTCGAGCAGTGCACTGCCAAGGTTCATGCATTCTCGAGCAGGGTACCGCCTCAAACAACGTGTCTCGTCTCGAGCCAGTTCTTCAGTCAGATCTAGAGTGGGTGAAGCCTCCGCCGCCTTCGACAGCAGAACTGCAGCGCCACCGTGGATCGACATCCCCATCGCACCAAAGGTGAGTCTCCGCCTCGATCTTCCTTGAACCCCTTCTTCTTCTTGTTTTTTTTGGACATTAGGGTTTGTTTTAGAAATTAAGGTTTTATCTAGGGTTAGGGTTTGAGGTGCAATTTTGAGGAAGAAGAAGAAGAAGCTTTGAGAAGAGATGGTTCTCCATGAGGGCTGAGCAATGTGATGAAGAGAGAGAGAAAGAGGGAGATGATCTCTTAGTTATTTCTTTCTTTTACTTTCTGCTACTCTTCGAAAACCGAGAGACCGAGCTGTGAGAGGAGATGAAGAATAACTTGGGGGTTTCTTTCTTTTGTGGAGAAGTGTAGAGAGAACGAGAGAGAGAGAAAGGGGTGTACTCTTCTGTGGGGAGTAAGGATTATGGTTTAGGTTTTCTCAGAATGGGATCACTGGGAAGAAGAAGGTTACGACTGGAGAAAAGAATTGAATGGGAAGAGAGAGAAAGAGATTAGGTTAAAATTAGGTTACTCTTGTGGGCCGGGTCTGGAAAGGAGCTCGGCTGGGCCGGTTCAGTGTGTGGGTTATTTGGAAAGGAAATAAAATAAAGGTAGTTTAATTAATAGCATTTGGTCTTAGCAGGCCAGACTCTGAACCAGTGTGTGGGAATTAGGAAGTCCTGGGCTTGAGTGGTGTGGGCTGTGAGCCTAGGTTAGACTGTTTAGTAAGAATAAAGAATTAATGGCAAGAATGGGTTTTCTAGGGACTGGGCCTGGGTGTTTGGGCCGACAGTGGGCTGGTTATTACTTTGTTCTTGTAATAATTAATTCAGTTTTATCATAAAATTAATTATTATATTTTAAATATTTTTTGATTGTAATTTATTTAATAATAATATTGCTAACTATTTTATTGATTTACCATTCTTTTTGTAATAAATGCTTTTTCTATAAAACCTTGTAGGTATTTTAGTTATATTTCTCGCTAAGTATAAAAGTTGATTATATATGATAATTTGTTATGGTTGAGAGATAGTTAGCTAGTAGGTATTTTCTAAAAATAAATTTTTTTTGTTAAATATAGTTCAAAGTATTTTTATTAATATTTATTCAGATAAAGTTATATACATATATATTTTCTAAAAATATTATTAGCTATTATATTTTCATTATCTAGTTTATGGATATGGTTAGCTAAATGCCTTTAACTTCAAACCTAATAAATTGTACCAAATAACATGTGACATTCATCCATGCAGTACTACTCCCGTGCTTCCAAAGCGAGGCAAGTACACCGACTCGACCTTTTACTTTGTCTTTCTGTCTTACATTCATGTGCCACGTTCTCATATCGGACACGCGATACATATGATTGCATCGTCCATGTTTGTTATTACATTGTGAGTCATTATCTATTGTGGGGATTGGGGGAAATATTAACTTTTGTGTGACCACACCCAACATAGGTATTGTGGATAGCCTAATCGTACACCTCACGTACGATTAAGTCGCACCTTGTAGAATTGTGAATTATGAATTGATTAATTATGGATTATGGTCCTTAAGTCGGTCACACATTAGGTAAATATTTCAAAAAGGTCACACTTGCATTGATTGTCGTGTTCATCGTATTATTCATTGATTATCGTATTCATTGTCTTTACATATTGATTGTCGTGTCCATTGTCTTCAGTTTTGTATTTCACTTCTGGTACCATATTTTATTTTCAGTTCTCATACTCTAGTTTCACCTTATACTCTGTAGTTCAGATTATAATGTATATTGTTCTTGTCGGGGTTGTACTTTGCTCTTTCTTGACAGGACACGTTGCAGGTGCTTGAGGCCATATAGAGCATGGTGGTATCATGGAGATTGCAGGATATAGTTTATTGTTTTCATTTCAGGATATTATATTTGTATTTTATCATTGTATATTTTTATTTTACCATATTTGTCTTCGGATGACTTTGTACTAAATTGACTTGGTGGATTGTGGTGAAATTTTCTGGGACTCTGTAATTGTTTACATTACATTGTGACTTGGAGTTTTCTTTAGTATTGTACAGCTTACTTCGTCGTGTCCATTGACGAAGGCTGGGCGTGTCGGACTCGTGTCCGATTATTCTGGAGCAGGTCGTGACATGTTTTTAGTGGTGGCCCATGCAAGTCTCTGTCCTAATGGCACTTAGGTTATAAAGTGCTATTGGGGGACAGCAGAACTAAGGAAAACTAATCACAGCATAGGATCCGTGGGAAAATGGTTACGTTTATTGATATTTAAATTTGATTTACTTTTGATTTTTTTGGTTGGTTTATGATCTTCTAGGACATAGCAATCACCCGTTTATTTTCTATTACAGGATGGTTGCCACAAAGAACGCTGGGACTAGCGAGCAGCCTGCACCCGATGTGCAGGAGCAGCTTCCAACATCTCTGCCTCAGCCTTTTCCTCCGACGATAACGTTCGACGGTTCCCAGATGATGGCCATGTTCCAGCAGTTCATGGAGGCACAGAACCACCAAGCCACGCAGTTTTGAACGACGATTATGGACGTGCTCCGAGTCAGGGAGCCAGCTCTACCAGCTCCGCCAGTACCGTCGGCACCAGTAATACCAGCAGTGCCGAGGCTAGGGACTGCCAGAGATTATCAGAACCTCTGCCCGATGGATTTTTGGAACCGTGAGGGGATAGTCTACGCAGATGAGTGGCTAGAAAATGTCGAGCGGACGTTGAAGATGGCGAGAATTCCAGATGACCTGAAGGTCGAGGTTGCAAGCACGCAACTTTTTAACATTGCTAGAGCTTGGTATAGAGAGGAGCCTCAGTTGGCTAAACCCCAAGTTCTCTGGAAAGAATTAAAAATATTGTTCCAGGAGAAGTTCTTTTCGGATGTAGAGCGAGACGAGCTTCGGATGCAGTTCGAGGCATTACAGCAGGGGAGTATGATTGTGGCTCAGTACACATCGGAGTTCACCCAACTTAGCAAGTCCGCGGAGAACCTAGTTAGCACACCACAGGAGAGGGCTTGGAAGTTCAAGAAAGGTCTCACCAGAGAGTTGCGGCATGCAGTGGCAATCAGCCAGGCCACTACCTATGCGAGCATCCTCAAAGTTGCTCAGGGAGTGGAGAAGGAGATGGATCTGAAGCTCAAGAGGGGCCGAGACATTGGCGCCATTAGTTCCCAGGGTCCACCGAAGCGGACTGACACACAGCAGAGGCCACCTCAGCGGCCAGCAACCCAGCATCAACATCATTCTCATGTTCGAGCTCTGACATCACCGAGGCAGTAGAGACAGATCCAGATCTCGACATACTTATCTTGCGTGTACTGCAAGAGGCCGGAACACTGTGTCGAGAAATGCCACAAGAAGTTAGGGCATTGCTTGGTTTGTGGATCTGCCACTCACCAAGTGAGAGATTGCCCAGCAGCTTTTACTCGTCAGGGACCAGCACCAGAGCTGCAGCAGGAGGACCCAGTCTTTGAGGATCAGTAGTCGCAGGGAGCGCAGCCAGATGGACCTTTATCTTCCTTATGTTGCTTGTAGTATCTTAATTTTTTGTAGTGCCTATTTTGAGGCTTGTCTCAGAGTTTTCTTGCAATTACAGTCTTTCATATTGTCCAGTGACCACTTGTTGGTCCTTGTTACTTTTTACTACCTAAATAAAACTATTTGTCTTTTGTTGCTTTCTTGATAAACTTGTTTGATTTTGTGCAAACCTACCTACCCTTGAAATTTTGAGGACGAAATTTTTGTAAGGGGGTAGATTTGTAACTCCCTAAACCTATTTTTGTATATTTTTGAATTGTTTGAAATTTTTCTAAAAAGAATCATTTTTAGCTTTAGGCAATAAAATTGTTCTATTAAATTCTGTTTACTTGAATTATCTATTGATTCATTTTAGTTTAGTTTTGGTTAACTTTAATAGTAGTTCTGATTTTATCATTTAACCCATAATTATTTTAAATGATTGATTAATTCTTCCTTTAAATATTATTTAATATTTTATTAAAGCCTAATTAACATTGTTTGATACCAATTCTGTTTCAATTTGATTAATTAAGTTTTATTCAATTAATAGTAATTAAATTCTACTTTGATTGATTATTTATTAATAGATTTCGTTTATTCTATTATATTAATTTTGTTAATACAATTACTTTTAGTAACATGACAGTGGTTACCTACTTTGGGATTTAGCCATATTATTTAAGTAGAGGAGATTAGTTAATGTGGCTGAATAATCTTAATGGCTAGACTAATCTATTAATTCTGTTAGTTATTTAATTAGTTATTAACTACTTTCGTAATTAGTTGGTAATTAACTAATTGATTAGTTAGTTATAGTTAGTTACAAAGCTGTTATAGGTTTATTTTTATGACCCCAGATATGTTCCTTTTTACTAACATTGCCACTGTCCTAATTTAGGTAATACCCCCAGATCTACACCTATAAAACTATGAAACATATTATTTTATTATAAATTCTCATCACAGACAAAGAGTCCTAGGCACACAGTACACTGACACCACATCATCACTGTACACTGTTCTACTGTTCACTAGCCGTTCCTGGGTCGTGCGTCGCCGCGGCGAGTTCACCGGCCGCCACCACTCCACCCAGAAGTTCCACATCACCGGAGTTCCCTTACCGAACCTTCATAATCGTACCGACAGCCAAGTCGCCTCGATCCTCGCCAGTAAAAAGAGTCGTACCAGATCGGGATCCGCCGACCCCTCGATCGGGGTGGAGCCCCTCGAGACTCGAGGAGCTACCTCCTCGTGGCTTGAGCCACCGCCAGAGAACGGATAGCTACCGGATATCGCTGTTCCCGCAGTAGCCTCGCCATGTCGAGATCTCGATCACCACATCGACACTACTAAGCCACCCAAGGGAGACAACGATCAAGTCGTCGACGTGCCGGTCGAAGCCACTGACGACCGCCCTATCGCCGTCAACAACCCAGCCGCCGCCTCTGTTTTCTTCAGTCGCGCATCCTTGATTCGAGCAGTGCATTGCCTAGGTTCACGCATTCTCGAGCGGGGTGCCACCTCAAACAGCGTGTCTCACCTCGAGCCAGTTCTTTGGTCAGATCTGGAGTAGGTGAAGCCTCCGCCGCCTTCGACAGCAGAACCGCAGCGCCACCGTGGATCGACATCCCCATCGCACCAAAGGTGAGTCTCCGCATCGATCTTCCTTGAACTCCTTCTCCTTCTTGTTTTCTATGGACATTAGGGTTTGTTTTAGAAATTAGGGTTTTATCTAGGGTTAGGGTTTGAGGTGCAATTTTAAGGAAGAAAAAGAAGGAGCTTTGAGAAGAGATGGTTCTCCATGAGCGTTTGAGCAATGTGATGAAGAGAGAGAGAGAGAGAGAGGGAGATGATCTCTTAGTTATTTCTTTTTTTCACTTTCTGCTACTCTTCGGGAACCGAGAGACCGAGCTGTGAGAGGAGATGAAGGATAACATGGGGGGGTTCTTTTATTGAGAAGTGTGGAAAGAACAAGAGAGAGAAGGGGGTGTACTATTCTGTGGGGAGTAAGGATAAGGGTTAGGGTTTTCTCAGGATGGGATCACTGGGGAAGAAGAAAGATGCGGCTGGAGAAAAGAATTGAATAGGAAGAGGGAGAAAGAGATTAGGTTTAAATTAGGTTATTCTTGTGCGCCTGGTCTGGGAAGGAGCTAGGCTGGGCTGGGCCGGCTCAGTGTGTAGGTTATTTAGAAAGAAAATAAAATGAAAGTAGTTTAATTAATAGCATTTGGTCTTAGCAGGCCGGACTCCGAACTAGTGTATGGGAATTAGGAAGTCCTGGGCTTGAGTGGTGTGGGCTGTGAGCATAGGTTAGACTGTTTAGAAAGAATGAAGAATTGATGGCTGGAGTGGGTTTTCTATGGACTGGGCCTGGGTGTTTGGGCCGACAGTGGGCTGGTTATTTCTAATAAATAATTCAATTTTATCATAAAATTAATTATTATATTTTAAATATTCTGTGATTGTAATTTTAGTTAATAATATTATTGCTAACTATTTTACTGATTTACCATTAATTTCTTTTTGTAATAAATGCTTTTGCTATAAAACCTTGTAGGTATTTTAGTTATATTTCTCGCTAAGTATAAAAGTTGATTATATATGATAATTTGTTGTGGTTGAGAGATAGTTAACTAGTAGGTATTTTCTAAAAATAAGAATTTTGCTAAATATAGTTCAAAGTATTTTCACTAATATTTATTCGGATAAAGTTATATACATATATATTTTCTAAAAATATTATTAGCTATTATATTTTAATTAGCTAGTTTATGGTTATGGTTAGCTAAATGCCTTTAATTTCAAACATAATAAATTGTACCAAATAACATGTGACATTCATCCATGCAGTACAACTCCCGTGCTTCCAAAGCGAGGCAAGTACACAGACTCGACCTTTTACTTTATCTTTCTGTCTTACATTCATGTGTCATATTCTCATATCGGATACGTAATACTTACGATTATATCATCCTTGTTCGTCATTGCATTGTGAGTCATTATCTATTGCGTGGATTGGGAGAAATATTAACTTTTGTGTGACCACACCCGACATAGGTATTGTGGATAGCCTAATCGTACATCTCACGTACGATTAAGCCGCACCTTGTAGAATTGTGAATTGATTGATTGTGGATTGTGGTCCTTAAGCCGGTCACACATTAGGTTAATATTTCAAAAAGGTCACACTAACATTGATTGTCGTGTTCATCGTATTGTTCATTGATTGTCGTGTTCATTGTCTTTGCATATTGATTGCCGTGTCCATTGTCTTCAGTTTTGTATTTCACTTCTGGTACCATAGTTTTATTTTTAGTTCTCGTACTCTAGTTTCATCTTGTACTATGTAGTTCAGATTATATTGTGTATTGTTCTTGTCGGGGTTGTACTTTGCTCTTTCCTGACAAGACACGTTGCAGGTGCTTGAGTTCATATGGAGCATGGTGGTATCATGGAGATTGTAAGATATAGTTTATTGTTTTCATTTCGGGATATTGTATTTGTATTTTATCATTGTATATTTTTATTTTACCGGATTTGTCTCTGGATGACTTTGTACTAAATTGACTTGGTGGATTGTAGTGATATTTTCTGGGACGTTTAAAGATTCTGTGATTGTTTACATTATATTGTGACTTGGAGTTTTCCTTAGTATTGTATAGCTTACTTCGTCGTGGCCATCGACGAAGGCTGGGCCTGTCCGACTCGTGTCCGATTATTCGGGAGCGGGTCGTGACATATATAGGGCTATACGCCCAAGTAGGGAGCATGGGGCCTTGGGCGCATATAAATGGCTATGCGCCCAAAGGAAGGCAGTCGTGGGCACATGAAAATGCTATGCACCCAGCACTGTTCTTCTTCCCCAATCCGAGAACTTGTGTTCATCGAACCCATGAACTTCCCAAGTTCACAAATCACTCAAAACAAATCGAAATTCGGGTTTTCAAAGGTCCATTTTGAGTACGATCAAATTCTCTACAACATGGAACAATCAAAACTTGAAAATAATGAAGTTTGAAAGATCAAAACCCAAAAAAACCAAGATTTGAGAAAACTTAGATCTGCAAGATTTAATCCACAAAAACCAAAAGTGCTAAGTACTAAATAGTCATAAAACTAAGTAACGAAGACACTAGAACCATAAAACATGAGGTTTTTCATGAAGCAAGATTACACTTGCCTAAGGTGGGTGGAGAGAATTAATGGAGAAAGAAGAAGAAGTTAATGAAAGTAATAAGGAGAGAGAGTGGGAAGTTGATATATATATCACCCTTTCCATCTCCAACCAAAACCAAAATAAACCAAGCCAAGCTAAACCAAGACCAAACCAAGCCATGCTAGACAAGTTAAAATACGGGTCGAGAATCCGTACACGTATACTGGAAATACGTATAACGGAAAACGGAAGTGACAGGTTCCATGGATTGAATGATCGTGTGAGCTGGATTACAAATCTAGGCAGCTGGAACATACATATTCGAAGTATTCCTTGCCATATTATTGCAGATATCTAGAGCATTGTATTAGAAGAAGGCCATGCCCCTGACTACTAGACATGGGATAAATCAAATTAAAAATTTAGAGTCTCTGATGTATACAATTGGATTCGTACTCCTCAGCAAAACGGATGTTTGGGTGCCTTTCATTTGGTGCAAGGATAGCGCGAGCAAAATGCAGTACTGCTTGTATAAAATGGCTAATGGGAGATTGCTCACGCTTGATCGCCTCAGCAAATTTGGCATCCATGTTACCTCCCAGGTATGCAGCCTCTGTAGCATCGATACGGAGACTGCTGACCATCTGGTATTTGGCTGCCGGATATCGAAACACATCTGGAAAGTTCAGAAGGGTAAACTCCAATTAGTTGGCGAGGCTAAAGTGGGGGTGAGGGAAAACTTCAAAAAAATTCAGGATCAGATCCGCAGAGGTCCGTTGTGGATCACCATGGCGAAGCTTCGTATGCACGTTACAGTGTGGCACCTATGGAGGGAAAGGAATAAAAGAATTTTTGAAGGAGTTGCGTACACTATGGAGGTCGTGTTGAAAAACATAGAAGGGGACATGAGGTGCCTTCACAGAACTTAGCAGGAGTAATGTTCAGTGATGCTAGCGTTTCTTCTTTTTCTGAGTGAATTTTGAGTTACTGTGTTATTGAGTAGTAGCCTATAAGGCTTATAGGGGAAAGGGTTATTAGTATAGAGAAGTTGTACAGGGGAGGGAGTGGATTGTAAAGCACTCTTTTTTTTTCTTTCACATTTTGAATATAATCACCATTTATTCAATATATATATATATATATATATATATATATATATATATATATATATATATATATATATATATATATATATATATATATATATATTGAATAAATGGTGATAGAGGCGAGTATATTGGAGCAATGTGTACTTGTAGCGAACTCGCCTCTATCACCATTTATTCAATATATATATATATATATATATATATATATATATATATATATATATATATATATATATATATATATATATATATATATTTTATATATAAAAAAAAAATATATATATATATATATTTTATATATATATGCAAATGTATATATGCAAATATATATATATATATATATATATATATATATATATTTATATATATATATATATATATATTTATATATATATATATATATATATATATATATATATATATATATGCAAATGACCCCTAGCCTAGTGGTTAAGAAAGATGCATGCGGCCTAAGTGGTCGGGAGTTTGAGCCTCAGTAGAGGCGAGTTCGCTACAAGTACACATTGCTCCAATATATATATATATATATATATATATATATATATATATATATATATATATATATGGTGTGGCGATCGTCCTAGGGTTAGGCGACGACGATTCTGTTTGACATTCTCCTCCACCCCGATTCCGGCTTGGCCTCGGCCAGGCCGGCGTCTTTCCTGGTACTGGTGGATCAGTTGACCACCGGTACACAATATTGCTATGTTTAACCCGACGTTTGCGTCGGTGGTGGCGAATGGATCTTCCAATTCATCATCGATTGCCATTAGATCTCCTTCATATTCCAAAGGAGTCCCTGTCGTTACTTTCTCGGAGGAGGATAAACAAATCCTAGCTGATCCTTTCATGTTTGCACTGATTGGAAAATTCTCACACCATCGGCCATCTATTGATGCGATCTGTAAAGCTTTTGAAGATTTCAAGTTCGCGGGCTCTATCAAAGTGGGTCTGATAGACTCTAAACACGTGGTGATTCGTCCTTCCTTGGAGGTGGATTTTCTGAGACTTCGTTCTCGTGATCTCTGGTATGTTGTTCGCGCCCCTATGCGAATCTTTAAATGGACTAAGATTTCTCTGCTAATAAGGAGTCTACTCTTTCCCCTATGTGGGTTTCCTTCCCTGGCCTTCCAATCCAATTTTTTGTAAAAAAATGCTTTGTTTTCCATTGCTTTAGGCATTGGTACTCCCCTTCGCCTTGATAAGGCTACAGAGGACTTATCTCGTCCAAGTATGGCAAGGGTTTTTGTTGAAGTTAACTCCAATAAAAAACTCCCTAAAGTTGTTCGTATCTGCATGCCTCATGGTAGAACCCTATCACAACAGATTGAATATGAACATGTCCCTAAATATTGCTCTACATGTTTTCATCAAGGCCATACAAAAGAAGAGTGCAAATCTCAAAGAGTTATTGATAACTCTACTGCTCATCATAAAGTGGCGGGCCCCGCCATTAATCCTCAGAATAAAGGGAAGGAGCCATTAATTGAAGAGGAAGCCACGCATATAGACACTAATAATGTTTCTAATATCGATAACCAAAACTTGGTTTTGAGAGCTGGTTCATCGTGGACAGTTGCTCATGCGAATAAAGATGCTGACGAACAGCCTCCTCCCGACGGTGAAGTGAACCCTGCGGTCACTTCCGGATTGATGGCCATTGATTTGACTATCCAGCCTCAGGCCAGTCCGGCCAATCCGGATGTGTTGCCCATCGAGCCTCAGGTGGAGGCTAATACTGTTGCTAATAATACTAGGGAAAATGACACTATGGTGGATGATTTGGAGAAAGTAAAGACAGCAGAAGACTTGGAGAAGAAAAAAACCGTCGGGTGACATTTCAAATTCGGTAGATCAGGAGGAGGAATCCAATTATTCTGGTGCTGAAGAAGGGGAGCTGCCAAAAGACTGGGCGGACATAGTTGATGAGGAGGAAATCAATGGAGAATCACAGGAAACGCAAACTATCAAAGCAAGGAAACCAAGAGGAAAGAAGAAAGTGTACATTACACCAAGTGAACCGAGACATACCCGATCTTCTTCCAAAGGTCCATCAACTCTCCACACCTCTTCCTCCAATAATGTTTAATATTCTTATGTGGAATGTTAGAGGGATTGCGGACAAAATGACTTCTAAAAGACTTAAATCACTGTGTCGAATTCATAGAGTGAAGGTCTTAGCGATCATTGAACCAAAAGTCTCAGTTCAACAACTGTATTCTTTTTAACTCAAAATGGGGTTTCAATTCTCCGTCTCTAATAGTAAAGGGAACATTTGGATTATGGCTAGACAAGAGGTTTCAATGGAAGAGGTTGATTCTCATGATCAAGTTGTGAGTGCCATTCTTTCAGGCTCTTTGTTTCCATTCCGATCTTTACTATCGACGGTGCATGGGCATAACAAGAAAGAAGGTAGACGTGAGCTTTGGAACAGGCTTTTACAATTACAGTCTACCTTCAAGCTTCCCTGGATGGTAGGGGAAGCTTTCAATGTCATTGTAGCTGTTGATGAGAAATTTGGTGGGGCACCAGCATGTTTGGTTGGAATCAATGAATTTTTGAATTTCCAATTAAGATCTGGTCTTCAATCTCTGCCATATACGGGTAGCTGCTTCACATGGGTGAAGACTGATGAAGGTCCGAATAGACAAGGATCTAGACTTGATAGATGGCTCATGGATCATGATTGGACGACTTGGGCTTTCTTAACCTCTTCTGCTCATCTCAATAGTTCTTAGTCTGATCACTGTCCTATTCTGGTCACTATTAAAAGTAATAGTGATTCAGATAGGAGACTATTCAGGTTCTTAAACTTCTGGATTACTCATGAAGATTTTCCCCGAGTTATTGAACAGGCTAAGGCTTTCATTTAATCATGTGAATAGTATAGTTCGTGTGGGCCTTCGGTTATCAGCTGTACGGAAAGCTTTGTCAGCCTGGAGTCATCAAACATTTGGGGATATATTTCAAGAAGTGAAGAAAGCAGAAGACAGAGCTTTGGCGGCGGAGATTGCTTATCAGGGGGATAATTTTTGTAGAAAGGATTCGATGAAGGCCAAGGCTGATTTGAAGCAAAGGATCAGTTATGAGGATTCCTACTGGAGGCAGAAGGCTAGAGCTAAATGGGATGGTGAAGGTGATAAAAACACTAAGTTCTTTCACTTATGTGTTTTGGCAAAGAGGAACAAGCTTTTGATTCATGGGCTTAATTCAATTGAGGGCAGACATCTCACTAGCCTAAAGGACATTCAAGAGGAGGCAAATTCTTACTATAGTAAACTTTTCCTTTCTTCTCCTATTATTCAGCATCCTGATTTTTTAGACTCTATTCAGACTTCTATTATTAATGATGAAAACAACAAGCTTATGGAAAAGCCGCAAATGGAGGAACTGATAGACACTCTGAAGAGTCTAGATCAGGATAAAGCACCAGGGCCAGATGGTTTTACTGGGCAGTTCTTCAGGGTTGCATGGGAGATTATTGGGCAGGATCTGTTAGAGGCAGTACATCTTTTCTTCGATGGATTTGCCTTTCCGAGATCTATCACTAGCACTCACTTGCTTCCAATTCCTAAGATGATTGATCCGAAGACTATGACAGATTATAGACCTATTAGTCTATGCAACTTTGTGAACAAGTTATTCTCAAAGCTTCTGGCTCGTCGGTTATCTCCTTTTCTCCCTCGACTTATCTCTCCGGAGCAGAGTAGATTTATTAAAGGTCGTGAGATTGTAGATAATGTGATCCTTGCCCAGGAAATGATTAGCATGATTAATCACAAATATTAGGGGGGGCAATACTGCTTTAAAGTTGGATATGAGCAAAGCTTATGATAGAGTCAATTGGAGATATCTTTTAAAAGTTCTCAGACAGATGGGGTTCTGCAATGAGTGGCTTAACATGATTCTACATCTCCTGGACAATGTATGGTTCTCCACTTTGATTAATGGTAATGCTTCAGGTTTTTTCAAGGGTCTTTGTGGATTGAGACAAGGTGATCCAATATCACCGTTACTCTTTGTTCTTGCGACAGAGGGTTTCAGCTCTAAATTGAATGAACTCAGGTTGCAATCTTCTTTCATTCCTTATTATTCCCCAAGCGGCTGTCCTGTTATTACACATCTCGCGTATGCAGATGATGTTTTGCTTTTCTCTAGTGGTGAAAAAAGATCCATACAAAAAGTGATGAATGTTGTTCATCAATATGAGGAAGTTTTCGAGACAGAAGGTTAATATTGAGAAGTCAGGTATATATCTTTCTCAGAGCATTACTTCTAATAGACTGGAAGAGATCAAATCTGTATTTGGTTTTAAAGTTAATAATCTCCCTATTACATATCTTGGAGCGCCTATGATGGCGGGTATTAGAAATGCATCCATGTTTGATGAATTAGTGATGAAGATCAGAAACAAGATTAAAGGCTGGTATCACAAATCTTTATCGATGGGTGGTAGACTGATATTACTCAATTAGGTTCTCACATCGATCCCTGTTTATACCCTGGCAGCATGTAATCCTCATGTTAGTGTGATAAAGTGGAATGAAGATATGTTTCAGAGCTTTCTATGGGTTCTTCTAATGGCAATGATAAGAGGTCATGGGTTTCTTGGTCAAAAGTGACTACCCCTAAGGAAGAAGGAGGGCTTGGTCTCCGTAGACTGCAAGATGTCATGGATGCTCTCACTGTCAAGCTTTGGTGGAAGCTTAGATCTTTACAACCTCTTTGGATCAATTTTATGAGAGCTAAATATTTTCCTACAACTCATCCATCTCAAGCTATTATTCCTCAGAATGCTTCATATATTTGGAAATGACTCATCAAGGGACGGGATTTGGGAGATCAACACATTGTATTAGAAGTTGATCATGAAGGACTTCAAAATTATATTTGGAGTCCAGGTCGAGCTGGAGTTTTCTCTATAACGTCAGCATGGGATTGTATCAAAACACATTATGATACTGACAGGAGATTCAAGCGCATATGGGGATCGTGTATGCCTGCAAAGTGGTCGATACTATTATGGCATGTTTTATGGCAGAGACTTCCTACTGATGACGTTATTCAGAAACTCGGTTTTCATCTTGCCTCGGCTTGCCATTGCTGTTTGGTTCCTGATATGGAGTCTACTAGTCATGTGCTATCTGAAGGTGCCCTAGCAGATGAGGTTTGGAAGCATTTCATGCTCTCTCTCAATTTACATACAGGATCTTCCCCAATTGAACATAGACTTCGAAGGATGTGGTCTAGAGGCAACAAACACATCAAGAATATCACTGCTGGAGCTATTGTGTGGGTTTTATGGAAGAACAGAAATAAAAGGAGATATGAAGATTATGGTTACGGGAGTGATCAACTGGTTTTTGAAGTTAAAAGGCAAATTAAGAAAGCAATGGTGAAGTGCTCCCATGCTTCATTTCCTTTTGATGTTTAAAGCTTTTCCAGTTTTATCTTTTGTAATAGGAGCTTTGTCTCCAATTTTGTAACCTGAGTTGGGACTCAAGATTATCAATAAAATCTAGTATTCCATACAATTTATATATATATATATATATATATATATATATATATATATATATATATATATATATATATATATATTAATATATATATATATTTTAATATATATATATATATATATATATATATATATAAAATATATATATATATAATATATTATATATATATATATATATATATATATATATTATAGTAAGGGAGTAACCTAGCACCATAGGTAAGTGTAGACAAACTTGTGTGATGGTATAGTAATGGGTAAAAGGTTAGGAATATGGGTCTATAGTAGGATATAAGGATATATGTATATTGTATAGGTAAAGGGCAAATGTTTAGATATGGATAAATGACATATTGGTATATGTTATGGATATGTAAAGATAATGGTATATGTAATAGGCATTGGGTACATCCATGGATATATAAAGGGTAAATTAGCTAAGGTAATCCTAGATAGTAGGTAACTAGTAGAGATGCAAGATATATGTATTAATACGTGTTAATATTAGCTAATACGGCTAATACCTTCAAGGTATGGACCTAGAAATAAGGTATTGACTAGTATGGACTAGAAAATCTAATTTATCTAAGGTATTGACCCTAGAACTAAGGTATTGACTAATAGTTAAAGTATTTGAGATACATGCTAAGGTATTAGGTAAAATGTGTGATACAGATTATAATATCGTGATACGGGATAAGATAAATAGCTATAGGCCAAGGTATTGCCAGAAATTATAGGTAAAAGTATATATTAGGGTAGTATATACTAGAAACTTATTAGTACATCCTAGAAACCTAGTATTGGTCTAGTATTAACTAGTATTGACTAGTTTGACCTAGTTAGTACCTAAAAATCAAATAATGACTTGTTAAGACCTATTATAACTTATGTAAACCTTGTAAATAGGTAAAATCAACCTATAAACTAGAAAATAACATAGTTTGACAGTGTTAACCTATATTTAACCTAGTTTGACCATAGAAACAAGGTATTGACCTAATTTGACTATAGAAGTAAGGTATTGACCTAGTTTGACCATAGAAGCAAGGTATTGACCTAGTTTGACTTCCATGATCTTGAATTGAACAAGAAATTATATTTCAATTTAGATATCAATGATTATCACTCTAAAATATAAATTGACATTGATATTTCATATTTAGGTCCTTGTGACTCTATTTTGGATATCAATTCTCACTCATTGCTCATGACCGAAGGCGAGTACATTTTTTGGTAATTTCACGTTTATGATATCTTCTATATTTTTTGTATTTAGTGTAGATATCATTGATCTCTTGACACAATGGTTACAAGGATTGGTATTTTCGGATCCTATCATATGATATTATTCCCATATGTCTTGGTATACCCTGTACAAGTCCTGTTGTTGTCTTGTGCATTATATAGAAATCGATTCCTGAGAAGACTTGCTACCTTGTCATAGAATCCCATAGTGTAATGTACCATGATTGGATCTACTGTACCAATCGGGGGCGGGGAGTAGTAGTGTGGATATGTGATCATACCCTATTCGTGCATGATATTATTCCCCGCGAGTATTAATCATACACCGCACGTATTATTAACCAGGCCATAAATTCTCGTACAAGTTCCTAAGCCGATCACATGTTGAAAACTAGTGTTCATTTACTTACGTAGTTAATTCCTGACTATTGTACATGATTTCCATGTTCTTATATTTATTTACAGCTATTTCATATTTGTTACATTTATTTAAATGTTATATTATCTTGTATATTCTCTCTATTTACTGTTACATAGTCTATATCATTTACTAGAATTGTTATTAGAGGTGTACTTCGCTCCAATCCTGACTAGATATATTTTTTTCCAGATGATTTAGATGATGGTTGCCCTATCTACTATGACCCACAGGATGTAGTAGACATAGACTAGGAGACACTTATCTAGGAGGGTTTAGCTCCAGCTGAGGAAGCTCTAGTAGCGACTCAGTTAGACTAGTTTAGTACTGGATTTGTCTCCAGCTCTTGACTCTGGCATATTATTGCTTTGGAGATTTATGTTATTGGGATAGATGACTATTAGACTTGGATTCTTGGACTTGTGTTATGTTTATGATATGACTTCTCCGGGATATTTCGTATCATGTCTTTATATCTTTATCGTGCCTTTTATTTTTCTTATATTCATTGTTATTAAGTATGAATATTATAATTATTTATCCTCCGATTGTAGTTGAGATATCATCGACAGGTTGTGATACTTATTCATGAGATGTGCTAGATAGTTTGGTAGACCTAGACAATGTTCTACCGTCGATGCTATGGCATAGGTTGGACATACCCACATACTTGTGCCCCTATACCGGGTGCGGCTCGTGACATATTTTTATGGTAATCCATGTAGGCCAAACTTTGTAATTAGAAGGATGTCATGGTTGTACAATGACTTAGTTATACTGCTGCGAGCCTGCGATAGGATATAGGAAATATGATATTAGGATGAGAGAATACTCAATCACAAATTAGGACTCCTTAAGAGATTTCTAGGAATAACCTAAAAAATCTCATTATAAACCATATCTCGAAATTTGCTTCCACTTATTTCCATCTACTCTTCCTTGTTTGTTGTTGAAATTGATTTTCGGTGTTCGTTGTTGACATTGATTTTATATCGAGATAAATTTTATGGACTAAATTAAGGTATATTCTGATGGCATATTTGATGAGGAAATATGAAAGGTAAATGTCTGCTTTAGTTATTGAATCTAGAGTTTATCACAACCATACTAGCTGGCGTGGCAGAGACATAGAGCCTGATTTGGGATATACTTATCTTAGTTATGGATTTTAGAGTTTCTCACAGACGTACCAATTTGGTGCGATGAGAATTCTAGATAACATGATTATAGGGGTATATACCTTAGTTATGGACTTTACCATTTATTGCAGCTATGCTTACTGGCGTGGCAATAATTCTGGATAACATGATTTCATATAGACGTGTATGATTATCAGACTATATCTTAAATTTGTTCTTAACATATTGTCCCTATCATTCCACCTTGTTATCATTGAGTTTTGTTCCATCACCCTACTAGCTTAGGGTAGGGATATCTTTAGTTCCTCTAGTTTAGTTCCTCATGGGGCTTCACCTTCATTAGTATCGAGGCAGCTTTTTTGGATAGTGTGGTAGCTTAGTAACTTGCAAATAGGTTGTGTCAGAGTATAGTTAACCGTTGGTATCCTAGAGTATCAAGCATGCAACCATTAGTTATGGAGTTAGTGACTGTGTACCAAGGGTGCCTAGAGGGTGAAAGTGTCCAAGGTATATTAGGATTGATGAGTAATAAATGATAGGTGTAGCATATCAGTTTAGTATTAGTGAGTGTTATTGAGGGTGATAATATTCGCTAGGTGTATTAATGTGATATTAAATATAGAATATTATAGGGAAGTATTATGAGAGTGGGAGTGCAGGTGTCTTAGGCAGTGGGGGAGGAGTCCAGCTAGGCCATCTGTGGCACAACAAATTTTCCTGCACCAGTTGAGGAAGACACCCCAATAAGGCAGGGCTTTTGCAATGACGGCGAGGGGACCGATGCTATGTGATGGGTTAGTAGGTTCTATTCTAATCTTCTCATTTTCTATTCTTTCTATCTATTGATCGGTGTGATTGCTAGTATCTTATAGTTTGCATTAGTACTATTGTGCTATAATATAGTTATAGTAACCTTTATAGTGACTGCAATATCGTGATACGGGTAGACCATAACCATGTATGTTTGTTAATATTGGATGTTCATTTTAATAGAATTGTATGTTGTATGATTTTAGATAGGATTTTTATTAATACCATGATTTGATGGAGACGGCTTGACCATAGTGAGGATTATGAGAATAGGAGGAGACGAGATATATGAGTTATACCTATCTTTTGGAACATGAGTTATTCTTTATTTCGTGCCCTGCTTTCATCTTAAATTTCGAGGACAAACTTTTTCCTAATGGGGGTAGGATTGTAACTACCACTTTCCAACATTTGGGTATTTTGGTAATTTTTAGGTTGATTAGTTTTTATGTATATTATTTTATATTAGTGGTTGCCTAAAATTATATTAATGTCAGTTAGTAGCTAGCCAATTAGATTTTGCAAGTGTTAGTCTAATTATTGTTAGTCATAACCTTAGCAATTAGAATTAATTAAGTTTAGTTGTCATGAAAGGAATATTCCTTTTAGTTGTAGAGATTCCTTCTTTTCGTTAATAAGATTTTATTCATGATAAATGAAGAAGGGAAAACTTGATATTTTGGCATGACCAAAACCTTACTATAAGAGGTAATTTATAATTAGGGATTCATCCATTCATTCCATTTTACTCATTAGTCTCACTTTCTCTAAAGCTTCTTCTTCCCCAAGCAAACCCAATTTCCTACCAATTCCACTCAACACACTTCCAATTTCACTCATCCTCACCATCATGAAGGCCTAGAGCATTAGCGAGCACAAGGAGATCCATAGGAGAGGAGCTTACTAGGAGATCATGTCAGACTCTTCCCTTCATGTCCAAATTCAGAGTTTTCCAAAGGAGGGACACACAAGTTGGGTAAATGTCTATTCTTCACCAATTTCATGGTTAGGAACACCCATTTAGCCCATAGGAACCTTCCCATAAGTGGATTTAACTACCTAATCATAGATCTAGGTATTACAAGCTTTCAATTTGGTAGATCTTGATTTTTATCACGAGTAGTATTGATTTCTTTGCTCAATTTGTATTTGTTGTGAATTTGTGACCACTAAGTGTTCGATACGTGTCCCAAAGAAATTTTCGAGTCCTTTTTGAGTCAAGATCAGGTGTATGTGTCCTAAATAGGATACATGGTGTTGCGTCATGGTATCTCATGATATGCACGGTTAGATTTGGGTATATACATTTGTTCTTTTGTCCAAAATAGCCCAAATTTGTTATAGTATTCATCATCATTTTTAGCAGCCATAACAAATTAGAAATGTCATAACTCCTAACTCAGGACTCCTATTAAACTTCCGTTTTTTTAAAGAACAGTATCGAAGTTAGCTTTCCAAATATATATATTAATAGGCCAAATTTATTCTGGAGTAAGAGGCGCATAGGCCTGGAGTAAGAGGCGCATAGCCTGCTATCGCGGAGCGGGCGCATGCCCCGTCAACTAGGACGTGGGCGCATGACAACCTCTCCACGGATCCCAAGGGGGAAGAGGAACCGAAACTGATTTCGAAATCAAATTCGAATTCGAAACCGGGCTGTTCACTGCGGAAAGCGGGCGGGAAAGCACAGAGCTCGAGGCTGGATCGCCACAACTGACTCGAGGCCAACGGAGAGGGGGGGCTACGCCCAGGGCGGTCGGAGGGGCCGGGGGAGTGCCGGGGGGCCAACGAAGCTTACGAGCAATCCCAGCTGGAGCTAGGCCAACGATGGCCAGCTGCTCCGTCGTCCAGACCGGAGCCGAGCGACTGGAAAGAGGAGGACCACCTGTGGGTGTCGCGGCATCCCGAGCTGGACGATCGACGGCAGCCAGAAAGCAAGGACGAGGTTGGGGGAGACAAGGGTGCCGGGGAGAGGAGGAAACGGCGGCCCTACGCCAACAACGACGGACGGGCCTCGTTCGCCCGCGCATGGCCGGACCGGCAGAGTGCACGGGTGGTCGCGGGGAGGAGCCATTTGATTTATATATATATATATATATATATATATATATATATATATATATATATATATATATATATATATAATACATATAATACATATACATATATATATATATATACACCATATGTTTACGTGAAGTTATTTTTGTTGGCACATTTTATTTTGAGTAATTAACAGCATCTTCGTAGTTTAGTCTTTTGCTCTTCAGATTCTAATTCTCTCAGAAGATCAAGGACTTTCTGATTTCTTGAAGACTGTGGCGTTCACCGGCATTCCCTGCATAAAGTCGGCATCTTCATGCTTAGTGTTTTCGAGTCTGTACTGGTCTAGGTATTTCTGTCAAACACTAAAGGATGGATGATAACTTAAAGCACAAATCGAAAATCAAGTTATTCAGAGCGGCATACCGGCGGTATGCTCCGGCATACCGGCGGTATACCGTTCTTGTGTCCAGAAAAGTTTCTGTGACAAAAAGCGGCATACCGACGGCATGCTACGGCATACCGGCGGTATACCGTTTTCGTGTCCAGAAATGTTTCTGTGACAATAAGCGGCATACCGACGGCATGCTTCGGCATACCGGCGGCATACCGCTTTCTGTGTCCAGAAAGTTGCTGTCTCGAATTGTCGGCATACCGACGGCATGCTGCGGCATACCGACGGCATGCCGTTTCCTAGCAACACAATAGATGCTGTGATTTATTGTCGGCATACCGACGGTACGCTACGGCATACCGGCGGCATGCCGTTTCTTATAGCTCTAAAACTTTCTGTGACTTTAGTCGGCATACCGACGGTATGCTCCGGCATACCGGCGGTATACCGAATTTCGAATAATCTGCTTTTCGATTTGGTCTGACATGCATTAATGGCCGCATTTAATGCTCTTGAACGGTCATAAATATGACCGTTACTATTTGGCCGGCATACCGGCGGTATGCCGCGGCATGCCGGTCTGCGTACACTCAGAAGCATTAAATGCCACCCACTCTTGGTTTTCTTATAAAAGGAAGCTCTCTCTCTCTCTTGAGCTTCCTCACCAACTCTTCCATAAATTTTCCAACAACCAAGAGCTCCACCATTAATACTCTCTCAAAGCTTTTCATTGTCATCCTCTCCCAAAGTGCTAGAGTATTAAAGAGTTGTACATTTCGATCTTCACGTGTTAGAAGATCAGCAAGTTCTCATTCTCTTTTATTTGAAGTTGGCGAGCCTTCGTAAGAAAACTCGTGTGTAGAAGTTGGCGAGTCTTCGGATCCAAACTCGTGTTGAAGTTGGCGAGTTCTTCGGATCCAAACTCGTGTGTACTATTTGCATAATAGTGGATTAAAGCCGGAGAGAGTTCCGGGACTGGATTGCCTCAAAAGAGGATACCAGGATACATCCTTGCGTTTGCGTTTGATTTTTCTACTATTTACTCTTTATTGCATCATTTGTTATAGTTTATTATTTTATTTCCCTATTCACCCCCCCTCTAGGGTTCTACAATTGGTATCAGAGCTTTGTTCTCTTGATTTGGATTTACACCCTTGAGTGATCCATGGCCTCTAACCCTAGCATCAACACGTTTCACAATGAGGGACACTCCACAAATAGGCCTTCCCTATTTGATGGTACCAACTATAACTATTGGAAGATTAGGATGGGCATTTATCTCAAGTCCATAGATTTCGATTTATGGGATTGCGTGATAAATGGCATCCCTACTCCTTCCAGAGCTATAGAGGATATTGCTTCTGACACCCTTCGGGAAACACTCACTGAAAACATCAAGAAGCTTGCTTGTCGAGATGCCAAGGCAATGAACGCTCTTTACTGTGCTCTCGACAGTAGTGAATTCAATCGAATCTCTACTTGCAAGACTTCCAATGAAATTTGGAAGTTGCTTGAAGTTACACACGAGGGGACTTCACAAGTGAAGGAATCTAAGATCAGTAGACTCACGCAAGAATATGAGTCTTTTAAAATGAAGCATGATGAATCTATTGCTAGCATGTTTACCTCGCTTTGGTGATATTATTAACCCTCTCTCTTCTCTTGGAAAGGAATATCCCGCTCATGAAAAGATAAGGAAGATTCTTAGAGGTTTGACGAAAGCTTGGAGTCCTAAAGCTACCGCAATCATTGAGGGGAACGATCTTACCGTCATGAACCTAGAGACCCTCATGGGTAAGCTGATGACTCACGAGCTTGACATGAAGGATCAAGAGGAATCCTCCATTCAAGAGAAGGAGAAGGAGAAGACCAAAGAAAAGGAGAAGACTCTTGCTCTCAAAGCTTCAAGGTCCTACTCCAAGGATAGCTCCGACGACAATGAGTCGGACAACGATGAAGAAATAGCTCTCACAGCTAAGCACTTCAGGAAGTTCTTAAAGTTCAACAAGGCCAACCGCTCTAGACGGGACAATGAAGATGACCCGGCATGCTATCAATGCAGAAGACCCGGACACATCAAGAGGGATTGTCCGATGGTACGAAAAGATTCAAGCAAGTACGAGAAGCCAAGCAAGGGAAGCTCGTCCTCCAGAAAGTTTGCCAACACTAGCATTTGGTGTGAAAGCGACGCAAGCGACTCCGACAATGACAAGGAGTGCAAACACAATGCCAACGTTTGTCTCATGGCAACCGATGAGGTACTTGATGATTTTTCCTTAAACACTCTTACCTATGATGATTTGGAGAAAGCCATTCTTGAGTTACATGAAGAACACAAAGGTGTTCGGAATAAATACAAGAAATCTCTTAAGGAGGTCGAGGCTCTTCAACTTGAAGTAGAGAGGCTCTCAAGCATCATTAGTGATGTGAAGGGAAAATCTCCTATTTCCGACACGGATGAAGTGGAGTCTTTGAGACTAAAACTTCAAGAATCTCTTGACACCATCAAGAAAAAGGATGATGAGATTCAATCCATGAGAAGCTCTTATGAGTTTGCCATGCGCAAATGTCAAGATGCTAATAGAAGAGAATATTCCACTTCTATTAAGTATAATGATCTTCTTACACGGAGTAAGAATTCTAGTAATAAGAATTCCACTCACATGCATGTTCCTAGACCTCCCCACACTCATCACAATGCTAGGCATAACCATTACATGAACACTACACACAACTCCTCTTCTAACACTAGAAAAGGACCTTTTGTTAAAAAGAAAACTTCTTATCATGCATTTTTCTATCATCATAACACTCATGGTAGAACATCTCACACTAGAGACTCACATATGCACAACACTCACACTTCTTCTTTTAGATCTTCCTTAATGTGCAATTATTGTGGGTTGCTTGGTCATACTTCTAATTTTTGTTATACAAGAAAACAAGTTGACATGAGAGTTCTTAAATGGGTTCCTAAGACTAACACTCAAGGACCCATAAGATCATGGGTACCAAAATGTTCATCTTCAACTTATGTTGTAGGTGACGAATCCTTCTCATGCTAGAAGCAAGTGGATTCTCGATAGCGGTTGTTCACGGCACATGACCGGTGATGCTTCACTTTTTACAACGCTATCGATGAAGAAGGAAGGACATGTCTCCTTCGGTAACAATCTAAAAGGTTATATTATTGGAAATGGTAATATCGGTTCTCCTCCTTATCCTTGTATCAATAATGTATGTCTTGTTACTAATCTTAAGCATAACCTCCTTAGTATTAGCCATCTCACCGATAATGGCTATGATATCAAGTTTGTTAAACTCAAATGCTACATTACCGATAGCTCCAATGGAACTATTGTGTATGAAGGCATTAGAGAAAACAATATTTATGTTCTTTATCTTGTTGAAGGTACTAACAATGACAGGTGCCTAGTTGCAAAGAACGATGAGAGTTGGCTTTGGCACATGAGGCTTGGACACGCTAACATGGATACCATCTCTCGCCTCGCCTCCAAGAAGCTTGTACGAGGACTTCCTAGCATCCCCTTCAAGAAGGATATGGTTTGTGAAGAATGCGAGAAAAGTAAGTTGACCAAGTCATCTTTCAAATCCATCAACTCTGTGAGTACCACAAGACCCCTTCAACTTATTCATATGGATCTTTTCGGGCCTAGTAGAGTAGCTAGCCTTGGTGGCAAACTCTATGCCTTTGTTTTAGTTGATGATTTTTCAAAATTTACTTGGGTTATTTTTCTTGCTTGCAAAAGTGATACTTTTCGTGAATTTGTTGCTTTTTGTAAACGTGTTCAAAATGAGAAAGGCTTTTCTATTAACAAAATTAGGAGTGATCATGGAGGTGAATTTGATAATGTTGATTTCAAAAGATTTTGTGAAAAGAATGGTTTTGGACATGATTTTGCTTGTCCCCGTACTCCTCAACAAAATGGTGTTGTGGAGAGAAAGAATAGAACCCTTGGCGATATGGCCCGGGTCATGTTAAACCAATATAAGCTCCCTCAATATTTTTGGGCGGAAGCCGTCAATACGGCATGTCATGTAATTAATAGGGTCTTAATTAGACCTATTACTAAGAAGACTCCTTATGAGCTTTGGTTTAACAAAATTCCTTCTATTGAATATTTCAAGGTTTTTGGTTGCAATTGTTTTATTTTGAATACCAAGGATAACCTAGGCAAGTTTGAAGAAAAAGCCTATGAAGGAATATTCCTTGGATACTCTACTCATAGCAAAGGTTTTCGTGTTTTTAATAAAAGAAGTCTTGTTGTCGAAGAGTCAATCAATGTCTCTTTTAATGAACTCAACTCTTCTACATTCTCCTCCTCCGAGGATATTGATGACATCTCGTTTGGATTGGAGAACTCCTCTATTGAGGATCGTCCTTCTTCATCTAACAATGAAGTTGTGACCCCATCAAAAGAGTCTCCTCCTCTCGAGCCTCCTCCAAAGGATCTCCCAAGAGAATGGAGATTTGTCACCAATCATCCTAAGGAGCTCATCATTGGGGATCCTTCCTCAAGTGTTAGCACAAGATCCGCCACTCGTGATCTTTGTGCCAATGTGGCTTTTATCTCTCAAATAGAGCCTAAAAATGTTAATGATGCTTTTCTCGATGAATTTTGGATGATAGCTATGCAAGAGGAGCTTAATCAATTTGAGCGAAGCAAGGTTTGGGAACTTGTCCCAAAACCTAGCAATCATCCCATTATTGGAACTAAATGGGTGTTTCGCAACAAGCTAAATGAAGATGGGTTAGTGACTCGTAACAAAGCCCGATTGGTTGCCCAAGGCTATAACCAAGAGGAAGGCATTGACTACGACGAAACCTATGCTCCGGTTGCACGTCTTGAATCCATTCGTATGCTTTGTGCCTTTGCTTGTTTTAATGACTTTAAGCTATTTCAAATGGATGTTAAGAGTGCTTTTCTTAATGGTATTATTAAGGAGGGAGTTTATGTTAAACAACCTCCCGATTTTGAAGATTTTCAATTTCCTGACCACGTTTTCAAACTTCATAAAGCCCTTTATGGCCTCAAACAAGCTCCACGTGCTTGGTATGAGCGTCTTAGCTCTTTTCTTGTTTCTTACAATTTTTCAAAGGGAAAAGTTGACACCACATTTTTTATTAAATCCCATGATGGGACTCTCTTATTGGTTCAAATTTATGTGGATGATATTATTTTTGGTTCTACTAACAACACACTTTGTGTAGAATTTGCCAAAGTTATGCAGGAAGAGTTTGAAATGAGTATGATGGGAGAACTCTCCTTCTTCTTGGGGTTACAAATCAAGCAAGGACCTAAAGGAACCTTCATCAATCAAGCAAAATATACAAGGGACCTCCTCAAGCGTTTCGACCTTGACTCATCCAAATCAATGAGGACCCCTATGGCTACAACGACCAAGCTTGACAATGATGAAGATGGCACATCGGTCGACATTCGTAAGTATAGAGGTATGATCGGTAGCTTACTTTATTTAACGGCTAGCCGTCCGGATATCATGTTTAGTGTCTGTTTGTGTGCACGATATCAAGCCAATCCAAAGGAATCACATTTGAGTGCCGTCAAGCGCATTTTTCGTTATCTCAAAGGCACCATTAACATGGGTCTTTGGTATCCGAAATCCTCATCCTTTGAGCTTCACGGCTTTTCGGATGCGGATTTTGCCGGATGCAAGATTGACCGAAAAAGCACTAGTGGCACATGTCAATTCCTCGGGAAGTCCTTGGTATCGTGGTTTAGTAAAAAGCAAAACTCTGTCGCTCTCTCAACCACTGAGGCAGAGTATATTGCGGCTGGTTGTTGTTGTGCACAAATTCTTTGGATGTCACAAACACTTTTAGATTATGGTATTTCTCATTCTTGCACCCCTATTAAATGTGATAACACTAGCTCTATCAATCTCACGAAAAACCCGATTTGTCACTCACGCACGAAGCACATTGAAATTAGACACCATTTTCTTCGTGACCATCAACAAAAAGGAGATATCCATCTTGAATTTATTGATACTACCTATCAATTAGCCGACATCTTCACTAAGCCCCTCCCGGAAGATCGCTTCTCTTTCCTTTGCCGTGAACTAGGCATTTTATCCTTTGATCCCTAACCGTTTCTCGTTCGGCACACCGACGGTATACTGCGGTATACCGGCGGCATGCCGTTTTTCGAACCAGAATAACGTTCTGTTTCGTTCTTCGGCATACCGGCGGTATACTCCGGTATACCGACGGCATGCCGGACGACTGCGGACAAGACACCAACTCTGAGCTGGGCCCCACCTTTTTCTCTATCCTCCTTTATTCCTTCCATCATATCTTTCCATACTATCTTTATTCCCTCTCTCCCATCACATCCATCATTAACTACCCATCTCCTCACCTTCCCTCCTATTAATTACCTCTCTTATCACTTCCCTCTTTTCTCTCCTCTTTTTACTCCCCTCATTAACTTCCCATCCTCCCTTCACCTTCCCCATTTACCACTCCTCTACAACCGTTCCCCCCTCCCCCCCTTTCTTTTTTTCAAAATTTTATCTCTTCATCTTTCCTCTCTCCTTTATATACCATCCTTTCTTCCTCCTCCTCTCTACTCCTTCCTTCTCCACTACATAGCTCTGCTCCTCTCTCATGGCAAACCCAAAGCGCCTCCGATCCTCCTCCACCATGTTCAACCCGTTCGTTCCGGTGGCGCTTCCCTCCGGCTATGACCAACGCGTCTTCTCCAACGCCTTGGCGGCCGAGCTTTGGTTCCAACACTTCGCCAACCACAACGTCTTCAAAGGACGGGCCATCAACTGGAACCTCTTCCCCGGTCACGTCCCTTTGTTTGACGATGTCGGTCTCTCCTCTCTTCTTCGGTGCCAAATCCCTGTCTACCCGGCTGCCGTCCGTCTATTCTACTGCAACATGAGACCGGATGACGACGACCCTACCGCCATCCAATCTATGGTGAATGACCGCCACTTTCGTCTCACCTCTAAGGAAGTGGGGGCTATCTTGGGCGTCCCGGACAGAGGTGATGCGTTACCTCTTTTGGGAGCTCTCACCTCCTCGGCGGCATCACCCTTCGACGAATTCTGTCGCATCATCTGCAAGGGTCCCAACCCTCCCGCCATCCCGGCACTCTCCGTCCAGCTGGAGCCGTTTTACTACGAGCTCCACCGTATCGTGTGCCACACTCTGTTTCCAAAGGGCGGGAACTATGACGCCATCACTGGTGACGCTCTTGTTCTCATGTACCATCTCTATGCCCGGAAGCGTTTCTCCTTCCCCAAGACTCTTCTTCTGCAATTTCGGCGTACCATGCCTTCGGGGAAGCAGAACCTCCTCTATGGTTCCTTCATCACCTTACTCATGGAGGCCAAACAGGTTGACTTGTCTCTCTGCTCCTCGGATGGGGTCCCCTCTTTTCTGGCCGTCTCCCGTACCCTTGCTGGCGGCTCTTCTTCCCGAGCTTCCTCCTCCCAGGAGCAACCGGGTTCCACTCCTGCTGCCCCTGCATCTACCCCTCTATCTACGGGCCGCTATATGCCACTTACTCAGCACCACTTTGATCTGAGGATGGCCCAGGCGGAGGAGCAGATGCGGACCCACACTCGTGGACTTGGCGCCCTCATCCAGTCTCGCTTCCACGATCAGGGCTACTTCATCCAGCGCACTCTCCAAGACCGGGATGCCTTTCTGGATCTTAATCTTCAGGATCCCATGTACACGGCCCCGCGTTTCTCTGACCCCAATGCCTACGGGTTTATGTACCCGGACGGCATTGATCCTTTTGGCGCCCTCCAGCAGGCTCAGGATGATGATGGTGATGATGATCCGGCAGAGGATTAGGGATGGTTCTCCTTTGGTGATGGTCTCAGTGGTTTAGTGGTTCTTGTTTTTATGTGTTGCTTGTTTGTCTTTTGTGGTCCTTCGGGGACCGGTGTGGTTGTTTCTTGCTCTTTGCAGTCCTTCGGGGACTTTATCCATGTTTGTCTCAAGTGTCCGGCTCTCGTAATGGAGAGTCTTTATTTTCTTTATCTCTGCTTTGTACGGGTCAAGCATGTATCTTAACTTTTCCTTCAATATATTCCTGCATGCTTTTATCACTCTTCTCGTATTTTTACATTTATATGTGCACTGTTTACTTTAGTTATCCCCATCTTTGAATAAGTGACAAAGGGGGAGAAATCGTATTGAGGGGGAGCTGTCTACCTACGGGGGAGATACTCCCTGAAGATGCTATCTCTCTATTTTGTCAATTATCAAAATGGGGGAGTTTGTTGGCACATTTTATTTTGAGTAATTAACAGCATCTTCGTAGTTTAGTCTTTTGCTCTTCAGATTCTAATTCTCTCAGAAGATCAAGGACTTTCTGATTTCTTGAAGACTGTGGCGTTCACCGGCATTCCCTGCATAAAGTCGGCATCTTCATGCTTAGTGTTTTCGAGTCTGTACTGGTCTAGGTATTTCTGTAAAACACTAAAGGATGGATGATAACTTAAAGCACAAATCGAAAATCAAGTTATTCAGAGCGGCATACCGGCGGTATGCTCCGGCATACCGGCGGTATACCGTTCTTGTGTCCAGAAAAGTTTCTGTGACAAAAAGCGGCATACCGACGGCATGCTACGGCATACCGGCGGTATACCGTTTTCGTGTCCAGAAATGTTTCTGTGACAATAAGCGGCATACCGACGGCATGCTTCGGCATACCGGCGGCATACCGCTTTCTGTGTCCAGAAAGTTGCTGTCTCGAATTATCGGCATACCGACGGCATGCTGCGGCATACCGGCGGCATGCCGTTTCCTAGCAACACAATAGATGCTGTGATTTATTGTCGGCATACCGACGGTACGCTACGGCATACCGGCGGCATGCCGTTTCTTATAGCTCTAAAACTTTCTGTGACTTTAGTCGGCATACCGACGGTATGCTCCGGCATACCGGCGGTATACCGAATTTCGAATAATCTGCTTTTTGATTTGGTCTGACATGCATTAATGGCCGCATTTAATGCTCTTGAACGGTCATAAATATGACCGTTACTATTTGGCCGGCATACCGGCGGTATGCCGCGGCATACCGACGGCATGCCGGTCTGCGTACACTCAGAAGCATTAAATGCCACCCACTCTTGGTTTTCTTATAAAAGGAAGCTCTCTCTCTCTCTTGAGCTTCCTCACCAACTCTTCCATAAATTTTCCAACAACCAAGAGCTCCACCATTAATACTCTCTCAAAGCTTTTCATTGTCATCCTCTCCCAAAGTGCTAGAGTATTAAAGAGTTGTACATTTCGATCTTCACGTGTTAGAAGATCAGCAAGTTCTCATTCTCTTTTGTTTGAAGTTGGCGAGCCTTCGTAAGAAAACTCGTGTGTAGAAGTTGGCGAGTCTTCGGATCCAAACTCGTGTTGAAGTTGGCGAGTTCTTCGGATCCAAACTCGTGTGTACTATTTGCATAATAGTGGATTAAAGCCGGAGAGAGTTCCGGGACTAGATTGCCTCAAAAGAGGATACCAGGATACATCCTTGCGTTTGCGTTTGATCTTTCTACTATTTACTCTTTATTGCATCATTTGTTATAGTTTATTATTTTATTTCCCTATTCACCCCCCCTCTAGGGTTCTATAATTTTGCCGCAAATTTATGCCACGCCAGTGTACATCTGGCTGTAGTAAACCCTTGGTATCATGACTTAAAGAATGATATGGTATCGAATATTCTATCGACTCTATCCAATATTGACATAACAATTCAAAGGTTAAATAGGACAACCAAGACATAGTTTTAATAATTATAGACAACTCACGCATACTTGAAATTACTTCAACTTAGGGATCATGCCTCGCCAGTATGCTGTTGGCTGCAGTGAACCCGTAGTATCCATAATTCAAATAATGGCGAAAGTGCGCTGCTGTCTTTACCATTGCGAGTCATCGAAATTTTTCCAACTAAATCCCCAAGAATTTCAAAGGAGTCTCAAAAGTAATACAAGTTGATAAAAATAGAAAAAGAATGCAAGTATTTGTCCTTGAAGTGCGGTATCGATTTTGGAGTTTCAGACGATTGATCAGGGAGAAATGGCCGAAGACAAGAGAGATATAAAAGTCAAAATCAAGGAAAATATGTATAAAACACTATGTCTACCTACTATGATTATATTCATACACAAGTATATATGTATAGCCTAAATAAATCACCAAAATACCATTCTAAGAGAGGGTTTTCCTATTTACAAAAATATAAATCTAAATAGAAATAATACCTATATTATATACGTTTATGAAAATTATTCACGAGACTAAAATGGAGTACCAATATATATACACATCTATATGTCTTTATGGACGTCGTTGGTCGTAATACAAGACTACTAGGGCAAAAGTTGGGTTCAGGTCCAGTCCGGGCTGAATTTGGACAACCAGATCTCCTAAAAATTATAATATTAATAAATAACTAATTATATTCTTTATAGAGGTCAAGTCACAACTTAGCCTGGTTTTTCTAGTTAGCATACACCTATGGCTCGACATTCTCTATTATGGCTAGAACATTAGTCAAGGCACACGACCACACTATCCGTGCCATGATTTCCAGTCATATTATACTCTAAATCTTAACCATGACTAAACCCTTCTATAATTATAAATGAATATTAATAAAATTCCAAAAATCATAATTTAATTCAATAAAAAAATTATTTTAATAAAAAATTCGGGACAAGGGGTTACGGTTAAGAATCAAATTCTAGGAAGGCCTAAGTTGATGAATAAATAGTCTACCCACCCTAGGTCATATCGTCATATCAAAATATAATGGCGTATCTATGGAAATTTCTCAAGTTATCTGAATTTAATTAATCCTTACCTAAGTTGCATGGTCTATATAACAATCCTTAACTACCCAATGTTCTAGTTGAATAAGGGAGACCTAGTCCTAGTCATCCTCCAAAATTCTAATTATTCCTGATGTGAATGAGCATTTCCTAGTCGCAAGATCGCAGCAATATGACTAATATGGTACTACCACGAGTTCGCATAATCTGCGAAGACTGACCTGCAAGGGCCACAACAAAAACTTGTCACGACCTGCACCAGCTTTTCGGATACGAGACGTATCCATGCCAGCCTACGCTGTAGAGTTGGCGGTAGAACGCTGTCATGGCCATGATGCTCAAAATCACATAAAGAATAACTTCATTGCTCATTCCCATTTCTAAATTTTATTACAACATTTACAACATTTATATTTAAGAAAAATACAAGGTTCTTACAATTAATGAAAATGATACCACTTCTATCTAATTTCTAGGTTTCTGTCTGCAAGTACACCCGTATCTCCCACTGCTAAGTGAAGCCACATCTAACCTGAATAATGTTGGTTTCCAGTCAGGAATGGAACAAGCACACAAACCGACGGTAATGCAAAAACACAATAGAATTCACAAGTCATGAAAATAACACATGCGTAATAAAACTAGAGAGTAACTGATATCATGACATGTCCAGAAAGAAAATAGATAGCACTACCACATGATGTATCCAGTAAACGAGCATGTAAATGGGGTGACATGGCAATCAAGGGAAACAAATAAAAGACCACTATCTATGTGTTTTGAAATATCAGTTTCGACATGTGAACGGCTATGGGGTAAATCCGACACCCCGCACGTGAATTGTGCGACTGCTATCAGGCAAGAATAGATGTTTTTGGATATTTCTGGGTAGTCCACATGTCTACTAAGATATTTTCCCGCCCAGCTAGTACTCATGGAATCAAGTCGCAAGCATGGTAATCATATAAATGACAGTCAAGAGGTACAATAAATCTATGATACTAATCTCGTTGTGACAAGCGTGTCAACAAGCAGCAAGACATATGTATAAACATGAAACGTAAAAACTACTATGAATCGAAAAGCAATCAGAAAGTGCACTTGCCTGAAGTCCTTAGCTGGTGAACCCAATAATTCTGTTGAGTCTAGTATAGTCCGTTTGTCTAGGGTTGATAAAGAGGTATAAATGCGATTAGCTATGATCAATGATAATCTAACGATCTAAGAGATTTTCTAACTTAGAGGAAAAGATAATTATTTAATTTGAAAATATGTATATGCTTTAGAAAATATTTATAACATATTAATATTAGCCCCTTTATTTTATGAATAAAAATAGAGCACAAAAGATGTTTATATCTAAAGCCCATAACACATTTATATTGAAGGTCCAATATGTAATGTCTATAATAGTTCCAAAACATATAGGCCCAAAGCCTATGGCCCAAATATATAAATCCTTTTTTATTTATACATAAGAATTACGCCCATAAAATATAAAACCCAAAACTTTATAAATTTTTTACATCAAAATTATTTAAGCCCATATCCAGTCTGGGGAATACATTGGGCTTACAGTCCCAAACTAAATTATTAAAACAACAACTTTAAATGTGAAACCACAAAACTTCTACATTTATGGAATTTAAAATACTAAAGCCCAGAATAACTATTTTATCACCTAATAATTTCAGTAACTATTATATAAATATTTCTATATAAAGCAATTGTTAATAATATAAATTAATAATAACTAACATAGTAAATATAATAGTATATACTATATGGATATACAATGTTATAACAGTATTAGTAACATCTTATAATATATTAATAACAGGCAACACACCTTTCTACGGGTACAGTGCCATCATCAAATGATGTGTTTGGAGTTCACGAATCTTCACAAGACTACACTAGGGAGAATTTATTTCTCTATGCTCCTTCTGAAGAAAGAAGAAAGCATACGAATGAGCAATAGACAAAGAGGGGAATGAGAATAAGTCGGAAGAACTCATAGAGGTAAGGAAGCGGGAGCTCGGCGCGGCCACATGGCAGGCGGCCGCCGCTGCCTAGAGGGACGGGTCGCAGAGCAGTTGGAGGGAAGCGCAGCGGTGGACTCGACATTTTGGCGGCCGATGAGGGGACGCGGCGACGGTAGTCCCATCGGTCATCTGGGTCAGAGAAGGTAGAGAGGCGAGTCGGACCGATCGGGTACAGTAGCTGGTGCGGGCGCCGAGATCCGTAGTACGGAGGCGCGAGTGGCGCGAGCACACGCACGGTGGTTCGACACCCCGGATCTGGGCAGTCAGCGCCGAGATGGCTGGCACGAGCGGTGGAAGGGAATCATGCGGATCACCCATTCCCGTTGGTGTCGACTGTTGGCTGCGGCATTTGCTCCTTTCTCCCGACGTGTCGAGGAGCCAAGGAAGCGCGGTGAGGATGAGGTCTACCGGCGAGCACCAGCATGGTTGGCAGCGCTCAGTCCGTTCGGACCAGAAGATGGCGATCGTGTTGTCAACTACAGGGAACTGTGGGGCTACCAACGCTGGCGAGAAAGAAAATTTGGCACTGGCGCATTGACGCCAGAAACAGACGAAGGGGCGGGTCGTGCGACGCACAGTACCGCTAGTAGAAGAGGAAGACCGGCCAGGCTCACTGGTCCGACCGCTGGCGGGCGGAGCACCATGCGTGGGGAGGCGCCAACGGCTACGGGGTGCCTGGATTCGCTAGGTCGGGCGGCGCCAGCGGATCCAGAGGAGGCGGCGGTAGATCGAGCGCAGGCCACAGAGAGTGGTATCAAGTGTGGCTCGAGAAGCGGTGCCCGGATCTGGCGCCTATGTTCGAGTGTGAGGCAGCTTCATCGTCGGCGGTGGTGGTCCCGGCAGGTACGTGATGGTGGAGACGATGATGTTGGTTTTGGTGGTGATGAACGATGGTGGTGATGCTAGCGCGACACGGAAATCGTAGTTGGCGAAAGAATGTCGATGATAAAACAGAGTCCATCGGCATATATAGAGAAGCATCTAACATGTATATATACCAAGGGTTTTCCTATATATAGATAGGGATATAAATCGGATGAAGATTGCTTGGAAGGTAGGAGAGAGGATAAAGATAACAACAGGGTCTTGGGTCGGTTTATATTTGGTTATTGGGATGAACTCAATTGGATTAGATTGAGGCTCGATATGGATTTGTTCAAATCGCAATATGATTGTGGTGCGTCGAATTTAAAACCAAGTTCGAGTACAAGAAGAGTGATTGGCTAGGCAGGATTAAAATGGCTAACTGATTATCATTCAAATAATCAAATAGTAAAAATTATATAAATCCTAATCTTTTTCGAATATTAGTCTTCGTATTTATGTATAAGATTTTGATATTCTGAATACTTTAAAATACCTTTCGAAATCTTAATCAAATAAGTTTAAAACAATATTTTTTAATTGATAAAATCAAGTATCAACCTATTGATAAAAATTTGTAAGCCCACTAGTAAAAATAATAACAAATTTTGGGGACTATTTCGATAATATCAATTATATAAATTCAAATCGCTTTCAAGTATTAGTCACCATATTTAATTATAACATTGATAACATGAAAATAAATTTAAGTATATTCTTTATAAATCTAAATCTTAAATTAAAATAAAAAGTTACCATTTGAAATTCAAACGTAACAATATCCCATCCAATAACTCGAAATATACTTTTATTCATCAAATCCAAATATAGTATTTGGTAACGATAATATATCAAATTAATACTTAATTTTATCAAAATGATTTCAATCGTACAAAATTAAAATTTAATTAATTAATTACTATAATAATTCAAAAATAATATTTATGCTTTATCAAATAACCTATTTTTAAATCCAAAAAATATTTGATTATAAACAATATTCGATGTCATTGAAAATATAAATATATTTATTAATCGAAATTTTATGAAATATCATTTCAATAATTTGAATATCCAAAACTTAGTAACCAACTAATGCCAATAATGAATTTTAAGAAAATATCATTTGCGAATCCTCGACCATGATGCGGTGGAGGAGCTGCTGGTATCGCCAGGAGTACTGTGTCAATGTACATGACACATGAATGTGGAATTTAGGATTAGGGTTAGGGTTTAGAGATTTGGGGGAAAATTTCAAGATTGGGGATTTTGGGGATAGATTGATAGTTTTATTTAGAACAATAATAATTTAAAAAACTGGGAAGAGGAGTTATAAATCTACCTACCTTAAAAAAATTTCGTCCTCAAAATTTCAAGGACACTCTTGGATACGACTAAGAATATATTCAAGAAATGAAATTTCGTCCGATGTGAATAGGAAGGACTATTGATATAGTCAAGTGGATGATATGAGTAATGATCAAATTAGTCACGTGTGATCATGGGTAAAATAAAATCAAATAAAGTCAAATTAAATAGTAGACAAGAAATGTGCACTTTGACACGATCAAAATTGTGTATGACCGAGTCATGGTCACATTTTGTTTAAGGGTGATCAAGGGAATCGGTTTAATCATGAACAACTGTTTAGGCATGATAAAAATATATGGCCAAATTATATGGTCAATGGATCTAGTCAAAATTAATATGTGCTCAAGGACAGGAACGAAATAAGTTTAGATAGAAGACATTAAGCACGATTACATTAGCACGATCAATGAAAAAAAAGACAAAGTATTAAGATGGTTAAATTAATTTTGATACGAGTGGGATGTAGTTACGATCAAGACTAACCATGCAAGTCATCAAGCATAATTAAAATTAAAAGTTGGCACGAGCATGAATATGATCGAAATAGTCATAATCACAGGGAAATAAAACCTAACAATTAGAAATATTAGGGGTGAAGTATAGGCACGATCAAGGTATGATATGATCAATGATTAAAAATGAGTTAGATTGTGAATAGGATCGAATCCCAAAAAAATGTCATGGGGTACGATTAAACTATAGTCAAAAGGGTCTAGACACCATGGTCAAGGATATAGCCGAATTGAGATTAGCTGAACAAGAAAAGTCATTAGGCATGACTAACAAAAATTATTTAGGCACGATTACATACTTTAAATCTAGAAAATATGCGAATTGACATGAACAAAATATAATCACATAATATAGTTGCGATCAAAAGTTGTTAAGGTTGATCCAAGTCAAAATTGGTTTAGCACGATCGAATCATAATCTAAGTATGATTATGAATCTAGCAAAAGTAATTTAAATATGTTTAGATGATTCCTAGGAAAATTACTAACGATACGACAAAGTGCCAAAAGGAAGGGTTTAAGAAATGAGAAGATATGAACTAATCAAATTTTAATTGAGGGTTCATGGAGTTGTGAACCATGAAAATCAATAGTCACATGCCAAAAAGGATTTAGTCTTCTATAATATTTTGAAAAACCATATGTTTACGTGAAGTCATTTTGTCGAGAATTTATGCCCCGCCAGTATACATCTGGCTGCATTAAACCCTTGGTATCATGACTTAAAGAATGATATGGTATTGAATACTCTATTGACTCTATCCAATATTGACATAACAATTCAAAGGTTAAATAGGACAACCAAGACATAGTTTTAATAATTATCGACAACACACGCCTACTTGAAATTACTTCAACTTAGGGATCATGCCTCGCCACTGCTCTGTTGGCTGCAGTAAACCCATAGTATCTATAATTTAAAAAATGGCGACAGTGCGCTGCTGCCTTTGCTATTGCGAGTCATCGAAATTTATTCCAGCTATATCCCCAAGAATTTCAAAGGAGTCTCAAATGTAATACAAGTTGATAAAAATAGAAAAAAAATGCAAGTATTTGTCCTTGAAGTGTGGTATCGATTTTGGAGTTTCAGACAATTGATCAGAGAGAAATGGCTGAAGACAAGAGAGATAAAATTCAAGATCAAGGAAAATATGTATAAAGCACTATGTCTACTATGATTATATTCATACACAAGTATATATGTATAGCCTAAATAATTCCCCAAAATACCATTCTAAGAGAGGGTTTTCCTATTTACAAAAATATAAATCTAAATAGAAATAATACCTATATTATATACGTTTATGAAAATTATTCACGAGACTAAAATGGAGTACCAATATATATACACATCTATATGTCTATATGGACGTCGTTGGTCGCAATACATGACAACTAGGGCTAAAGTTGGGTTTGGGTCCAGTCCGGGCTGAATTTAGACAACCAGATCTCCTAAAAATCATAATATTTAAATTCTTTATACAGGCCAAGTCGCAACTTATCCTCGTTTTCCTAGTTAGGATACACCTATGGCTCGACCTTCTCTACCATGGCTAGAACATTAGTCAAGGCACATGACCACACTATCCGTGCTATGATTTCCAGTCATATTGTACTCTAAATCTTAACCATGACTAAACCCTTCTATAATTATAAATGAATATTAATAAAATTCCAAAAATTATAATTTAATTCAATAAAAAAATTATTTTAATAAAAATTTCGGGACAAGGGGTTACGGTTAAGAATTAGATTCTAGGAAGGCCTAAGTTGATGAGTAAATAGTCTACCCACCTTAGGTTATATCGTCATATCAAAATATAATGGCGTATCTATGGAAATTTCTCAAGTTATCTTAATTTAATAAATCCTTACCTAAGTTGCATGGTCTATATAACAATCCTTAACTACCCAATGTTTTAGTTGAATAAGGGACTCCTAGTCCTAGTCATCCTCCTAAATTCAAATTATTCCTGATGTGAATGAGCATTTCCTAGTCGCAAGCTCGCAGCAGTACGACTAATATGGTACTACCACGAGTTCGCATAATCTACGAAGACTAACCTACATGGGCCACCACAAAAACTTGTCACGATCCGCACTCGCTTTTCGGATACGAGACTGTCCAAGCCAGCCTACGCCGCAGAGTCGGTGGTAGAACGCTGTCACGGCCATGATGCTCAAAATCACATAAAGAATAACTTCATTGCTCATTCACATTTCTAAATTTTATTACAACATTTACAATATTTATATTTAAAGAAAATACAAGGTTCTTACAATTAATGAAAATGATACCACTTCTATATAATTTTTAGGTTTCTGTCTGCAAGTACACCCGTATCTCCCACTGTTAAGTGAAGCCACAGCTAACCTGAACAATGTTGGTTTTCATTCAGGAATGGAACATGCACACAAACTGACGGCAATGCGAAAATACAATAGAATTCACAAGTCATAAAAATAACACATGCGAAATGAAACTAGAGAGTAACTGATATCATGACATGTCCAGAAAGAAAATAGATAGCACTACCACATGATGTATCCACTAAACGAGCATGTAAATGGGGTGACATGGCAATCAAGGAAGACAAATAAAAGACCACTATCTATGTGTTTTGAAATATCAGTTTCGACATGTGAACGGCTAGGAGGTAAATCCGGCACCCCGCATGTGAATTGTGCGACTGCTATCAGGCAAGAATAGACGTTTTGGGATATTTCTGGGTAGTCCACGTGTCTACTAAGATATTTCCACGCCCAGCTAGTACTCATGGAATCAGGTCGCAAGCATGGTAATCATGTAAATGACAGTCAAGAGGTACAATAAATCTATGATACTAATCTCCGTGTGACAAGCGTGTCAACAAGCAGCAAGACATATGTATAAACATGAAACGTAAAAACTACTATGAATCGAAAAGCAATAAGAAAGTGCACTTGCCTGAGGTCCTTAGCTGGTGAAACCAATAATTCAGTTGAGTTTAGTATAGTCCGTTTGTCTTGGGTTGGTAAAGAGGTATAAATGCGATTAGCTATGATCAATGATAATCTCACGATCTAAGATATTTTCTAACTTAGAGGAAAAGATAATTATTTAATTTGAAAATATGTATATGCTTTAGAAAATATTTATAACATATTAATATTAGCCCATTTATTTTATGAATAAAAATAGAGCCCAAAAGATGTTTATATCTAAAGCCCATAACACATTTATATTGAAGGTCCAATATGTAATGTCTATAATAGTTCCAAAACATATAGGCCCAAAGCCTATGGCCCAAATATATAAATCCTATTTTATTTATAAATAAGAATTACACCCATAAAATATAAAACCCAAAACTTTATAAATTTTTTACATCAAAATTATTTAAGCCATATCAAGTCTGGGGATACATTGGGATTACAGTCCCAAACTAAATAATTAAAACAACAACTATAAATGTGAAACCACAAAACTTCTACATTTATGGAATTTAAAATACTAAAGCCCAGAATAATTATTTTATCACTTAATAATTTCGGTAACTATTATATAAATATTTCTATATAAAGCAATTGTTAATAATATAAATTAATAATAACTAACATATTAAATATAATAGTATATACTATATGCATATATAATGTTATAACAGTATAAGTAAAATCTTATAATATAATTAAGTATGATGATATTAATATTAATAACCGACAACACATCTTTTTCGGGTACAGTGCCATCATCAAATAACGTGCTTGGTGTTCCCGAGTCTTCACAAGACTAGACTAGAGAGAATTTATTTCTCTATGCTCCTTCTGAAGAAAGAAGGAAGCACACGAATGAGCAAAAGACAAAGAGGGGAAAGAGAATAAGTCGGGAGAACTCATAGAGGTAAGAAAGCGGGAGCTCGGCACGGCCATATGGCAGGCGGCAAACGCTGCCTTGAGGGACGGGTCACAGAGCAGTTGGTGGGAAGCGCAGCGGTGGACTTGGCATTTTGGCGATCGATGAGGGGACGCGACGACGGTAGTCCCATCGGTCACCTGGGTCAGAGAAGGTGGAGGGGCGAGTCGGATCGATCAGGTACAGTAGCTGGTGTGGGCGCCGAGATCTATAGTACGGAGGCACGAGTGGTGCGAGCACACGCACGGTGGTCCGACACCCCGGATCTGGGCGGTCAGCACCGAGATGGCTGCCACGAGCGGCGAGAGGGAATCATGCGGATCACCTACGCCCGTCGGTGTCGACTGTTGGCTGCGGTATTTGCTCTTTTCTCCCGACGCATCGAGGAGCCGAGCGAAGCGCGGTGAGGATGAGGTCCATCGGCGAGCACCAGCGTGGTCGACAACGCTCAGTCCTTTCAGACCAGGAGATGGCAATCGTGTTGTTAGCTACAGGGAACGGTGGGGCTACGAATGCTGGCGAGAAGGAAAACTCGACACTGGCGCATTGACGTCAGACACAAACGAAGGGGCGGGTCGTGCAGCGCACAATGCCGCTAGTAGAAGAGGGAGACCGGCCAGGCTCACTGGTCCGACCGCTGGCGGGCGGAGCACCATGCATAGGGAGGCGCCAACTGCTATGAGGTGCTTGGATTCTCTAGGTCGGGCGGTGCCAGCGGATCCAGAGGAGGCGGCGGTAGATCGAGCGTAGGTCACGAATAGTGGTGTCGAGCATGGCTCGGGAAGCGGTGCCCGGATCTGGCGCCTATGTTCGAGCGCGAGGCAGCTTCATCACTGGTAGTGGTGGTCCCGACAGGTACGTGATGGTGGAGACGATGATGTTGGTTTTGGTGGTGATAAATGGTTGTGGTGATGCTAGCGAGACAAGGAAATCGTAGTTGGCGGAGGAATGTCGATGATAAAACAGAGTCCATCAGCATATATAGAGATGCATCTAACATGTATATATAGCAAGGGTTTTCCTATATATAGATAGGGATATAAATCGGATGAAGATTGCTTGGAAGGCAGGAGAGAGGATAAAGATAACAACAGGGTCTTGGGTTGGTTTATATTTGGTTATTGGGATGAACTCAATTGGATTAGATTGACGCTCGATATGGATTTGTTCAAATCGCAATATGATTATGGCGAGTCGAATTTAAAACCAAGTTCGAGTACAAGAAGAGTGATTGGCTAGGCAGGATTTAAATGGCTAACTGATTATCATTCAAATAATTAAATAGTATAAATTATATAAATCCTAATCTTTTTCGAATATTAGTCTTCGTATTTATGTATAAGATTTTGATATTCTCAATACTTTAAAATACCTTTTGAAATCTTAATCAAATAAGTTTAAAATAATATTTTTAATTGATAAAATCAAGTATCAACCTATTGATAAAAATTTGTAAGCCCACTAGTAAAAATAATTACAAATTTTGGGGACTATTTCGATAATATCAATTATGTAAATTCAAATCGCTTTCAGGTATTAGTCACCATATTTAACTATAACATTGATAACATCAAATTTTTTTTAAGTATATTCTTTATAAATCTATATCTTAATTTAAAATAAAAAGTTACCATTTGAAATTCAAACGTAACAATATCCCATCCAATAACTCGAAATATACTTTTATTCATCAAATCTAAATATAGTATTTGGTAACGATAATATTTCATATTAATACTTAATATTATCAAAATGATTTCAATCCTACAAAATCAAACTTTAATTAATTAATTACTATAATAATTCAAAAATAATATTTAAGCTTTATCAAATAACCTATTTTTAAATCAAAACAATATTTGATTATAAAAAATATTCGATGTCATTGACAATATAAATATATTTATTAATCAAAATTTTATGAAATATCATTTCAATAATTTGAATATCCAAAACTTAGTAACCAAATAATGCCAATAATGAATTTTAAGAAAATATCATTCGCGAGTCCTCGACCGCGATGCGGTAGTTGTGCTGCTGGTATCGCCAGGAGTACTGTGTCAATGTACATGACACATGAATATGGAATTTAGGATTAGGGTTAGGGTTTAGAGATTTGGGGGAAAATTTCAAGATTGGGGATTTCGGGGATATATTGATAGTTTTATTTAGAACAATAATAATTTTGAAAATCTGGGAAGAGGAGTTACACGCACACGATTGCATCGTCCTTGTTCGTCATTGCATTGTGAGTCATTGTCTATTGCGGGAATTGGGGGAAATATTAACTTTTGTGTGACCACACCCAACATAGGTATTATGGATAGCCTAATCGTACACCTCACGTACGATTAAGCCGTACCTTGTAGAATTATGAATTATGAATTAATTGATTATGGATTGTGATCCTTAAGCCGGTCACACATTAGGTTAATATTTCAAAAAGGTCACACTTGCATTGATTGTCGTGTTCATCATATTGTTCATTGATTGCCGTGTTCATTATCTTTGTATATTGATTGTCGTGTCCATTGTCTTCTATTTTGTATTTTACTTCTGGTACCATAGTTTTATTTTCAGTTCTCGTATTCTAGTTGCACCTTGTACTCTGTAGTTCAGATTATATTATATATTGTTCTTATCGGGGTTGTACTTTGCTCTTTCCTGACAGGATACGTTGCAGGTGCTTGAGGCCATATGGATCATAGTGGTATCATGGAGATTGCAGGATATAGTTCATTGTTTTCATTTCGGGATATTGTATTTGTATTTTATCATTGTATATTTTTATTTTACCGGATTTGTCTCAGGATGACTTTGTACTAAATTGACTTGGTGGATTGTGGTAATATTTTTTGAGAAGTTTATAGATTCTGTGATTGTTTATATTACATTGTGACTTGGAGTTTTCTTTAGTATTGTACAGCTTACTTCGTCGTGTCCATCGACGAAGGCTGGGCGTGTCCGACTCGTGTCCGATTATTTGGGAGTGGGTCGTGACATGTTTTTTGTGGTGGCCCATGCAGGTCTCTGTCCTAATGGCACTTAGGTTATAAGGTGCTATTGGGGGACCAGCAAAACTATGAAAAACTCATCACAGTAAAGGATCCATGGAAAATGGTTATAGTTATTGATATTTAAATTTGATTTACTTATGATTTTTTTGCTTGGTTTATGATTTTCTAGGACATAGCAATCAAACATTTATTTTCTATTACAGGATGGTCACCACAAAGAACGCTGGGACTAGCTAGCAGCCTGCACCCGATGCGCAGGGGCAGCTTCTACCACCTCTGCCTCAGCCGCTTCCTCCGATAATGACGTTCGACGGTACCCAGATGATAGCCATGTTCCAACAGTTCATGGAGGCACAGAACCACCAAGCCACGTAGTTTCGAACGACGATCATGGACATGCTCCGAGTCAGGAGGCCAGCTCCACCAGCTCCGCCAGTACCGCCGACACCAGCAACACCAGCAGCGTCGAGGCCATGGACTGCCAGAGATTATCAGAACCTCGGCCCGATAGATTTTTGGGGCCATGAGGGAATAGTCGACGCAGATGAGTGGCTAGAAAATGCTGAGCGGACGTTGAAGATGGCAAGGATTCCAGATGACCTGAAGGTCTAGTTGGCGAGCATGCGACTTTTTGACATTGCTAGAGTATGGTGTAGAGAGGAGCCTCAGTTGGCTGAACCTCAAGTTCTCTGAAAGAATTCAAACTGCTATTCCAGGAGAAGTTCTTTCCGGATGTAGAGCGAGACGAGCTTTGGATCCAGTTCGAGGGACTACATCAAGAGAGTATGACTGTGGCTCAGTACACATCGAAGTTCACCCGACTCAGCAGGTTCGTGGAGAAACTAGTTAGTACACCACAGGAGAGGGCTTGGAAGTTCAAGAAAGGTCTCACCAGATAGTTGCGACATGCAGTGGCAATCAACCAGGCCACTACCTATGCGAGCATACTCAAAGTTTCTCAGGAAGTGGAGAAGGAGATGGACCCTAAGCTCAAGCGGGATCGAGACATTGGCACTAGCAGTTCCCAGGGTTCACCGAAGCGGACTGACACTCAGCAGAGGCCACCTCAGAGGCCAGAACTCTATCATCAGCATCATCCTCATGTTCGAGCTCTGACATCATCGAGGTAGCAGAGACAGATCCAGACCTCGACATACTTATCTTGCGTATACTGCAAGAGGTAGGGACACCGTGTCGAGGAATGCCGTAAGAAGTTAGGGCAGTACTTGGTTTGTGGATCTGCTACTCACCAAGTGAGAGATTGCCCAGCAACTTTTACTCGTCAGGGACCAGCACCAGAGCTGCAGCAAGAGGACCCACTCTTTGAGGATCAGTTGCCGCAGGGAGCGCAGCCAGATGGACCGTTATCTTCCTTATGTTGCTTGTAGTATCTTGATTTTTTGTAGTGCCTATTTTGAGGCTCGTCTCTGAGTTTTCCTATATTTCCAGTCTTTCATATTGTCCAGTGACCACTTGTTGGTCCTTGTTACTTTTTACTACCTAAATAAAACCATTTGTCTTTTGTTGCTTTCTTGATAAAATTGTTTGATTTTGTGCGAACCTGCCAACCCTTGAAATTTCGAGGACGAAATTTTTGTAGGGGGGTAGATTTGTAACTCCTTAAACATATTTTCTTATATTTTTGAATTTTTTGAAATTTTTCTAAAAAGAATCATTTTTAGCTTTAGGCAATAAATTTATTTTATTAAATTTTGTTTACTTGAATTATCTATTGATTCATTTTAGTTTAGTTTTGGTTAACTTTAATGGTAGTTCTGATTTTACCATTAATGATTAACCCATAATTATTTTAAATGATTGGTTAATTCTTCCTTTAAATATTGTTCAATATTTTATTAAAGCCAAATTTAACATTGTTTGATACCAATTCTGTTTCAATTTGATTAATTAAGTTTTATTCGATTAATAGTAATTAAATTGTACTTTGATTCATTATTTATTAATAGATTTCGTTTATTCTATTGTATTAATTTTGTTAATACAATTAGTTTTAGTAACATGACAGTGGTTACCTACTTTAGGATTTAGCCATATTATTTAAGAAAAGGAGATTAGTTATTGTGGCTGAATAATCTTAATGGCTAGACTAATCTATTAATTCTTTTAGTTATTTAATTAGTTATTAACTACTTTCGTAATTAGTTGGTAATTAACTAATTGATTAGTTAGTGATAGTTAGTTACAAAGCTGTTACAGGTTTATTTTTATGACCCCAGATCTGTTCCTATTTACTAACATTGCCACTGTCCTAATTTAGGGAACACCCCAAGATCTATACCTATTCACAACTATGCCACATATTATTTTATTATAAATTCCCATCACTTAAATAGAGTCCTAGGCACACAGTACACTGACACCACATCATCACTGTACACTGTTCTACTGTTCACTGGCCGTTCCTAGGTCGTGCGTCGCCGCGGCGAGTTCACCGGCCGCCACCACTCCACCCCAGAAGTTATCCACATCATCGGAGTTCCCTCACCGAACCATCATTGTCGTACCGACGGCCAAGTCGCCTCGATCATCACCAGCAAGAAGGGTCGTACCAGATCGGGATACGTCGACCCCTCGATCGGGGTGGAGCCCCTCGAGACTCGAGGAGCCACCTCCTCGTAGCTTGAGCCACCAACAGAGAATAGAGAGCCATCGGATCTCGTTATTTCCGTAGTAGCCTCGCCATGTCCAGATCTCGATCACCACATCGACACTACAAAGCCATCCAAGGGAGACAACGATCAAGTCGTCGACATGTCGGTCGAAGCCCCTGACGACCGCCCTATCGCCGTCAACAACCCAGCCACCGCCTCTGTTTTTTTGAGCCGCTCACCCTTGCTTCGAGCAGAGCACTGCCTAGTTTCACGCGTTCTCGAGCGGGGTGCCGCCTCAAACAGCGTGTCTCACCTCAAGCTACTTCCTTGGTCAGATCTGGAGTGGGTGAAGCCTCTGCCGTCTTCGACAGCAGAACCGCAGTGCCACCATGGATCAATATCCCCATCGCGCCTAAGGTGTGTCTCTGCCTCGATCTTCCTTGAACCCCTTCTTCTTCTTGTTTTCTCTGTATATTAGGGTTTGTTTTAGAAATTAGGGTTTAATCTAGGGTTAGGGTTTGAGGTACAGTTTTGAGGAAGAAGAAAAAGGAGCTTTGAGAAGAGATGGTTCTCCATGAGCGGCTGAGCAATGTGATGAAGAGAGAGAGAAAGAGAGAGAGAGAGGGAGATAATCTCTTAGTTATTTCTTTTTTTTACTTTCTGCTACTTTTCGGGAACCGAGAGACCGAGCTGTGAGAGGAGATGAAGAATAACTTGAGGGTTTCTTTCTTTTATTGAGAAGTGTGGAGAGAACGAGAGAGAGAAGAGGGTGTACTGTTCTGTGGGGAGTAAGGATTAGGGTTAGGGTTTTCTCATATAGGATCACTGGAAAAAAGAAGGTTGCGGCTGGAGAAAAGAATTGAATGGAAAGAGAGAATAAGATATTAGGTTTAAATTTAGTTACTCTTATGGGCCGGGCCTGGAAAGGAGCTGGGCTGGGCCGGTTCAGTGTGTGGGTTATTTGGAAAGGAAATAAAATAAAAGTACTTTAATTAATAGCATTTGGTCTTAGCAGGCCGGACTCTGAACCAGTGTGTGGGAATTAGAAAGTCCTGGGCTTGAGTGGTGTGGGCTGTGAGCCTAGGTTAGAGTGTTTAGTAAGAATGAAGAATTAATGGTAGGAGTAGGTTTTCTATGGACTGGGCCTGGGTGTTTGGGCCGACAGTGGGCTGGTTATTACTTTGTTCTTGTAAGAATTAATTCAGTTTTATTATAAAATTAATTATTATATTTTAAATATTCTATGATTGTAATTTTATTTAATAATAATATTGCTAACTATTTTACCGATTTACCATTAAATTCTTTTTGTAATAAATGCTTTTGCTATAAAACCATGTAGGTATTTTAGTTATATTTCTCGCTAAGTATAAAAGTTGATTATATATGATAATTTGTTATGGTTGAGAGATAGTTAGCTAGTAGGTATTTTCTAAAAATAAGAATTTTGCTAAATATAGTTCAAAGTATTTTCACTAATATTTATTCAGATAAAGTTATATACATATATATTTTCTAAAAATATAATTAGCTATTATATTTTCATTAGCTAGTTTATGTATATGGTTAGATAAATGCCTTTATTTTCAAACCTAATAAATTGTACCAAATAACAGGTGGCATTCATCCATGCAGTACTACTCCCGTGCTTCCAAAGCGAGGCAAGTACACCGACTCGACCTTTTACTTTGTCTTTCTATCTTACATTCATGTGCCATGTTCTCATATCGGATATGTGATACACACGATTGCATCGTCCTTGTTCGTCATTGTATTGTGAGTCATTGTCTATTGCAGGGATTGGGGGAAATATTAACTTTTGTGTGACCACACCCAATATAGGTATTGTGAATGGCCTAATCGTACACCTCACGTACGACTAAGCTGCACCTTGTAGAATTGTGAATTGTGAATTGATTGATTGTGGATTGTGGTCCTTAAGCCGGTCACACATTACGTTAATATTTTCAAAAAGGTCACACTTGCATTGATTGTCGTGTTCATCGTATTGTTCATTGATTGTTGTGTTCATTGTCTTCGCATATGGATTGTCGTGTCCATTGTCTTCAGTTTTGTATTTCACTTCTGGTACCATAGTTTCATTTTCAGTTCTCGTACTCTAGTTTCACCTTGTACTCTGTAGTTCAGATTACATTGTATATTGTTCTTATCGGGGTTGTACTTTGCTCTTTCCAGACAGGACACGTTGTAGGTGCTTGAGTCTATATGGAGCATGGTGGTATCTTGGAGATTACAGGATATAGTTTATTGTTTTTATTTCGGGATATTGTATTTGTATTTTATCATTGTATATTTTTATTTTATCGGATTTGTCTTCGGATGACTTTATACTAAATTGACTTGGTGGATTGTGGTGATATTTTCTGGGACGTTTATAGATTCTGTGATTGTTTATATTACATTATGACTTGGAGTTTTCCTTAGTATTTTACAGCTTACTTCGTCGTGTCCATCGATGAAGGCTGGTCGTGTCCGACTCGTGTCCGATTATTCGGGCGCGGGTCGTGACATATATAGGGCTATGCGCCCAAGCAGGGAGCATGGGGCCTTGGGCGCATATAAATGGCTATGCGCCTAAAGGAAGGCAGCCGTAGGCACATGAAAATGCTATGCGCCCACCACTGTTCTTCTTTCCCAATCTGAGAACTTGTGTTCATGGAACCCATGAACTTCCCAAGTTCACAAATCACTCAAAACAAATCGAAATTCGGGTTTTCAAAGGTCCATTTTGAGTAAGATCAAATCTCTACAACATGGAACAATCAAAACTTGAAAAATAATGAAGTTTGAAAGATCAAAACACAAGAAAACCAAGATTTGAGAAAACTTAGATCTGCAAGATTTAATCCACAAAACCAAAAGTGCTAAGTACTAAAGAGTCATAAAACTATGTAACGAAGATACTTGAACCATAAAACATGAGACCTTTCATGAAGCAAGATTACACTTGCCTAAGGTGGATGGAGAGAATTAATGGAGGAAGAAGAAGAAGAAGAAGTTAATGAAAGTAATGAGGAGAAAGAGTGGGAAGTTGATATTTATATCACCCTTTCCATCTCCAACCAAAACCAAAATAAACCAAGCCAAGCTAAACCAAGACCAAACCAAGCCATGCTAGACAAGTCAAAATATGGGTCGGGAATCCATAAACGTATACTGGAAATACGTATAACGAAAAATGGGAGTGACAGGTTCCATGGATTGAATGATCGTGTGAGCAGAATTATAAATCTAGGCAACTGGAACATACATATTCGAAGTATTCCTTGCCATATTATTGCAGATATCTAGAGCATTCCATTAGAAGGAGGCCATGCCCCTGGCTACTAGACATGGGATAAATCAAATAGGAAATTTAGAGTCTTTGATGTATACAATTGGATTCGTACTCCTCAACAAAACGGATGTTTGGGCGCCTTTCATTTGGTGCTAGGATAGCGCGAGCAAAATGCAGCACTGCATGTATAAAATGGCTAATGGAAGATTGCTCACGCTTGATCGCCTCAACAAATTTGGCATCCACGTTACCTCCCAGGTATGCAGCCTTTGTAGTGTAGAAACAAAATTGTAAAGCAGAATACTCTAGAGGGAGGGTGAATAGAGTAGGCAGCGGAATATTACTAATTAAAAATCTCGTTAGCAGTTAGATCACAAATATAAAAATAATCACAAAGTAAATGACAGAAATAAATGAGTGATCAGAAGGCAAATGCAAACACCAAGATTATACTGGTTTACCTCTTGTGAGGACTAGTCCAGTCGGAAGAACTCTAGCTTCCAGTTGAATCCACTATTGGAAAATCCCGTAAGTTTTCATACGAAGTCCTTGCAACTTCTACAGACGTAAGCTTTGATACGAAGAACTCGACCAATTTCAATTGTGAAGAGTTGTATCTTCAATCAAGCATCTGATTACAATCGCTCTTGAAACTTCTAAACCGCACCGTACTGGCAAATCGACTAGAGGATTATAACTGGCTTGGGATTTGAAAATGGAAGCTTTTTAGAACTCTTTGGAAGAAATGTAAGCTTTAGAAGAGAAGAGATTGAAAGTGAATTGGTGTTTTGAAATGATCGAAATCCTTCTCTATTTATAGTTTTTCCAAAGACAGAACTCTGACAGAATTCGGGCAGAATTCGGACAGAACTCTTTGTAACAAACCGCAACTGAAGGGAGACCAAGTTCAAAATCAAACGTTCACATAACGTTCAACTTGGCCGAACTCTGGCCGAGTTCTGCTAGGTTTCTGACAGTTGATTTTGAGAAAAATCATTTTGGCTTTTTGAAAAGTCCTTCAAAAGCTTTTTGTAAAAATGATCATTTTTAAAAACATAGGTCATTCTTAAAAGGATAGGGTGATTTTGAAAAAACGATTTCGGACAGCCTATTTGCCAGTACGACTTGGTGTACAATGTATTCCTAGACTCAATAAAATGAAAAATTACCTTACTTTGACGGAAATACATTCTGAATGGCAAACAACTTCGGTCTTGAACATAGTAGATATCCATCGTTGAGCAGAGTACAAAACATCGTAGGTAAACATCTGAATTGACTTGCATTGATATCGAGACAGAGTTTGATCAATTATTAAAATCAGGTTTGACCATGACCAATGGGCCAATAATCTCCTCCATTTTGATAATTAACAAACCTTGCCGATATAACATCTAAGTTAGGATCAATTCAAAAATGTATCAAAAAAATTGTTCATAACCTGTATTCATGAAGATGTTAGATCTTATTTCTCCTCCGTTGTCACTTAGCAAAATAATTGCAAAAGAGAAAGCTCCCCCGCAAGAAATACATAAGTAACAAACAGTGAAGAAACACAAATAAAAGTATATAAGAACATTCATCACAGGCATGGTATAAACAGTGAATAAAATAGACAGATATAAAACAACACATGCATGGTATTTGTCACAAGCAGTTAATATGAAGCATACAGAAAGATAATGCTAGAAGAAATCTGAAAGAAATAAAGTGCTGAATAATAAACTAAGCCAAACTGAGGCATAAAAATAACTGTCTATGTAAGTCAGATAGCATAACTAAAATAAGAGTACTGATAATATCTTGGAATGTCGGAGCATTTCCAAGTAAACATAAGACAAAATATCAGTCTCAATATGTAACATCTCAAAAATCATCATCCTCATCATCATCATCATCGGCTGCAGCGCCAGCATGTCCAGATGGACCAGCTCCAGAAGTACCAGCTCCAGAAGTATGAAGAGTGGCATCAGAAGTACGATACCAATCGTAGGCGTTCCCTGGCTGGAACAGAGAGTGGACCGCCTCATCATCAATACGTAGCCAGAAACAGAAGGGTCTCGAGGCAGAGAGCTAGCAGAGTGACCCGTTTGTGCAAATCGCAGATCGGCGAAGGAGTTGGCAATAGCCTGGAACCGAGTCACGTCACGGAACTCATGTTCCCTGGAAGTGTCAACATAAAAGGACTACAGATCTGAAAGGTGCTGATGAATACCCTCAAAGGTCATAGGGTAAGACTGAGGAGGACCAGGTGCTGTAGGAGTAGGTGCAGGAGGAGCAGGTGCAGTAGGTGGAGGAACAGTGGCAATGCTTCGACTAGAGAGTTTGAGGAACTTGGGCTCAGGGTCCAGAGCACAAGTGGATAAGTCAATACTGAATCTCTAAAAGATGCATGGGATGATCATCGCATAAGAGAGGTTGCGATCTCTTTCGCGACATCTACCCATCATCTGAATGATAGTCTAAGGGGCAGAGAAAGGAATCCCCTTAAGAATGTAATATAGGGCAGAAAGCTCAAGTGAAGTGACATCATCTTTGGAAGTAGATTTTAGAAGTAAAGTGGAATAGATGATGCGATATAATTTGTAGTTAAACAAGTTCAAGTTATTGGCCTTAAACTTTCTAGGACGAGCACGTGTGGGCGCACAAAGCTCATTCTTGAAACTAACGAGAGTCGTACCTTCGGGAAAATCAAAATCAGTGATGTCATCGAGCGGGGCACCTTCGTTTAGAATACCAAGGATTTTTGGTAATGTTTTATCAGTAAACTCGATATCTATCCCTCCGACACGTGTTCTCGCGGTAAAAGTGTCTAACACAAAATTACAGTAAAATAATCTAATGGCATTAGTAGCTATAGGGAATTGTAAAGAAACAATGTATTGTAACCCTAATGCCTCAAAGTAAGGATGGTGGTCGGAAAAGATAGTCCATTTGATCGGAGATCCGGTACAAATAGTACGCATAATGAAATCGGCATACCACAATAGGGCTTGGTCGGGAGTTTTGAAGTAAAACTCGTCCGATGCACCGTCATCCGATTGGACCGGAGAAAAGAGGGAATCCGTATGCGGATCCGAATACGATGCCTCTTCACTGGCATTGGTCTTCTTTCTCTTGAAAGGATTGAATACCTTAGGCATTTTATTCCAAAATCTAGGAACCCTAACAATTGAAAAGTGGAGGAGAGAAGGAATTATACCTTCCGAGAGTTGGATATGCTGTAGAGGACGAAATTTTCCGCACGAATCCAAAGTTTGGACGAAGATCTCCACGCGGATTGGAAGAAGGAAGGTAGAGACGAACTAGGGTTTAGGGGGGCACGGCTGCTGCTATTTTGATGATGTTTAGAAGAATGAAGAAGAGGGGGCCTCGGGTTCTGACTGGCACATATATATACCCAGTCGAACTCTGGCCGAATTCGGACCGAACTCGGGCGGAATTCGCCAAGGGTTGCCTGGCTATATATATATATAAAATAATGAGGCCACATCTTTTTTATTAATTCGTTTCAAATATTTAATTCAGAGTTTAGTAATTTTAAATCTCAAATAATATAATTAATATTATTTTATAAATTAATATTCTTTACTCAGCATCTGTCTCAGATTAGCTGTAGGAGTACTGTCCCAGCTAACGGAGGTTTACCGGGGAACTCTTAAGTACCGCTTCGCTTCGACCGTAGTCGTGGTGACAGACAGACTCTTTTTAGGCTTGTCTCGAAAACAGTTATTAAGTATCAAATAAATTAATTAATAAAACAAAATTAATTAATATTATTGATATGTAAAATTTCTAATTCTCGACGTAAATAATTGAAATGATCTTCCGCTAGAGGTTTTATGAGTATGTCAGCTAATTGATTCTGTGTGTCTATGTATACAAGGTCTATATCTCCATTTTGTTGATGAACTCTAAGAAAGTGATGTCTAATCTCGATATGTTTAGAACGAGAGTGACATACTGGATTCTTTGTCAAATTAATAGAACTAGTGTTGTCACAGAAAATGGGTATGTGTGTAAAATGCAAACCATAGTCTTCTAAAGTTTGTTTCATCCATAAAATTTGTGCACAACAACGTCCTGCGGCGATATACTCAGCCTCGGTTGTTGATAATGTAACAGAATTTTGTTTTCTACTAAACCAAGAGACTACAGCTTTTCCTAAGAAATGACATGTGCCGCTAGTGCTTTTTCTATCTACTTTGCATCCTGCAAAATCAGCATCAGAATAACCGGTTAGGTCAAATGACATGGTTTTGGGATACCATAAGCCGACAGAAGAAGTGCCTTTAAGGTATCGGATGATACGCTTAACTGTGCACATATATGATTCCTTAGGATTAGCTTGAAAGCGTGCACATAGACAAACACTAAACATAATGTCTGGTCGACTAGCAATTAAATACAGTAAGCTACCGATCATACCTCGATACTTACGTATGTCGACAGGTTTACCTTTTTCATCAATATTAAGCTTGGTTGAAGTCGCCATTGGAGTGCTAAGTGGCTTTGACTGCTTTTATGTCGAACTTCTTTAATAGATCCTTTGTGTACTTTGCTTGATTTATGAACGTCCCATTGCTGGTTTGTTTGATTTACAGTCCGAGAAAGAATTTCAGCTCTCCTATCATGCTCATCTCAAACTTATTCTGCATACACTTTGAAAATTCTTGACAAAGAGATTTATCAGTAGATCCAAAAATAATATCATCTACATAGACTTGACAAAAGAATATTGTTATTCAAAGATTTTATAAACAAAGTAGTGTCAATATTTCCCTTTGAAAATCCGTTATCAAGTAGAAAAGAGCTTAGACGATCGTACCAAGCACGAGAGTCTTGTTTCAAACCGTATAAGGCTTTCTTCAACTTGGAAACATATTCAAAAAATTTGAAATCAGTAAAACCAGGAGGTTGAGCTACATAAACTTCTTTTTTATAAAACCATTTAAAAAATGCGCTTTTGACATCCATTTGAAATAATTTAAAATTATGAAAACATGCAAATGCACATAACATGCGAATGGATTCTAATCTCGCAACTGGGGCATAAGTCTCATCGTAGCTGATACCTTCTTTTTGATTGTATCCTTGAGCTACGAGTTGAGCCTGATTACGAGTCACTAAACCATTCTCGTTCAGTTTATTTCGGAATACCCATCGGGTGCCAATGACCGGATGATCAATAGGCTTGGAAACAAGTTCCCAAACTTGATTCCGTTCGAATTGGTTTAATTTCTCTTGCATAGCATCTAACCAAAAATTATCACTACATGCTTCTTTAATATTTTTGTGTTCAAACTGCGAAACAAAAACAACACAAGAAGCTATATCTTTATTAGAGAAATGAGTACTTACACCCTTGGTTATCTCACCCATTACCAAGTCCTTTGGATGATTAGCCAAGAATCTCATCTCTTTTGGTGTAGTCTCAGGATTGCTAGTTCTGGCTTCTTTGTTTGGAGGTTCATCTGATGCTTGATGTGATGGTTCTGCATCTCTGTGTAAAGATTTTGCAGTAGCTGTACTTGGTGTGATTAAGTCTTCATTTTCATCATCGTCTAAGTGTTGATTTAGCTCATCAAACTTGACATTGATAGATTCTTCGATGATCATGGTTCTTTTGTTGAAGACTCTGTATCCTTTGCTCTTTGCTGTATAACCTAAAAATATACCTTGTATATCTAGAGAAATCATCTATAATGACAAATGCATATAACTTACCACCTAGACTAGCAATTCTACTAGGTCCAAATAAGTCCATATGTAACAGTTGTAATTGTCTAGTGGTACTTATAGCGTTCTTAGATTTGAATATAGTTTTGGTAGCTTTGTTCTTTTCACATTCACTACATACCGTATCCTTCTTGAAAGAAATTTTCGGTAAGCTGCGTACAAACTTCTTTGTAGATAGTCTTGAAATTGTATCCATGTTTGCATGATCGAGTCTCTTATGCCATAGTTAACTCTTAATGCTTTTGGCCATCAAACATCTACCTGCTTTGTTAGCATCTTCCAACAAATAGAAAACATATATGTTGTCTTCCCTAATACCTTCAAATATAGTACTACCAGTTGAACTATCAACTATAGTACATTTATCTTTGACGAAGTTAATACCATAACCGTGATCAGCTAAATGGCTTATGCTGAGCAGATTTTGTTTTAACTCGATAACTAGACAAACATCTTTAATCACTGGATATGGAGCCTTACCAATGTCACTGATACCGATTATGTACCCTCTTAAATTATTACCGAAGGAGACGTATCCTTCTTTATTTCTCTTCGACAGTGTTGCGAATAATGAAGCGTCACCGGTCATGTGCCGTGAGCAACCGCTATCGAGGATCCATTTACTGCTACATGTGAAGGGCGTCCCACCTACAAAATAATTTGCAGATGAAACTCTTGGTACCCATTTCTTGTAGGGTCCTGAATGGTTAGTTTTTGGTATCCATGCATAAACATTTAAATCTACTAACTTTCTAAATCTATATGCAGAAGATATATGACCAATGAGGCCACAATAATAACATTTAGCATATTAAGTGTTGAAAGTAGTGTGAGGTGCATGATTGGTAGGTTTTGGTTTTCTAGTATAGAAGAATGCATGCCTATGAGTCTTCTTGGGCATAGTTTTGGTATGGTTTGGTCTGACAGTGTTGGACGTGTTCCGATGATTCGGTAATTGACACGTGTTAGAATAGGAAGTAGAAACTTCAGGTCGTTTTCCTAAATTAATTTCCAACTTTTTGGAAGTGTCATATAATCTAGTATAGTCAGATGTGAGTGATTTAATCTGACCTGTGCACACTGGAGACTCTTTCTCTCCTTAGACAGGTCTTCCTTTAACTGGATAATAGTTTGGTCTTTTTCTTCAGATAGCTTAACAGTCTCATGTAACAACAACTTAATAGAAAAAAGCTTACCAGACCCATTTAAAGAGTCATTATTTCTAACATGATCTAGTTGGTCGGTAAGTCTTCCTATTTCACCTTTGTACTCTTTGAGTACCTTCTTAGAGGTTTCATATTTACTATGTAGTTTCCTGTAATCATTTAGCAGGTCACTGAAAGCCTCTCCTAGTTGCTCAAAGGTGAAATCATCATAAGGATCAAATAGAGGATTACTGATTACCTAATCGCAAGCCATCAAGCATACATTTGCAGCGTCATTTGATTGTTCGTCTTCTGAGTCACTGGCTTCACTTTCATGCCATATGCTTGTGTTGGCGTACTTTCTTGATGTAGATTTCTTCAGGTAGTCTTTGTCATATTTGTTGCTTTTCTTTGATAATGATGTTGTGGAATAATCTTTCTTCATGTGTCCTTTCTTTTTGCATCCATAGCAAATAGGATCTTCCTCGTTATTGTTGTTGCTGTCTTTTGTTCTCCTGTTAAATCTCATAAACTTTTTGAATTTTCTTACGAGAAGAGCTTGATCTTCAGAGTCGGAGTCGCTGCCATCAGAGTCGTCTTCGACAGTTCTTCTATGTTGAGCCTTGAGAGCGATCGACTTTTCTGACTTTTCCTTTGGTGTAGCATCTTCAAAGTCTTAAAGTTCTAACTTGTGAGTGAGTAGCTTACCCATGAGTGTTTCCAGAGACATTGTTGAGAGGTGGTTCCCTTCAATAATTGATGTAGCCTTTGGAATCCAGTTCTTTGTAAGGGCTCGTAGAAGTTTGTGAATCTTCTCATAATTACTGTAATCCTTGCCAAGTGAAGACAGAGGATTTACAATATCCAAGAATCTTGTAAACATCTGAGTGACTGATTCACTTGGCTTCATTTTGAACGTCTCGTACTCCTGAGTAAGTCTGCTGATCTTTAACTCCTTGACTTGTGTTGTTCCTTCGTGGGTTACTTCGAGAAGTTTCCACACTTCGTTTGATGTTTTGCAAGTAGACACCCTGTTGAATTCAGTTCTGTCTAAAGCACAAACTAGAGCGTTAATAGCACGTGCGTCAAGACTGGCCTTTTTCTTTTCATCCTCTGTATATTTGTCATAGGGTTTTTCAACTAAACCATCAATATTAATACGATGGGGCTTTCTATAGCCATCAATAACTACAGACCATAAGTCAAAATCAAGAGATTTCAGAAAGAAACTCATAGTGTTTTCCAATAGGTGTAGTTTGTGCCGTCAAACAGTAGAGGTCTGTTTGTGGCTTGGCCTTCACTTGTGAATTTCACAGTTGCCATTTGTAATGCTGTGATCTATATAACAATTGAATATAACTGCAATTTTACCTTGCTTTACCTGTATAACCCGCTCTGATACCAATTGTAGAAACAATTAGGATCAGAATATAATACCTCTAGATGGAGAGCCTACTCTGATACCAATTGTAGGAACGAAATTGTAAAGCAGAATACTCTAGAGGGAGGGTGAATAGAGTAGGCAACAGAATATTGCTAATTAAAAATCTCGTTAGCAGTTAGATCACAGATATAAAAATAATCACAAAGTAAATAACATAAATAAAAGAGTAATCAGAAGGCAAACACAAACACCGAGATTTATACTAGTTTCCCTCTTGTGAGGACTAGTCCAGTCGGAAGAACTCTAGCTTCCAGTTGAATCCACTATTGGAAAATCCTGCAAGTTTTCATACGAAGTCCTTGCAACTTCTACAGACACGAGCTTTGATACGAAGAAGTCGACCAACTTCAATTGTGAAGAGTTGTATCTTCAATCAAGCCTCTGATTACAATCACTCTTGAAATTTCTAGATCGCACTGTACTGGCAAATCGACTAGAGGATTGTAACTGGCTTGGGATTTGAAAATGGAAGCTTTTTAGAACTCTTTGGAAGAAATATAAGCTTTAGAAGAGAAGAGATTGAAAGTGAATTGGTGTTTTGAAATGATCGAAATCCTTCTCTATTTATAGTTTTTCCAAAGACAGAACTCTGACAGAATTTGGACAGAACTCTTTGTAACAAACCGCAACTGAAGGGAGACCAAGTTCAAAATCAAACGTTCACATAACGTTCAACTTGGCCGAACTCTGGCCGAACTCTGGCCGAGTTCTGCTAGGGTTCTGCCAGGTGATTTTGTGAAAAATCATTATGGCTTTTTGAAAAGTCCTTCAGAAGCTTTTTGTAAAAAGGATCATTTTTAAAAACATAGGTCATTTTTAAAAGAATAGGGTGATTTTGAAAAACTATTCCGGACAGCCTATTTGCCAGTACTACTTGGTGTACAATGTGTTCCTAGACTCAATAAAATAAAAAATTACATTGATTTGAAGGAAATACATTCTGAATGGCAAACAGCTTTGGTCTTGAACATAGTAGATATCCATCATTGAGCAGTGTCCAAAACGTCGTAGGTAAACATCTGAATTGACTTGAATTGATATCGAGACAGAGTTTAATCAATTATTAAAATCAGTTTTGACCATGACCAATGGGCCAACATGTAGCATCGATACAGAGACTACTGACCATCTGGTATTTAGCTGCTGGATATCGAAACACATCTGGAAAGTTCAGAAGGGTAAACTCCAATTAGTTGGCGAGGCTAAAGTAGGAGTGAGGGAAAACTACAAAGAAATTTAGGATCAGATCAGCAGAGGTCCGTTGTGGATTACCATGGCAAAGCTTCGTATGCACGTTACAGTGTGGCACCTATGAAGGGAAAGAATAAAAGAATTTTTGAAGGAGTTGTGTATACTATGGAGGTTGTGCTGAGAAACATAGAAGGGGACATGAGGTGCCTTCAAAGAACTCAGCAGGAGTAATGTTCTGTGATGCTGGCGTTTCTTCTTTGTTTGAGTCAATTTTGAGTTACTGTGTTATTGAGTAGTAGCCTATAAGGCTTATAGGGGAAAGGGCTATTGGTATAGAGAAGTTGTACAGGGGAGGGAGTGGATTGTAAAGCACTCTTTTTTTTTCTTTTCTTTCACATTTTCAATATAATCACCATTTATTCAATATATATATATATATATATATATATATATATATATATTATATATATATAAAAATATATATATATATATATATATATATATATATATATATATATATATATATATATATATATTTTAACAATGGCTAAAGCCTTCATTGAAACTAAAGAGGATAGGTTGGAACCGGGAGATAGCCCGAGTTCCTACAAGGTGCGGGGGTAACCCTAGACAGAAATCCTGACGCGACGCGCCACAAACCAAAATTCTATTCAAGTACTGTTTTTTTTGGAGAAAAGTTAAACAGGAGTTCAAAAAAATTCAAAAAACAAAATGGGAAAGAAACCGCCAGGGGGGAACCGATGCGCTGGCGGATGCACCATTCCCGAGGGGGGAACCGATACGCTGCCCAAGGGGGGCGCTCTGCCCTAGGGGCGCGGAGCACGAGGCTGGCACTCGGCCCGAGGCCAGCGCTCAGCCCGGGGGAAGGGGAGGCCAGGGGCTCCGGCGAGAGGCCAAACGGCAGGGAAGGGCCTCCCGACGGGGATCACCGGCCGGCAGACCGAGGAGAGGGGGGTTGGCTGGTCGAAAGAGGGTGTCTCCGGTGGCGGGCCGGCCCAGGGGGGGACAGGACCGGGGTCGTCCGGACAAGCGCGAGAGGGGTACCGGTCGGCCGGGCATCCGGGCGCGGGAGCGCCGGCGGGGAGGCCGAGGGAGGGGTCTGTGCCGAAAAGGAACGCCGATCCGGAGGAGATACACTGAAGGGAGGAAGAAGGGGGCCCGATCTCCGCGGGGGAGAGGTCGGCCAACGGTCGGAGAGGAGAAATACGTCGGCCAGGGAGGGTAGAAGCACGGCAGCGCCGGCGAGGGGAGAGGAGGGAGGGGGCTGGCGGGCTCGACCTCCGGTTGGCCGCTGGCCGAGAACCTAGGGTGGTAGTTCAGCCGGCGAGCGACGGAAGGAGCTCCGGAGCTCGTAACGGGCAGCGGAGGATGAGGGCAACGCCGCCGTCGAAGGTGGCCCGCCGACCCAAGCCGGGGAGGAGGCCGGAGAGCGCTCCGAAGTCCACGGTACGGCGGTCGTAACGGGGAAAGAGAACAGGGGACGCGGTGCGACCACCGAGGCCCACGAGTTGGGGGCGCTGAAGCCGGCGACGGGGTCGGGGCAGAAACTGCGGGGGCTAGGGCCGGGCCTGGGCCGCTGAGAGCCGGAAAATGCTCGGGCGTCGGCCACTCTAGAGATAGGAACGCTGCCGGCTCCGGGGGGGGGGCGCTGCCGCAATAGGAGGAGCCGGCCACGTCAGAGGGACGGCGAGAGGAGGGGAAGGCGCCGGACTGGGAGGAGACGCCGGCGCCACCGCGGGGGCGGCCAGGGGAGGAGGTGCCAGAGACACTCCAGAACCTGAACCGACCGGGGGGGGGGGGGGGGAGCCCGGCCGAGCGTGCGGGAGGCCTCAACGGGGAGGGAGGCGGTAGCTCAGAGGGAGGAGCGACTGGATGGGCCGGAGAGGGTGGGGGCTCTGCGGGTGGCGCAGCCGCCGGCAGTCTGGCCCGAGCCGCGACGGCGCCGCCGAGGACGACTTAGAGGTTTTGCGGGGGGAAGTGGGTGTGGGAAACCCCCCGGCGGGAAGCCAGCTAGGGGGGAGGGGGGAAACCCCACAGCGGCCATCCAGCGGAGGGGAGGGGGCCTCCGAGGGGGGCAAAGAAGGAGAAGGGCGCCCCCACCGGCCCCGGCATGCCGACCAGCCACCCCTGCCACAAGATCCCGGTGGGCGAGGGGGGCGGAGGAGCCAGGATGGAGGAGTCGGCCCGCTGCATCTCCCTATTATATATATATATATATATATATATATATATATATATATATATATATATATATATATATATATATATCTGTGTGTGTGTGTGTGTGTGTGTGTGTGTGTGTGTGTGTGTGTGTGTGTGTGTGTGTGTGTGCAAATGACCTCTGGCCTAGTGGTTAAGAAAGATGCATGCGGCCTAAGTGGTCGGGAGTTCGAGCCTCAGTAGAGGCGAGTTCTCCACAAGTACCCATTGCTTCAATATATACATACATACATATATACCGCTTGCATCTTTCTTAACCACTACGTATATACATATATATATATATATGTATATATATATATATATATATATTTATATATATATATATATATATATATATATATATATATATATATATATATATATATATATATATATATATATATATATATATTAGTAAGGGAGTAACCTAGCACCATAGGTAAGTGTAGACAAACATGTGTGAGGGTATAGTAATAGGTAAATGGTTAGGGATATGGGTCTATAATAGGATATAAGGATATATGTATATTATATAGGTAAATGGTAAATGTTTAGATATGGGTAAAGACATATTGGTATATGTTATGGATATGTAAAGATAGTGGTATATGTAATAGGCATTGGGTACATCCGTGGATATATAAAGGGTAAATTAGCTAAGGTAATCCTAGATAGTAGGTAACTAGTAGAGATGCAAGATATATGTGTTAATACGTGTTAATGTTAGCTAATATGGCTATTACCTTCAAGGTATGGACCTAGAAACACGGTATTGACTAGTATGGACTAGAAAATCTAATTTAACTAAGGTATTGACCCTAAAACTAAGGTATTGACTAATAGTTAAAGTATTTGAGATACATGCTAAGGTATTAGGTAAAATGTGTGATACAGATTACGATATCGTGATACGGGATAAGATAAATAGCTATAGGCCAAGGTATTGCTAGAAATTATAGGTAGAAGTATATATTAGGGTAGTATATGCTAGAAACTTATTAGTACATCCTACAAACCTAGTATTGGTCTAGTATTAACTAGTATTGACTAGTTTGACCTAGTTGGTACCTAAAAAAATCAAATAATGACTTGTTAAGACCTATTATAACATATATAAACCTTGTAAATAGGTAAAATCAATCTATAAACTAGAAAATAACATAGTTTGACTGTGTTGACCTATATTTGACCATAGAAACAAGGTATTGACCTAATTTGACTATAGAAGTAAGGTATTGACCTAGTTTGACCATAGGAGCAAGGTATTGACCTAGTTTGACTTCCATGACGTTGACTTGACCAAGAAATTATATTTTAATTTAGTTATCAATGATTATCACTCTAAAACATAAATTGACATTGATATTTCATATTTAGGTCTTTGTGACTCTATTTTAGATATCAATTCTCACTCGTTGCTCATGACTAAAGGCGAGTACATTTTTTGGCAATTTCACGTTTATGATATCTTCTATATTTTTTGTATTTAGTGTAGATATCATTAATCTCTTGACACAATAGTTACAAGGATTGGTATTTTTGGATCCTGTCATGTGATATTATTCCCGTATGTCTTGGTATACCCTGTACAAGTCTTGTTGTTGTCTTGTGCATTATATATAAATCAATTTCTGAGAAGACTTGCTACCTTGTCATAGAATCCTGTAGTATAATATACCATGATTGGATCTACTGTACCAATCGGGGCGGGGAGTAGTAGTGTAGATATGTGATCATACCCTTTTCGTGCATGATATTATTCTCCGCGAGTATTAATCATACACTACACGTATTATTAACCAGGCCATAAATTTTTGTGCAAGTTCCTAAGCCGATCACATGTTGAAAACTAGTGCTCATTTACTTACGTAGTTAATTCCTGACTATTGTACAAGATGATCCATGTTCTTATATTTATTTACAGCTATTCCATATTTGTTACATTCATTTAAATGTTACATTATCTTGTATATTCTCTCTATTTACTGTTACATAGTCTGTATCATTTACTGGAACTGTTATTAGAGGTGTACTTCGCTCTAATCCTGACTAGATATATATTTTTTAGATGATTTAGATGACGGTTGCCCTACCTACTATGACCCACTGGATGTAGTAGGCATAGACTAGGAGACACTGATCCAGGAGGGTTTAGCTCCAGCTGAAGAGGCTCTAGTAGAGACTCAGTTAGACTAGTTTAGTACTGGATTTGTCTCCAGCTCTTGACTCTGGCATATTATTGGTTTGGAGATTTATGTTATTGGGATAAATGACTATTAGACTCTGATTCTTGGACTTGTGTTATGTTTATGATATGACTTCTCCTGGATATTTTATATCATGTCTTTATATGTTTATCGTGCCATTTATTTTTTTTATATTTATTGTTATTAAGTTTGAATATTATAATTATTTGTCCTCCGGTTGGATTTGAGATATCATCGACAGGTTGTGATACTTATTCATGAGAAGTGCTAGATAGTTTGGTAGACCTAGACAACATTCTACCGTCGATGCTGTGGCGTAGGCTGGACGTACCCACATACTTGTGCCCCTATATAGGGTACGGCTCGTGACATATTTTTATGGTAATCCATGTAGGCCAGACTTCACAATTAGAAGGATGTCATGGTTGTACAATGACTTAGTTTAACTATTGCGTGCCTGCAATAGGATATAGGAAATATGATATTAGGATGAGAGAATACTCAATCATAAATTAGGACTCCTTGAGAGATTTTTGGGATGAACCTAAAGAATCTCATTATAAACCCTATCTTGAAATTTGTTTCCACTTATTTCCATCTACTCTTCCTTGTTTGTTGTTGAAATAGATTTTCGGTATTCGTTGTTGACTTTGATTTGTATCGAGATAAATTTTATGGACTAAATTAAGGTATATTCTGATGGCATATTTGATAAGAAAATGTGAAAGGTAAATGTCTGCTTTAGTTATTAAATCTAGAGTTTATCACAACCATACTAGCTGGCGTGGCAGAGACATAGAGCCTGATTTGGGATATACTTATCTTAGTTATGGAATTTAAAGTTTCTCACAGACATACCAGTTTGGCGCGGTGAGAATTCTAGATAACATTATTATAGGGGTATATACCTTAGTTATGGACTCTATCGGTTATTGCAGCTATGCTTACTGGCGTGGCAATGATTCTGGATAACATGAATTCATATAGACGTGTATGATTATCAGACTATATCTTAAATTGGTTCTTAACGTATTGTCCCTATCATTCCACCTTGTTATCATTGAGTTTTGTTCTATCACCCTACTAGCTTAGGGTAGGGATATCTTTAGTTCCTCTAGCTCAGTTCCTCATGGGGCTTCACCTTTATTTGTATCGAGGCAGCTTCTTTGGATAGTGTAGTAGCTTATTAACTTGCAAATAGGTTGTGTCAGAGTATTGTTAACCATTGGTATCATAGAGTATCAAGCATGCGACCAGTAGTTATGGAGTTAGTGACTGTGTACCAAGGGTGCCTAGAGGGTGCAAGTGTCCAAGATATATTATGATCGATGAGTAATAAATGATAGGTGTAGTGTATAAGTTTAATATTTGTGTGTGTTATTGAGGGTGATAATATTCGCTAGGTGTATCAATGTGATATTAAATATAGAATATTATAGGGAAGTATTATGAGAGTAGGAGTGCAGGTGTCTAAGGCAGTGGGAGAGGAGTCCAGCTAGGCTATCTGTGGCACAGCAAATTTTCCTGCACCAGTTGAGGAAGACACCCCAATAGGGCAGGGCTTTTGCAATGACGGCGAAGGGACCGATGCTATGTGATGGGTTAGTAGGTTCTATTCCGATCTTCTCATTTCCTTTTCTTTCTATCTATTGATCGGTGTGATTGCTAGTATCTTATAGTTTGCATTAGTACTATTATGCTATAATATAGTTATAGTAACCTTTATAGGGACTGCAATATCGTGATATGGGTAGACCATAACCATGTATTTTTTTTAATATTGGATGTTCATTTCAATATAATTGTATGTTGTATAATTTTAGATATGATTTTTATTAATACCATGATTTGATGGGGGCGGCTTGACCATAATGAGGATTATGAGAATAGGAGGAGACGAGATATATGAGTGAAACCTATCTTTTGGAACATGAGTTATTCTTTATTTCGTGCCCTGCTTTCATCTTAAATTTCGAGGACAAACTTTTTCCTAATGGGGGTAGGATTGTAACTACCACTTTCCAACATTTGGGTATTTTGGTAATTTTCAGGTTGATTAGTTTTTATGTATATTATTTTATATTAGTGGTTGCCTAAAATTATATTAATGTCAGTTAGTAGCTAGCCAATTAGATTTTGCAAGTGTTAGTCTAATTATTGTTAGTCATAACCTTAGCAATTAGAATTAATTAAGTTTAGTTGTCATGAAAGGAATATTCCTTTTAGTTGTAGAGATTCCTTCATTTAGTTAGTAAGATTTTATTCATGATAAATGGAGAGGGGAAAACTTGATATTTTGGCATGATCAAAACCTTACTATAAGAGATAATTTATAATTAGGGATTCATCCATTCATTCCATTTCACTCATTAGTCGCACTTTCTCTAAAGCTTCTTTTTCCCCAAGCAAACCCAATTCCCTACCAATTTCACTCATCCTCACCATCATGAAGGCCTAGAGCATTGGCGAGCACAAGGAGATCCATAGAAGAGGAGCTTACTAGGAGATCGTGTCCGACTCTTCCCTTCGTGTCCAAATTCAGAGTTTTCCAAAGGAGGGACACACAAGTTGGGTAAATCTCTATTCTTCACCAATTTCATGGTTAGGAACACCCATTAAGCCTATAGGAACCTTCCCATAAGTGGATTTAACTACCTAATCATAGATCTAGGTATTAGAAGCATTCAATTTGGTAGATCTAGATTTTTATCTCGAGTAGTGTTGATTTCTATGCTCAATTTGTATTTGTTGCAAATTTGTGACCACCAAGTGTTCGATACGTGTTCCAAAGAAATTTTCGAGTCCTTTTTGAGTCAAGAAAAGGTGTATGTGTCCTAAATAGGATATATGGTGTTGTGTCATGGTATCTCATGATATGCACGGTTAGATTAGGGTATATACATTTGTTCTTTTGTCCAAAGTAGCCAAAATTTGTTATAGTATTCATCATCATTTTTAGCAGCCGTAACAAATTAGAAATGTCATAACTCCTAACTCAGGACTCCGATTAATCTTCTGTTTTTTAAAAGAACAGTATCAAAGTTAGTTTTCCAAATATATACATTAATAGGCCAAATTTATTCTGGAACTTTCTATAAAACTATTTGATTATCAGGTGTCCGAAAGACGAAAATATTTTGGTGTTTTTGCGATTCCGGAAGCTTACGGACATGAAAATGTGATCGATTTAAAGTTTCGGAAAGCTGATATGAAGGGCTACAACATACTTTAACCTTATAATTTAGTAAATAGGTTTAATAGGTGCAGTATTAATTTCAAGTAAGAAACTGGCTATACGATATATGTATTTTGTGCATCCTATGAGCCTATGTTATTATATAATATATATATATATATATATATATATATATATATATATATATATATATATTATTGTTAGGTAATATATGTTTGTTAGTATGTGTTAGTGTTGATACAAAGGGTTATCAAGTGAGCCAAGTATAGATAAGTTATGTGTCAAGGTATTAAAGTTTGGGGCAAGGTATCAATGTAATACTTGAGTACCATGAGGATATTGGTATCATGACACTCAAGTACTTTGAGTAAGGGTAAGTGAGTATTAAGACTTGAGTAAGGTATCCTATTTGGTATCAAGTATTAATATTTGAGTTAGTTGGATAAGTATCTAGGAGGATAAGGTAGTGGTCAAAATACTAAAATATTGGGTATTAGAACTAGCTAATGAGTAATATCAAGATGTCAAGTGCCAAGAGTTAGATGAGTGAATTCATGTATGTATGATTGGTAGAGTATGGTAAGCATAGGATATCCTGCTGTAATTTGGATATGTAATGGAATAGAAAGGCATATTGATATATAGGTATATAGGTAAACATATTGCTATAATCTATAACTGTACATGTCATAGGGTAAGAATATATGTATCTTGGTATCAATTGTAGGTAACCTAGGATATATATATATATATATATATATATATATATATATATATATATATATATATATATATAAGAAACATGGAGCTTTATTGAAGTAATAGGTGCAAAATGCCGAAGCCTATACAAGTAAGCGCGCTAACGCGACAAAAGTAAAGAAAACAGAGAGCGCATGGAGCGCACAAAAAGGGGTGGATCTGAACAATGCCGGCAGGGAGGACGCGAGAAATCTTGAGGGAGCCCTAAGCAAGGGCCTCCCATATCGAGTTGGAGGCGTGAGAGCAACGCCTCCTAGCTTTGATGCATTGTCTGATGATCTTTCTAAACAACTGTGAATTGAGGAGTTGACGGCCTTCATATCTGAATTCGTTCATGTTCTTCCAAAAGACCCAAATACCGGCGGCTACAACGATCTGATGTCCGTGGAAGCCGCTCCAGTTGGCTAGGAGATCGTAGAAGCCCCCAGTCGGGTGGACAAGACTAAGTCTATTATGAAACTTGGACCAAATTCTAGTCGCCAGCTCCCCCGACAGGAGGACGTGCTCTGCTGATTCCGTTGTGGGTTCCTCGCAGCAGTGGCATCTGGAAGCAAGGCTAAATCCTATCGATCTAATGAGGTCGTCCGTCGGTAACTTCTGGCGTATGGCGCGCCAGATAAGAATGGACCATTTGATGGGGATGCAGGCCTGCCAAAACTTGGCATAAATGGTATTCGGAATGCCGCCGCCTCTGGCCACAAGTCTAGCGGAAGCCAAAGTGAATGCCCTACTTGGGTTGGGGGACCATCTACAAGAGTCGGGTGTGTCAGTAACCCACAGGTTAGCAGCAAGAAGACGGTTAGCTGCCGGCTGGCGAAGCCAATCTCTGACCTTTCTCTAATCCCATCCGGACCTGCCCTCCCAAAGGTCCTTAATTGTGCACCCCTGCGGAGTAAGATTGTTGGAGTGGATGGTATCTTCTTCTAACCACCGTTCTAGGCAGGCCGAAGAGCGCCCCTCGCCCAACTGAAGGCGGATTAAAGGTTCAGCGGTGATGCAACCCAAAGTTATGCGTCGCCACGATGTCGATAATCTGTTGTTAGAGACTGCCTCCGACAGATGGAAGAATCAGGAGAATCTGGCTCTCATGAACTTTGTCCATAACGAGCTCTCCGTACGCATCTTCCACCACAACTTCATGGAGCAATATATATATATATATATATATATATATATATATATATATATATATATATATATATATCAAGGATCAAAGGTAGATATCTATAGGTATATGTACATATAAAAATAAGATACTAGAATACATGTTATGCTATATAAGGTATAGGTAAGGTAGCCGGGGTATGGTATAAAATGTGGGATGCTTAATAAACTAAGGTATCATGACATATCATGGTATAGGGTATGCCAAGTATTAGGTAGAATATGGTGTCCTAATGATATTCTATCTATATATGTATACATAGGTGTATATGTATATGTAGTTAAAGTAATTCTAAGGAAAAAGGTAAATACCTTAGTAGCAAGATAAGCCATGGGTATGCATAGGCTAGCAACGGTACAATATCATATATGCATTTTATGTAGGTATCATATGGATACCAATGTTGTAGGATACATAGGGATATAGATATATATTTATACGTATAGTATAAGGGGTATATTATACCATGTGGATATAGTATAGGGATAACTTGGTGTACTATGGAATGTAGGGTATGTTGGTCTATTGGTCATGGTCGAACCGATTTTGATAATAGTCTAAACTTGGACTCGATATATAACAAGCAGTACTGCTACCATTCGAGATTTGCACAATTGTCCCGTTTGTCTTTATTTTCCTTCTCAAATGTATTTTTTTACTATTTTTATGGTCTATGAAACAATGTAAATCGTGTCGTACTGGCAAGTAGATTTGACCCAAAAATGTTTTTCAAACTATCGAACTTGTTTTTTTAAAGTAACCCATTGTTTCTAAATAAACCCAAAAAAACCTTATTTGAAAAACAGTCCCAAAAGCCCAATAGATTCTGACCTACACAGAAGGCCAGAGTTTGGACAGAGTTCGACCCGAACTCGGTTCGAACTCGGGTACCTGATTTGGTAAAGCCTGTAAACTTGTTCTTCCTGTAGACTCGGCTACAACGATCAAATTTTTGAACGTTTGTTATCCGAATTCGGCTAGAACTCAGTTTTCAGCAATCCTATAAATAGAGAAGAGATTTTCATTCTAATCACTCATTCACTTTCTGTCTTCTCTTATGTTAAGTTTTCTAATCTATTCAAAGCCTTCAATTTCAAATCCTAAGCCTATTTTACAACCTCTAGTCTACTTGCCAGTATGGTACGGTCTAGAAGTTTTATAGAGTTATAATCAGAGGCTTGATCCAGAAGTTCACACTTCACAATTGAAGTCGGTCGAGAACTTCGGATTTAAAGATCGGTGTTGTACGAGCGGCAAGCGTTCGGTTTAAAGCTTGTGTTCCAATAGTGAATTTCAACATCGAAGCAAGAGTCCTCCGGCCTGGACTAGTCCTGACAAGAGGGAAATCAGGATATATTGCTATGTTTGCGTTTGCTCTCTGTCCCTCTTATTTACTGTTTATATATATATATATATATATATATATATATATATATATATATATATATATATATAACTGTAACATAGCCACTGCGACACGATAGTGATATAATAGTGCGTAATTTTTTAATTGCTAATATTCTGCTGCACACGCTATTAACCCCCTCTAGAGTATATATATTACTGCATATCGATCTTACAATTGGTATCAAAGCGGGTTAATTGACAAGTCTTCTCTTATTAGTTAATCGTTTCTTTCATTTACTTGCATATACACTACAAGAAAAATGATGATTCTTGACGGTTTATAAGTTGACGGTCGTCGAAAACCGTCAACAATAGTGGTTATTTTGACGGTTTTAGGCATACGTCAAGAGAAGACAACTTTTATATTAATTTAGCAAATTTTTACCATATAAGTTGACGGTTTTAGATGATCCGTCAAGAAGTACAAAAAAATTATTGACAGATTGGTGACAACCGTCAATTAATGTACGTGCGAAAAAATTGGCATAATTTTTTTGACTGCCATTATAGTAAATTTTAAAAAAAATTTATCTCTCTTGATGGATGTGGTTCTTTTTTATGGAAAGGAGCAGCCCGATCTTAAAAAAAAATCCTCTCTTAAAAAAAACTCTCCGGAGAAGAAAACCATCCTCACCCGCCCGAAGCATTTCGAGCACGGAATCCTCCCTATCCCTGAAAGCTCCTCTTCTCCTCCTGGTTCGAAACCCTAACCCTCTTTCTTTCTTCTTCTTAGCTTCCAATTTCTAGGGGTTTTCTAGGGTTTTCTTTGATTAAAGTTCATTTCCTTGCTCAATTCGCTACCCACAGCAAGGAGTTCATCATCTATGGCATGGCCGCCACCATATCCATCTGGTCCACCATCTCTCCCTCCGTCCCACAGCAAGGAGTTCACCTCCTACGCCGTCTTCGTCCTCCAAACCCTAGAAAACTTTGGCGACCTCTCCACCTACAACCTCCTTCCTCTCCACCACCTTCTCCCTTCTCGACTCCTCCTTCTCCTCCTTCCATGGCCTCCCGCTCTGTCTCGCTACAGAGATCCTCCCCAAACCCTAAACTCTCCTACGAACTTTGCAACATCTCGAGAAGGAGATCAACAGAGAATTGTATTTCAATTTTATTCAACCCTAAACTCTCCTACGACATCCAGAAGGAGATCAACCCTAAACTCTCCTACGACATCTAGAAGGATCTCAATTTTGCTACCTGGTGATGCTATGTTCTGCTTTCCAAGCTAATTTACAGTGAACAATGTTTTATTTCTTAGTACCTACTTATTTTATAATATCTTATGGGTAATTTGATTTTTCCATGCCATAGAAAGTAGTAGATGGCCTACCTCATAGTAGATGCAAATTAAAAATGTCTGGTACTAACAAATGATATTATTCAAGTTTTATAAGATATATGTCCATTGCCTATTATGTATATATAGCTCGTGATTTGTAAAAGTTCTGTTCTTATTATGGAGTTGAAAATTTTGTAATGTTTCATTCTTTTTTTTCCTCCTTAGTCTTATATTTTGACACTTTAATAGTCTTTTGGCTTTTGCAAATTTAATGTCTTTGGGACAAATGGTGATGATGGCATATTATTTGATTGTTTCTCTAGCTAAGTGCCTTATCATGCTAAGATAACGAGGCATTGTTTGTGCATCTCATTACTCTCCTTTTTTTATTAGTTTGAAACCTTATGGTAACATGCAGAGTTTGCCATGATGCAACATGCTTCAGTTTTTCTTTATAACAAGGTGTTTTGATTTCTTTATATCTACTAAGCTGAACTTCGGTTGCACTGTAGTTGCACTTTTTTAGTATCACTAGACTTTCCATTATGAATAAGGAAAAAATAACTTGTTTGACTTGGAGGGGGAAAATGTTTAGGCAGATAATGGAAGCAATTAGTTACTGTCACACTATGTGAGTGATGCATAGGGTTATCAAGATGGAAAACTTGATGTTCTGCTATATATTTCTATTGTTAACCTGACAAATTGAGTACTACTATATTTTATCTATTATACATACATTTTGAAAATAGTTTAAAAATTACATAAATGATTATTTTTGTCAATCTCTTTTGTCATAAATAATTTACAAGGTTATGTAATTATTTTTAGAAACTTTTTAGATATGTTTTCATACAAATTAATTGTTGAAAGTCTTATCCAAAACTGCCTGATATTCATTGAGGGAAAATAGTGATTTTGAACCTTGCTTTCAAGATTTAGAGAACATGTTCTATATCTTTTGGAACTTAATTTGGCATTTTCTGGAATAGTATTATTTTTTGAGTGATGTCAAAGGCGTGTGTTAGGCACTAGTAAGGAGCCATTGACCACTAGTCCAACTGGTATGACTTATTTCTTGGAGACAGTTCTATAAAAGATAGAAATCAAACAATTGTACTAATGCTTTGTTTAAAGCTCACACATCCGAACTCTTAAAACATTTCCCATATAAACACCTATGGTATGAAAATAACAGCCTTGTATTAATTGGTACTACTTGGCAAGGGTCTTGTGATTTGTTATCTTGTCTCTTCATGCTATCACATGGCATTAAAATTTAAGGATATCTGGTCTCTCTCTTTCATTGTTGATAATTATTATAGGAGATACTAGGGAGTTGATCATGCAAATATTTGATGGATTACTCCAGTTCTCAAGCCTATGTTAGGTCTGGTAATGTCTTGCACCTTTTTTTCAAGTTAAAATAGGACATACCAAGTTTTTTCTAACCTTGTAAAAGGGAGAACTCTTACTTCAACCCAATTTTGAATACAGTGGATTGGCCACAAGTTTTAATATATACTTTTTAAGTTACATCTGATCATTATCTGTAAAAGTAGATCTATATGATTTGTATTGTACCATTACGAATGTTAGTTTGAAGCTTTCATAATATTAGCATGGATCAATGACCGGATGAATCCATTTACCTTTAAACTTTCTCTGGATTTGGTTATCATCTAAGGTTGGTTAATTGTGATCCATTTGCAGCTACCATGGAAGTACTCCTCTGCGCTTGGTGGCTCATAGGGGTGTCTGGATTGTATCGAGGAATTTTTGTAGGTGGTGATGAGATGGAATAAAAATTTCAAATAAGAAAGTCTAATAACTAACTAATTACAAAGAGAACATTTTTTTTAGGTAACTGCTTCATGCTAATTCTAAACTGATATCATGATCTTTTCCTTGCAGATAGAAAAATATGAGTTCGGGCTGAAGTCAATGAATTGTCCTGAACATTGTTTAACCTTGAGCAAAGGGTTGGTCTTATAGAGGTAAGGTCAATATCATTATTTACGAGGGTTTAGAGTTATCTATCTAATTTGAGTTACAAGGGTTTAGAGTTATCTATCTAATTTTTCTAACAATTTTCTTGTACAAGAATAATTGGTACAATATTGAACTTGAATACCCTAGACTCGGCATTGCGCCTAACTAGGAACTCTGCATATGTTCCTTCTCCACTGGTATGTGTTAATTTTTTTAAAATTTTCATTGCTACTGTCATATTTGATTACAATCTAACAAGAATAATTACTTATATTCTTTTGTTTCACTTATTGAGCTTAATAGATCACCTTTTATAATCTGTCTTTAGCTATTAATTTCTGCATCTAGCCACAAGTCTCATCGAATATTTCCTTAAGTTTAACCATTCATGGAATCTTTTATATGGAAAGCCTAGTGTCTAATTAACTTCAAATTATCTTCAAAATTTAATCATCTTAAAGCTTCTTGATGTTTCCATGTTCAACCACCTGAAACTGAGTATTCTGGTGAAGGAGAAACACTGTTTCACTTGCTGCACTAAAAAGCTAATGTATTTTTGAAGTTTTTTTCTTCTTCTTACGAATTGAGTGGTAATATACTTTTGTGGGTTTTTTAGGAACTGAAAGTTGGTAACTCCAATGTTATTTAGTATGTTCTTCTTTCTGAATTTATGATAATTATTTGATTCCCTGTTAAGTTCTAATGGCAACCCTCATTCCCTTTTGTTCATTCAAACAGATTACTTACTCGTTGTAAGGCCATGGTTGAAAACTATATGCTCAAATCTTGCTATTCTGTGATTCTGAATGCTGTGTCTAGTGATTCAAGTCTTCTTATGTTTGAATCTACCCATGAAGGTTGTTCATGCATTTACAATCTTTTTATGCTTTAAACCCTTGTTGATTTTCTTTTTTGTTTAATTTTCTTTGCCGAATTGACCGAAAAAAGACCCTCAATGTCGGTATCAGTCAGTATTGGGTATCAATTGGTATCGGATCGGGACATGCCAAAACGTATCGGTATCAACCGTATCAAATCGGTATCGGCCGATACTTTAAACCATGTATACAACATGTGAGCCCATTGCAGGGTTCTAATTAGTGCATTTTATTGTATAGTTCTTGAATCTGTTAAGATTCTTGATTGCTATGATTACTTTTCAGTTTACAACCGCAATTCATGTTCTAGTTATTATTGAAATTTAAGTCAATTGACTACCATTCTCTCATTTTGCCTCTACTTGGTGTTACAACATAATATGACCGAAATCTAGTTCCATGTGCGAATAGTATAATGATATTGTCATTTAAGTTTTGTAGGCTTTTCTGTACATATGCTAATTATTATCGAGCAGGATTTCTGGCAATTTACTCATTTGTTTTGTAATTTTTATACAACATGCATCAGATGTTAAAATGCATGTGTTGGTTTAGCACTCAATTTTGGAGCTTATTCCATATGGACATAAACAGTGACGAACATGAGTTAAAATGATATAATAAAGAGACGAGCCTATTCAAGGAGCATCTTGTACCACATTCAAAACTGTTATATGCGAGTTTTAGTGGTTTCATTGAACTGGCTGGCTTAAAAGTTCTATGAGCTACTTAAACCAGACATTTCTTGTTCTATTACTAAATGCCACCAAATTCTTATGAACCCGCAATTTACTCGAGTTGAATATAAATGACCAAGTAATGGTCTATAGAATGAGTGACTTCTGCTTTCTGTTGCTAGCTATTAGTCGGTACCTTTATCTCCTTACACCTTACTTTTTGCGCTGCTCAGGTCAATTCAAGTGGTCAATTCTGTAGTGTAGCTGAGATGATTGGTCATGTAGATTTCAGCAATAGTATAGAATTTTGGCAACAAGACAAGTAGAATGGGTATTTTCTTGTCAAGTGGCACATTATCAAAGACGTACCAAATCCACAATTTTGTCATATAATTTTGGAGAACAATGACAATAAACCTATCACAAATAGCAAAGATACGCAAGAGGTATGCACTAAACCAATTAACTTGGATGGCACAATATTTTATGATGGCGCCTTAGCTTTTCAGGTTCAAAACATTTCCATTAGTCCAAGAAGTTGTTTAGTTTATTTGTTGATCCTTGATAACATGGTGTTTCCTTGTTCCTAGCTTTCATAATCCTTTAGTGCATCTTTTGTGCCTCTGAATGTCGGATAGATATTGTTTTATCTTTACGATCTTTAGCACCTCCATCTCTTTACGATCTTGAACAACAAATTTTGCTGTTTAGGTAAAATTTCTCCAGGGTAATGAGATGTTGAACCTTTTCAAGAACTACTCTTCCAAAACATCAATAGTGGACGACTATGAATTTTATGAGAACCGGCAGAAAGTAACACAAGAAAATAAGAGGAAGCCTTCTATTCCCAGATTAAATCCTTTGCCGGTATTCACTCAACTACTGTATCCAGATTTACATTAACAAATTTTGTTATAGGCTATAGCCATAAAACATGAGAATGTAAACTGGACTCATGAAACACTTTGCTCTTTACATTTGACCAAGGCTTAACTGGGTAATGAGATCTCAGCCAAGGCCATGATCTTGCAAATCTTGGTCGAAAATCATCCATTAAACGAATATAGCAAATGGACTCTTGGGAATCTAGTCGGATATCTCAATAATTGGTGGATTTAGGTTAATACTTGTGTGGGAAACATTGGTAGCATGCTCCATTTTTGGAGCTTGATGCTGCTTAGTTAGGTATCCTGATACTCAAGTGTTCAACAGGATATCACAGGCAAGATGGCTGTGATCTTAGTGAGATCATGTTGACTCCACATCCCTTCTATGGGATGGACACATATGTGTCCGTATTCTCATCCTGTGTATTAATCAAAGGACCCCAAACTTGATATTTACTACTAGAAAAACACTGGTTTGGATAGCTAGTGTTGAAAAACTTGATATTTACTATGCCATTAGCCTGGGGACGATGGCTTGGATAGCTAGTGTTGAAAAACACAAGTTTGGATCTACCTATGAAGGTTGTTCATGTTTGAATCTTGTACACAGGAAGATGACATTTTCAACTTCTCTTTGTTAACTGACTAAAATGATAATTTCAGGTTGTTGACATGCTTGGATGTAACTCCCTGTTTTTTGTTGTTGCCTTCTTGTCAAGTTATGCAAATTGTGTGTGCAGCAATAAAATCAATCTGTATTGATAATTATGTAATAGTGAGTTCAATATCTATATAAGAACTGTATATTGATAATTTGTGCTCTTGTTATCTCAGGAACTTGCTGAAAAATGAAGGTGCATGCATGCTGTGAATAGAGGAATATTGTGGATATGGGAGGGATGTGCTCTGGTCTGGTTTGCTACTTTTTTGTTTTATTTGTATGATTATCAAATGTGGTTGGATTATGTTTTGTGGTTTGCTCGTTTAAGTGGTATGGAAACTATAGATGTGGAATATGTGTAATGGTTGGATTATGTTGTGGTTGGACAAGTGATGGATGTTTGTGGTGGGATGTGTATTGAATTTTTTTTGGTGTATGAACAATACAGTTTATTAATATGAAAGTTGGATTTTATAGTAATTTGATGTATATGTAACTTCTGGATTGATATTATGTGTATTTTATTAATATTATATAATTCTTGACAGAATTTTGGCAAGCTTTTTTTGACTGCATTTTGGCAAGCTTCTCTTGACGGTTGTCAAATGTCAATTTTAATTCAAATCATGCTGCGTAATAGCCTATGAATAAATGCTTTTCTTGAAGGCTAATAGCCGTCATCTAGGTCGGAGTCAAGAAAAGTTTTTGCCTATATTGACGGTTTCTAAAAACTGCTATCTTGACGGCTAAAAATAGTCAAGAAATGTACTTCATATGACGGCCAAAAACCGTCAAAAAAAGCCCTTCCAGCGACCGTCAAGAAAGGGGGGCCCTTTTCTTCACTCCGGCCTACTAGACGGATCTGCAACCGTCAAGATACCCATTTCTTGATGGGGAATCACCGTCAAGAAAAACCCTTACTCTTGTAGTGATACTCTTTAGAGATACTGCCATATGGCTAATGAACGTAAAGAACAATCCACCAACAGACCTCCACTGTCTGATGGAACCAACTACACTTACTGGAAAATATGAAGGAGTTTCTTTTTAATGTCATTAGATTTTGACATTTGGTCAATCGTTCTTGATGGCTACAAAAAGTCGTCACGTATAGTTGTTGATGGTGAACTTGTTGATAAACCACATAAAAATTATACTGATAATGAAAAGAAACGAGCTAGTCTTGACGCTCGTGCTATTAACATATTGTTTTGTGCAGTAGATATGACTGAATTTACCAGGGTGTCCACTTGTACTACATCACATGAAGTATGTAAGCTTCTAGAGGTGACTCATAAAGGCACGACTCAAGTCAAAGAATCAAAGATTAGTAGATTGACTCAGGAATACGAGGCATTTAAGATGAAGCTAAATAAGACAATTACTCAGGTGTTCACCCATTTCCTTGATATCGTAAATTTGTTATCTTCTCTCGGTAAGGAGTACAACAATCACGAAAAGATTTACAAAGTATTGAGGGGTCTCACAAAGAACTGGAACCACAAGGCTACAACAATAGTTGAAGGGAACGACCTTACAACAACGTCACTTGAAACCCTCATGGGGAAGTTGATGACTCATGAACCGAATTTGTAAGATTTTGAAGAATCGGCACCCAAGAAGAAATCAATTTCTTTAAAGGCACAACACAAAAGAATAGTTGAAGAGGAGTCTAAAGACGGTGTCTCAGATGGTGAAGAGCAAGCTCTCATGGTAAGAGATTTCAGAAAGTTCCTAAAGTTCTATCATCGAAATAAGAACATCATCAACAACAACAACAATGATGATAAAGAGCAAATATGCTACAGATGCAAAAAGAAAGGACACATCAAGAAAGTTTGTCCGTCAGCATCGTCGACTAAGAAGGGTAACAAATATGAAAAGAGTTATACGAAGAAATCAACAACTAGAAAGTATGCAAATATAAGCATATGACACGAAAATGAAGCCAGCAGCTCAGAAGACGACAGTCCTCAAGACACTGCAAATGTGTGCCTGATGGCGCTCGATCAGGTAGAACATCCAACCCATTCAAGAAGAAAGTGGATTCTCGACAACAATTGCTCATGGCACATGACCGGCGATGCATATTTGTTTGCAACACTGTCGAAGAAGAAAAAATGATATGTCTCATTGGAAAACAACTTGAAAGGGTACATTATAGGTATTGGTAACGTTGGTAAGGCTCCCTATCCTATTCTCAAATATGTATGTCTTGTATCAGAATTAAAGCATAACCTACTCAGCATAAGTCATTTAGTTGACCATGGTTATGGTATTAATTTTGTTAAAGATAAATGTACTGTAGTTGATAGCTCAACTAATACTACTATTTTTGAAGGTATTAGGAAAAATAATATCTATGTTTTCTATCTTTTGGAGAATACTAACACTGTTGGTAGATGCCTATATGCCAAAAATGACGAGAGTCAACAGTGGCACATGAGGCTAGGTCATGCAAACATGGACACAATTGCGAGATTATCCACAAAGAAATTGGTGGACACAATTGCGAGATTATCCACAAAAAAATTGGTACAAGACTTACCAGAGATCGTTTTCAAGAAATACATATAGTATGTAGCGACTGTGAAAAGAACAAATCTACTAGATCAACCATTAAATCGATCAACGCTGTAAGTATTACTCAACCTCTATAATTATTACATATGGATCTATTTTGACCAAGCAGAGATGCTAGTCTAAATGGTAAGCTATATGCCTTTGTAATTGTAGATGATTACTCCAGATACACATGGGTATATTTTCTTACTCATAAGAATGACGTCATGTCAGAATTTGTCACATTTTGTAAAAAGGTACAAAATGAGAAAGGGTTCATGATCACTCGCATTCGAAGCGATCATGGTAACGAATTCGAGAATGCTGACTTCGAGCAATTTTGTGACACACACGAATATTTGCATGAATTTTCTTAGCCTAGGACTCCACAACAAAATGGTGTTGTGGAACGTAAGAACATAACTCTTAGAGAAATAGCTAGAGTTATGTTAAACCAATTTAGCCTACCTAAATATTTTTGGACTGAAGCTGTCAATACAACATGCTATGTTCTGAACAAGGTTCTGATTATACCTAATTCGAAGAAGACTCGCTATGAAGTATGGTTTAATAGGACCCCCTCTATTTCTTATTTTAAATTTTTTGGTTGTAAATGTTTTATTTTGAATACAAAAGATAATTTGGGCAAATTTGACTCGAAAGCTGATAAATATATTTTTTAGGTTATGCGGCCAAAAGCAAAAGTTACCGAGTCTTCAACAAGAAATCAATGTCAGTTTAAGAATCAATCAACGTCACATTAGATGAGATGAACAGTCAAATAAACAATGATAGTGATGATGAAGACCACGGTACACCAAGTAAGGCACTTACTAAAGCGGGAATTGAAACCAGCTACTTTGAGAGTCTGCCAAAGAGAATATAATTCATGGCTGACCATAGGGCTGTGGACATTTGGGTCAAACCGACCAAATCGAACCAAATCAAACCGAACCGATCGGTTTTTAGTCGAACCGACGTTCGACTAGAACTTTTGAAAAACTGATCGAATTGGTTCGGTTCACGGTTTGGTTATTCAAAAAACCTCCTCAAACCGAACCGAACCGAGCCCATGTGTTAACAGTGCTAAATAATAAATATCTACCATTCCAAGGCCCAGTAGCCCAGGCTTCCAATGCGGGGGAGAGGCTTTCAGCATTGAACATTTACTTCACACTCACATAATCACATTCCATATTCTTTTTCTAAATTTTTCTAACCCTAAACCCCACTCTTTCTCCTTTCTTTTTTTTCCCCGGTGTCGCTCCATTCTTCTCTTCCTCTCCGCCATCTTTCCCTCGAAGAGTAGACTCTCCATTCATTCTTCTATGATCCTCTCCTTCCTCAAAGCCGAGACTCCACTCTTTAGTCTATTAAAACTTTAAGTCTTTAACTGGTAAGTATAAAATCTAATAATCTATAGATATTAGATACTTCATAGTTTATACTAGATAGGTTGGATTTTCTAGTGTTGCCGGGATATGTGCAAGGCTGCAAGCTATGTCAGAGTCCCATAAATTTTTCTAGTGATGTACTCTCATGAATTTTTATCTAACACTCTCATCAATTTTTCTCATCTAGTTACTGAATTTTTGTAACTGATACTATGTCAAACCATGTCTGGTGATGTCACTGCTAGGCCCTAGCTTTAGATTGCTACTGGCTTTTTGTCATTGTTTAATGTTTAATATGTTTGTGTTTGTCTGCACATTAGGAAATGGTGATATAATATCAGCTTTCTGCACATTAGGAAATGGTGATATAATATCAGCCCTCTGTACATTAGGAAATGCTAATAGCTCGCTTTATGATATCACTTCTCTGCTAGGCGCTAGCTTTATAATATCAGCTCTCTGTACTGATATTATCTCTGATACTTTATAGTTTAAACTCATATTAGCTCTCTGCACATTACGAAAGGGTGATCATTAACCCATTTTTAACTGTTCAAAACCGATCAGCCAAACCGATCCAAACCGAACAAAGTCGGTCGGTTTCAAAACTGAATCGACCAATTGGCTGGTTTGGTTCGACTGTGATTATTTTCAAACCGATTAACTTTGGTTCGACTTCGGTTGGGACCAAATAGGTCGACCACCGACCGATGAACACCCCTAGCTGACCATCCTAAGGACTTGGTAATAGGTGAGATCACAAAAGGTTAAGTACTTGTTCCTCAACTAGAGGTATACTTTATAGTGTAGCATTTATTTCACAGTTAGAGCCTAAGAACATAGAAGAAGCTTGTAATGATATTTATTGGTTAGATGCTATGCAAGATGAATTGAACCAATTTGAACAAAATAAAGTTTGGGAACTTTTTCCTAAGTCCATTGATCATCCGGTAATTGACACCCATTGGGTATTCCGAAATAAACTTAATGAGAATGGTTTAGTCACAAGTAACAAGGCTCGACTCGTAGCTCAAGGATACAACCAAGAGGAAGGTATCGACTACGATGAGACATATGCTCCAGTTGCATGTTTAAAATCCATTCACATGTTATGTACATTTGCCTATTTTCATGACTTTAAATTTTTTCAAATGGATGTTAAAAGTGCTTTTTTAAATGATTTTATAAAAAAAGAAGTTTATGTTGCTCAACCACCTGGTTTTACTAATTTTAAAAATCCTGAATATGTTTTCAAGTTTAAGAAAGCCTTATACGAACTGAAACAAGCTCCTCGTGCTTGGTATGACCGTCTAAGCTCTTTTTTACTTGAAAAAGGTTTTTCAAAAGTCAAGGTTGATACAACACTTTTTATAAAATCTTTGAATAATAATCTGTTATTAGTACAAATTTATTTCGATGACATTATTTTCGGTTCTACTGATGAATCTCTTTGTTAAGATTTTTCTAAGTTCATATAGAGTGACTTTGAGATTAGCATGACGGGGGAGTTGAAGTTCTACCTTGGACTACAAATCAAGCATACCACAAATGGGATGTTCATTAATCAAGCCAAATACACAAAGGATCTACTAAGGAAGTTCGATCTAGAGTCAGCCAAACTGCTTGGAACTTCGATGGCGACTTCAACTATACTTGACATAGATGAACAAGGCAAACCAATCGACACTCGTAAGTATCGATGTGTGATCGGTAGTTTGTTGTATCTAACTGCTAGTCACCTGATATAATGTTTAGTATTTGCTTATCTGCACGATTCCAAGCTAACCTAAGAAATCACACTTGCACGCTGTTAAGCGTATCTTCCAATACCTTAAGAGCACTTCTTCTATCGGCTTGTGGTATCCCAAAACTACGTCCTTTGACCTAACCGATTATTCGGATGCTAATTTTGCTCGATACAAAGTGGATAGAAAAATTACTAGCGGAACGTATTATTTCTTAGGCAAAGTTTTAATCTCTTAGTTTGGCAAGAAACAAAATTCTGTTGCATTATCAAATACATAGGCGAAATAGATCGCCGCAAGATGTTATTGTGCACAGATTTTATGGATAAAGCAAACCCTAGAAGACTATAATTCGTATTAATTAAATATTCCCATATTTTGTGATAATACTAGTGTTTGCCATTGATTGTAAAAGTATAGAACAATTATCGGAGGACTGAACTTAGACTCACAATACAAACTCGCTTGTACAAAAAAAGCCTAGGGACGAAAATCTAGGTACAGCAATCTAAGTATAATTATTTATTTTAGATTCTAGGAGGTGACAATAGAGGCTCGGGAAAGCGACGACAGCTATGCCTTACTCCTTGGACGATCGGGTGCAGCCTTGGCTCTGGAGAAGAACTGCTTGACGTTGATGAAGAAATGCTCTCCTTGCTCTCACTGTATATGCCTCTGTCCTTTCGATCTCTGTATATTCTTTCTCTGATTCTCTCTGGATCCGGGCCGAGATTTTTTTGTAAGGGAATGGCACCTTGCTATTTATAAGAGTGGGGGGGCATCATTAGGGTTTGTAATGATTGCCCATTCTCAAAAGTCGGCGGTCTGAAAGTTAATTAATCTGGGCCATCCATCTTGCATATAATAGATTTAAGCAATTAATGTGATTACATCAAATCTCTGTGGACAATAAATATTGATTGCCATGAATATTCGTAACTTATAATGGCCTGCCACGTGTCTAATTTGCTCGATTTGATTTGATCTGGGCACTTATTACAACAAATCTGATTAGGATTTGTTAACACCCATAATTCTAGGAAGATAAGACTGCCACGTGTCTCAATCATCATGAAAAGTGCTACGTGTCTCCACTGGGTCATCTTGGCCGAGCCGTATATAAGTGGGCCACATGAGGATGAACGGCCGCATGAAGATGGGCAGCAGCATGGGGATGAACAGCCGTAGAAAGATGGACAGACGTATGGGAGTGGACAGCTGCATGCTGATGGGCGGCCGCATAAGGGATGCAGCCGCATGCTGATGGGCGGCCGCATAAAGGATACAGCCGCATGAAGATGGGCGGCCGCGTCCGTATGCCTCAAGATTTGATGGATTCTGCCAGCTGTGAGAAGATTTTCTTCTCTTTCCTAGGGACGCGCCATTATGTCAGTCATTATTGCGCCTTTTTGTCAGAGCTGACATTTGTCAGAGCTGTCAGCCGTCAGGGCATTAAATGCAGCAAAAGACGAAGAAAAGAGCTGTTGAAGGCCACGTGGCTCCTCTCTGGGCCGTATGGAATTATTCGAGCTGCATAGACTCTTGAACCGCATGGATCCCTTAGCCGCATGGGAATCCTTGGCCGCATGAACCTTTCTTTATTCTTTTCCATGCTTCTACAAGACCCCCTTCAAAGTTTTTAATTTACAAAATTGAAATACTTTAAATAAGAAGCATGGCTATGTATAAACTCCTCTGGCCGTATAAGATGTTCTGGCCGCATAAGATGTTCTGGCCGCATGGGTGTCTCAGCCGCATAGCCCCCTCAGCCGCATGGCCATCTGAGCAGCATGGTCGTTCCAACTGTATGGCCATCTGAGCCGTATGGGCTCATTGCCACGTCTTTATGCCATGTGTGCAAACCTTTTACATTGATTGCCTTTGATTTGTTGTCAGATTTAAGGAAGCTTTTTGGGGCAGGATCCCAAGAGTTTAACCTTAAATAATCAGATCGCTTTGATAACCGAAGAGTCGATTATACTGCACATGAATTAATGCGTCGGTCCATTGGGGTTCAGCCTATAAATAGTAGGGTGTTTGGAAAGAAGACTTTCTTTACTTTCTGCTATTGCCCTAGCTCTCTTGTCTTCGTCCTCCTTCTCTGATCATAGTAATGGCTCCTAAAAAGACTGTTGCGGCGAAGAAGGCAGCGTCTTCATCGGCGTCGAAGGGTAAGAAAGATGCTTCTGCGGCGACGAATGTGGCAGCTCCTCCGCCAGCTGACGTGCCCGTAGTTCACCCCGACGTCCATCCCGATATCGATGGTAAGGACTTTTGCACGAGTTTGGAACCCTAACTGTCATGGCTATGTCACATATTTTATGCACGAGCCTTCATCTTTATGTTCGCCGCTTGTACATCTCATGGTCAAGCAGCGAGCCGCATGAGAATCGTTACTGTGGCCGCATACGCACTTCGTCAACGAGGCCGCATAGGCTACGCTGAGCAGCATAGACTCGTACAAATTTGTTTGTCACGTGAACCGCGTAAACTTATCCGAACTCTGAGAGCCATATGAGGGCACTGCCGCATGAACTTTCGCTGAACGGAGCCGCATAAGTATTTTTTCTGAGTTGAGTCGCATGAGGCTCCATTAAGTTGGAGCCGTATAAGCTCGAAAACACCCATCGGTTCTTTTTGTCCACCTTTTTGACTTATTTTCTTTTGTCTTTTCAGTGAATTTCCTAGTTAATGCTGCAGGGGAACCTCTAGTGGGTCGTGCTCAGGCCGCTATGGGCTATAGGTACGATCAGATAGTTCGGTATATGGCGGACCAGCTTCCTAGTGACGAGCCTTCGACGAGGTTAAATGCCCTCAAGAACCAACGTTTCCACTTCCTATGTGTCATGATAAATTTGGGAAAATTGGAAGGAGAATACCTGAAACCTGCATTCTTCTTTGGAGACGCTTTGACTGTGAAGAACAGTCAAGTTCTGGATTTATCGGAGAACTGGAGCTTCATTTCTAACGGGATTGCGATCCGTATCCCGCAAATGGAGCGTCACTTCCCACTATCTTGGTTCAATATATTCCTGCTGGACAGAAAGATGGAAGAGTCTTTGACTCCTACCCGGAATGAGATGTTTATGGGCGACATCCATTACAACAACATCATGAAGTTAGTGTGTGCGGGCAAGGTTCATGCCAGCCGTTATGTAATGGGATTGGCCCCGGGTGCTTTCTTGAATGTGCCGGGTCCCAATTTCATGTTTTCTTCAGTCGATAGTTTCCTGAACCAACTTGCTCGGAAAGGCTCCTATCCAATCGGCCGGTTGGCACTCCCAAGTTGGATACACCCCATCCTCTCATGGATTAATCTGTCTATGTGGATCTCGTAAAAGTATGAGACTTTTCTGCATGAAATTGGTCTTTATCACGCTATTCGGAGCACCAGCCACGGCTTAACTGTAAACAATAAATTATTCATGGCTTTGCTGGAGATGTACAACTGCCGTACGGGAACCTTCTATATCCCTGTAGGGGAAATAGGACTTGCACTCCAAGAGATGCACGTGATTTCCAAACTTCCTTGGGGGGATGCAGCTTTTGAAGTATATACTCCTACGAATGAGGAGTTCGAAGAGCAGGAACAATAATATCTGGGCTTCGTGGCTATTTATCAAGAAATCCTGTGCCACTATAGTACGTGCCAGCAGATAGCAAAGAAGGAAAGCAGCTCGGAAGGGAATGCTCCCCATACTAAGGACTGGGTGAGCTATCTCTTCTCGACGGGAGCCTCAGACCGAGTTACTTCCCGAAGTCCTCAATCCCGGGAGGCGGTCCAGGCTTTGATGTCGTCGACAAAGAAGGTGGCCTCCACCAGCGACAGATTTGGGAGCCAGACCGACTCTTTTGGTTATTTTTATCAGGATACCCAAGAGCTGTCAGAGAAGGCGCTTCTAGCAGGATTTTTGATGGTATGGCTGCGGAATTGCGTAGTCTCAGGAGGAGCTGGTTCTATTGAAAGGATCAGCCGTAATTTTATTCTCCCTACCGTGAAGCTAGTTTTTGGAGTGAAACTAGCTCTTCTTCCGGCCATGGTGTGCAGCATACACCGTGGTCTCCGTACTTTTACGTCAAAGGTCATCGCCCGCGATGTGACAAAAGACTTTGAAAGGACTGAGTTGCCCTATCATTATCTGATGGGGTGGCTATTAATGCACTACGATCTTTAATGAGACCGGGTTCTGAAGATGGCGTGATTTCTGATGACGCTTTTATCTTCCGTTATCGCAACGAGCCTTGGGAGTATAATACCATACGTGCCTGTCGGATAGCGCTGGCGAGAGGAGATAGGTACAACTTTTTTGTATCCGTCCCTCGTTTTACTGCTGAGAAAATAGCGGACGTACATCTCGACGGTATTGGTCCTCCTCAACTTCTAGACGGCCAGATTCTTTTGTGGTTGCGTAACATCCACCCCGTCCACTTGGTATACCGCAACTGTAATACTGTCTTCCTGGAACCTTACCTGCCCAGCAGGTTTGCTCGTCAGTTTGGGTACAACCAACTTTTTCTCGATAGTCCCAGTTCTTGTCTGGGTTTTGAAGGTAGCCTTCTTGACGGCATCAGGGCCTGGCATTACTATGATACATTTCATACCCGTACCACTTTCTCGGTTCCTGCCATTAAGGCGTTGGTAGAGATTTTGTATATGGCGGCCTTATACCATGTCATGGCGAACAAGCTCTCCATTGGTTTTAGCCCGGGTACGAGTTTTATTGTTGGTACTGGCTTGGATGAGAAGCCTCCAAGGGGCCAAGACGAGGAAAAAGAAGAAGAATAGAGTCGAAGTGCCAGACTCAGACTCTACCACAGCGGATGATGAGGACGAGGAACGTGATGCAGATAACTCTTCCTTCCCGGTAGAAGATGTTGGGGCGGATCAGCCCCCTGTTTCGTTAAATGAGATGGTGGCGGATCAGCCACCCTTCGCACCTGGTTCTGTATGGAAGCATAGCAGACAAATTTCTCCTGTCGGCGGTATTCCTCACTCCCGAAAATTGGCTGCGACCAGACGTCGCAGGCTAACTATAAGGGAGATAAGCGAGGAGGTCGACCCCGCTTCGGAGGTAAAGCGAATTACTACCATTTTTATTCAGTTCTTCGTTTCTTCCAGTTTTGATCTTTAATCATTTTCCTTCCCTTCCGTAGGTGTCAGAAGAAGAGGAATCTCAAGTTGCCGAGGTCATGACTCAAGATGATGGGGGTTCCGATGGACCTGTCCCCAAAATTACTGAATTTTATCAAGATGACGCTGATCGAGTCATACCTCCCTCTGGGATGGCTAGGACAGAAGAGCCAGCGAAATTTAACTTAGAGGTCGCGGGTGAGGAGACCACGTCAGCTGCGAGCGAGTTACATCCTCCATGCTCCTTCCCTGGTAAGATAAGTCGAATTTTAACTTGCGAGGAGTCCAATCTGCTCTATCATCACATCCTTCGGGTTATGTCGATTGATGGTTCCTCTGGACATACAGGTCCTGCCTCTCCAGTGTCGATGATGGACATTGTTGAGACAGGCTCTACCGAAGGGGCCTTGGCAGAGAGGAGCGTACCTCCTCCCCTTCCGGTTCGTCTTGAGGGGCCTCCCGCTGTCTCGAGTTCGGAAAGTCAAGTGGTAGGACAGTCGGGGCAGGAGACAATGGTCCTTGCGTCCACTTCTGCTCAGGCGGCTTCGAAAGTTGACCTTTTTGCCCTGCCAAGTGTCCAGGCTCTTCGAGTGGCGGAGGAAGAGTTAGCCACTATCCGCGTATCGTTCCGCTCAGAATTTTTTCCCTTGGTGGCAAGTTCTAGCACACCTCCTTCGACGTTGCCGGCCACGCTTCCTTTGACGCCGTCCTCTACAGAGGTTCTGGACGAAGCGTTACAGGACATGGTTGACAGCTTTTATCGTCACTTGAAGAGGAAGGTAGCGGCTGCTATGGAAAGAGGGACCTCTTTTGTCTTGGCCCGGTAATGTGTCCAGAGTAAAATTGATATCCTTAAGACTCTTCCTGGTGGGGTAGGGGTAGCCTCGCTTCTGGAAGCAAAATTGCGAGAGGCTGATCAGGTGGTGGCCCAGCTTCAGGTGCTGCGATAGGCTGATCTGTCTGCTGCAATAGATCAGGAGCACGGTTTCCTCACGGCTACTGTAGAGAAGATAAGGGATGCTCAGGATAAGACCAGGCCGGCCATATTGAAAGACCTCCGCGATCTGTCTGATCGATATGATCAATTGAGCCACGAGAGTTAAGGCGTTACGGCTCGGGAAGCGACTGCCTCCTGTGGGATTATTGACATGCGAGAGCAGATCCTTGAGCTTCAGAGGAAGTTAGCTTTCCTGGAGTCTGAGCTTGAGGCTGCCCGTACCGAAAGGGGGCTAATTATCCAGAAGGCTGACAGAGTGAATCGAGCTTCGGCTGGTCTGGAAATTGCCCTGAAGAAGTTGGAGGACGACTGGCAGGCACATATGGACTTGGATAATACGGAGCAGTTGTCCCAGGAAGCGGAGCGCCCGGCAAAACAGCGGCTTGAATAGGGGACCACCTTGGTGAAGAACCGTCTTCTGGAATTATGCAATACTGAACCATAGACGACCTTTTTCTCATTTTTTTATTTTCATTCTTTTCCTTTCTTTAAATGGGATATTGTCCCTAGAACATGTAGTACTTTTTGTCTTCTAAATAAAAGAGTATGCTTTATTCTACCCTTTATTTGTACTGCCTGTTGTGCTTGTGGTATTATGTTGGCGTTTGCCCCGAATGGGGGACTTGTTTGTGGACCTGTTACCCTTGGCATACCTTGGTTTTAGGTACGGATAACAAGTTTGATTGGGGATACCTAGAACAGTTCCACGATAAGGTGGTCATGGACGCTCCTGGTATCGGGAGAAAGAATGCCATGGAGCAGTTGGGCTCCCGGGGCATGACGAGAAATGATGGGCCTATACTAAGAAACTTAGCAAAAGACATTTGTGGGCCTATTATCCTTGGCGTACCCTGGCTTAGGATACGGATAATAGGATGAAAGGGAACCAACATACTTACTCAGAGGTAATGGGGACATGGCAAGTATGGAGGTTTTACCGCGGAGTCTTCCTACACAGAGGTAAGAGGACATGGCAGGAGTGGACTCAACGGAGGATATTTGTGGTCAACAGAGGACATTTGTGGACCTATTATCCTTAGCGTACCCTGGTTTAGGATACGGATAATAAGACGAGAGAGAACCAACATACTTACTCAGAGGTAATGAGGACATGGCAAGTATGAGGGTTTTACCGTGGAGTCTTCCTACTCAGAGGTAATGAGGACATGGCAAGAGTGGACTCAACGGAGGATATTTGTGGACCTATTATCCTTGGCGTACCCTGGGGTTTTTTTTGGTACAGATAATAAGTCGAGGAAGGACCAACATATTTACTCAGAGGTAATGAGGACATGGCAAATATGAGGGATTCTTCGATGGAGCCTTCCCACTCAGAGGTAATGAGGACATGGCAGGAGTGGGCTCCATGAAGGGGTACATATAACGACTCAGAGGTAATAAGGACATGGTAGTTCTATTTAGAGGGGTGATTTGTTTTTGGCGGAAGTGAAACGACTCAGAGGTAACAACGATGTGGTCGTTTTGGAAATTTTGTGGATCCGTTACCCTTTTTGTGCACTGAGAGTGCGAGTAGTAGATCATGAGGGAGGAGCTCTTTCAGAGAAATAAGTTCAGAGGTATGATCATACATGACTTACTACCTAAAAGAGTGACCGGAATGTGAGTTCAGAGGCACCTACGGGTACATAACTCGATAATCTGGGAGAGTTGGAATGTGAGTTCAGCGGTACCGACGGGTATATGACTCGATAATCTGGAACTTAGAAATGTGAGTTCAGCAGCACCAGCGGGTACATGACTCGATAATCTGGAATTTGGAAATGTGAGTTCAACGTCACCAGCGGGTACATGACTCGATAATCTGGAATTTGGGAATGTGAGTTCAGCGGCACCAGCGGGTACATAACTCGATAATCTGGAGTGTTGTGGATGTGAGTTTAGCGGCACCAGCAGGTACATAACTCAATAATCTGGTATTTTTGTGAATATGAGTTCAGCGGTACCAGCGGGTACATAACTCGATAATCTGGAAAATGTCGTTTAGACATAATATTTCTTCAAGAACTTGTCGTTGACGGGCAGCATGAGCAAGTCTCCATTTTGTTTTGCGAGGCGGTAAGCACCGTTGGAGAATACAGCCTCAATGATAAATGGACCTTCCTATTTTGGCTGGAATTTGCCGGCGGTTTTGTGAGTCATGACCATCGGCCTCCGAACTGCCAGAACGAGATCGCCCACTTGGAATGTTCTGATTTTAACCTTCTTATTTAAGCCTCCGGAGATGCATGCTTGGTACAGCTCTATTCGTTGCTGAGCCAAGAGGCACTTTTCATCTAAGGCCTCCAACTCTTGTAGCCGGCGACGATAGTTATCGTCTCTCGTCAATTGGTAAGTAAGAGCGATGCGGAGCGAGGGTATTTGAGTCTCCAATAGAAGAACTGCCTCACTCCCATACACCAGAGAGAATGGTGTGTTCCCTGTGGCTGTTCATACTGTGGTACAGTACGCCCATAAGCATTCACCAAGCTTCTCGTTCCAGTCGCATTTGTTGGACGATACGAACTTCTTGAGAAGTTTGATGATTGTTTTGTTGAATGCTTCTGCCAACCCATTCGCTGCCGGAATGTACGATGTTGAAGAAATATTCTGGATGCGGTGCTTGTCGCATAACCGATAGAAGGCGTAGCTTGCGAGTTGTGGACCATTATCGTGGATGATCCTTCGGGGCAGTCCAAAGCGATAGATGACGTGATACTTGAGGAAGCTGATCACGTTTGAAGTCTTTACTTCTGCAAGCGGGACATCTTCTGCCCATTTGGAGAAGTAATCCGTGATTGCGAGTATGAAGCGATATCCTCGGGAAGAAGGTGGGGCGATCGGACCGATGATATCCATTCCCCATGCTTCGAATGGCCAGGACACCACTGTCGGATGTAGAAATTCGGATGGTTGGTGGATGAAGTCCGCGTGGACTTGACAGGCTTTGCACTTTCTTACGTAGTCTATCGCATATGCTACCATCATGGGCCAGTAGTAGCCCATTTGGCAAAGACGATCTTGCAATTTTGGGCCAGGCTGATGGGCCCCGCAGACACCATCATGAGCTTCGCGTACGGCTTCTTTGGTTTCTGCGTTTGGCAGACATCGAAGCAATAATTTATCGTAGGATCGGCGATACATCATTTTCGTCTCTGTATCGTAGAAGAATCCGAGAGAACGCCTTCTGATAGAGGTAGCTTCCTTTGGGTTCTCGGGCAGAATGTCGTAGACTACGAAGTCAATGAAGGGTTGTCTCCAGTCTTGTACTTTGTCGATCGTCTGAGCGAAATAACTCGCCACGAATTGAACATTGTTCTTGGGACAGACCAGTTCATGGCCTATCACATCCACCGATTGATGAGTATGATTTGGCACTGCTAGGAAAGCGGCAAGGCCTGCTAAGGCATCGGCTTCGATATTTCGGAGTCTGGGAACGTGTTCGATGAAGAACACCTCGAACGACGAGATGATGTTGATCGCTATTTGGTGATAGGGGATCATGTCTTCATGGCGGACTTCGTATGAACCCCGGATCTGATTGACGATTAACTGCGAATTGCCGTATGCTTCAAGATACTCTACCCCCAGCTCTCTTGCAAGTTGGAGGCCAATGACCAAAGCGTTGTACTCGGCCACATTGTTAGAGCAGGATTCTGTAAGGAAGTAAGCGCGATTGATCACCAATCCGGAGAGAGAAACCAGCACCACTCCGACTCCGACGACGATGTTGCCCTTAGGTCCGGTCCTTGAGGCGCCGTCGAAGAACATTCTTCATCGTGAGAGGTTGCATGCGAGTCGACGACCTCATCTGGGATTTCTTCATATATTTTGGATGACTCCGAGCCATGGTGGGCTGCTAAAAAGTCTGCCAGAGCTTGACCTTTAACAGCCTTTTGCTGGACGAAGATCATATGATAAGGAGACAGCAATATTGCCCATGTGGCGAGGCGAGAGCTGAGTGCCCCTGGTTTAGTCATGAGGACCCTGAGAGGGTTGACTCGTGAGATCACATGTATGGTTTGTCCTGTGACATATTGCCGCGTCTTTTGAATGGCGAACACCAGGACAAGGCATTCTTTCTCCACAGCAGTATATCGGTGCTCTGGCCCGATCATCTTTCGGCTGAGGTAATATATAGCTTATTCATGGCCTGCATCATTATTTTGTGCCCGCAGAGCGCCAAAGGAATGCTCCATTGCTCGTACATAGAGCAGGAATAGTTTTCCAGCAACCGGGGCCACCAGGACTGGAGGGTTCGACAAATATTCTTTAATGATGTCGAAGGCACGCTGACATTCTTCGTCCCATACGAATGAGACACCCTTCTTCATGAAATGGGTGAATGGCTGACAACGCCCGGAGAGGTTGGAAATGAACCTCCTGATGTAAGCTAACCTCCCTTGGAGGCCTCGAAGTTCTTGGAGATTTCTCGGGGGACCCATCTCCATGATTGCCTTCGTCTTCTCTGGATCTACGTGGATTCCCTGGGAAGTAATAATAAAACCCAGGAATTTTCCGCTGGATACGCCCAAGAAGGATTTTGTGGGATTCATCTTCAGGTTGTGTGCTCGCATCAGGTCGAATACCGTCCTCAGATCCTGGAGATGGTCTCCCTTACAGCGACTCTTGATGGCGATGTCATCAACATAGCACTCCACAGTTTTGTGCAAGTGGTCTCTGAAGATGATACTCATAGCTCTTTGATATGTGGCACCAGCATTCTTTAAACCGAAAGGCATGACTGTGTAGCAGTATGTGCCAATCGGTGTTCGGAATGATGTATGCTTTTCGTCGTCAGAGGACATCTTGATTTGGTTGTACCCCGAGAAACCATCTATGAATGACATGCGTTCGAAGCCGCATGTGTTGTCGATCATGATGTCTGTGATAGGAAGGAGGAATTTATCTTTGGGACATGCCTCGTTCAGATTGCGAAAGTCGATGCCGATTCGGATCTTCCCATTTTTTTGAGGACCGGTACTATGTTGGCGATCCAGTCTGGATGTTGTTCCTCGCGTATGAAGCCGCTGGCTATGAGTTTGTTGACTTCGGCTTCGATTACATCCATGATGCCTGGGCGGAAGCGTCATTGTTGTTGTTTGACTGGGTTTGCATCTGGCCGAATGATGAGTTTGTGAAGAGCAATATCTGGATCTATCCCTGGCATGTCTTCATAGCTCCAGGCGAACACATCAATATATTCTTTGACAAGTTCCAGTAGCGATTCTCGCTCTTCGTCTGTCAAGCCTTTACTGACGAAGATTGGTTTTGGAGAAGATTCGCTGCCGAGGTCGACCTGTATAACCTCATCTTCAGTAGGAGGTTCTCTCTGTTCGAACTGCTTTTCCCATTGTGTATCCAGCTGTTGGGCCCATGGCTCTAACTCGAGGATTTCAGGAATGTCTTCATCTTTTTTGTAAGCGTCGACGAATGCCATGTTGACTGACAGGACTTGTCTGAATACGTCTCCGATGCTGGTATCCGAATCAGAAATTGGTGACCCGGTTGAATGTGAATGCCAGTCGCATTCCTCATCTGAACTTTCAGGGGTCGTTGCGGGCGTAACATACCCTAATCCACATCGGGTCTTGCTGTAGTAGTCCCATGGTTTGCTAGCCGGGACTGGTGGCTTTAAAGGTAATCGTCGCCCAGTGCCGTAGTTCAAACCTGGCGTAGTCTCCAGATCATACCCCTGTTTTTGGATGAGGTATTTGGATTGGGGGCTATAAAGATACAGAGGCAGTCTCCCGGCATCTGATTCAAGATCACCCTTCTCTATGGTGAAGGGTTGTGGGTCGTCCTTCCGGCCGAAGATGATTGGATGGTCCCCTCCCTCGATTATGTGGTAAGCGTCTTCCACTAGAGTAAGCTGGTTTGCGGTGTAAACATTTGTCACCTGTGTGTGTAGGTGAGTGCCTATACCGTGTTCCATAGCATACATTGTACAAAACTTATTAAGCTCGAGGTAGTGCAAAGATGGCCCTTTATTGATGAAGTAAGGTATCATCATCTGCGGAGGGAACATCAGTGTGGGCAGCCACGTACTTGGCTAGTTCCAGTTCTTCTTCGGCCACCCCCTGTATAAATGAAGACTGAGAGGATGACCTGGGCAGCTTGATCGTCAAGGGTTCTGCCGGTGGAGCAGAACGTAGAGTAGTTGGCAAACTAGCGACCCCCAGTTTGGTACTCGATGTTGGGCGGGGAGTTATTGGCTCGCTAGAAGCCCCAGACCTTGCATCGGGGTGACGATTCTTCTTGGGAAGGCGTATCGTCATTAGCTTGTCGGAGGGGTTGAGCTTCTCCATTTGTGGCTAGCCGACTCTAGGCAGCCTGATTGTCAGTGGCTCCGTTATGGGTCTTGGCGCTTGGCCGGACCTTGGCAGCCGGATTATTATTTGCTCTTCTTGTGTCGAGAGGCTGATTGCGTCCTTACGCAGAGTGGCTGTAAGGGGTGCGGACTTGCCAGGTTTGCGAGCTTGGAGGTGGATTGTCAGAGGTTCTTCTGATCCTATGGCTGTCTCAGTATGAGCTTGCACATCTCCTTCACCAAGGTGCCTCTTCAATTTTTCGTATAAGCAGCAGTCTGAGTAGTAGGATTCGACCCCTTTGAAGGGATCGATGTCGGCAAATTCTGTCCTCGCGAAGCCGTGTTTGTCGACATACTTGAAGCATTGGTGCAGCGTGGAAGGCACGATCATGTAATCGTATATCCAACGGTGCCCCAAGAGGATATTGTAGGAAGTATCCGCGTCTATGACGTAACAGGTTACTTCTGAGTGAAGATCGCCAATTTGGCATTTCAGGCGAATCTTCCCAATCGGGTAGCTCCTGCCCGAATTGAAACCGCTGATGGCGATGCTTGTTGGCGTCAAGCGATGCATAGGAATGCGAAGATGATGTAACAGACCCTTTAGGATGATACTTATGGAGGAACCAGGATCAATGTACATTCGATCCACCTTCACGTCGCTGATGTATCCAGTGTAATATAACGGTCGATCGTGCAGGTTGGTTTTGATGAGCATATCCTGTGGAGTGAAGACAATGTTGGGCATCGCTCCCATGCAAGCGCTGTCTTGGAGATCTGCAGGCGGGCTCTCTCCCGTGAGGTTGACCTGAGCCAGATAGGCGTCGACAATCTGGAGTGCATCGCTCAAAGCCGCACGAACATCCTTTGAGAGTCTCAGGAGCTCATATAATGACAATTTGGCCGGTGTATTGGCCAATTGTGCCAAGATGTCGAAGTTGTAGGGCCTCTCCAGGCCCTGCGGTGCCTCTTTTCGGAGGGATTTGTTAAAGCGAGTCTCCTTCGTCCTAGGCTTGTCGGTCGTCAGAGGCTAAGAAGGTCCTGGAGCGTCAGCAGTAGCTGGCTGATGATCTTCAGCCGAATTATCAGTCACAGGTTAGGGTTGTGCCCCAGACCGAGTGACGACAGCTGTGGCTTCTTCGATATCTACCGGGATTGTGCGGCAGGATCTGACTTTTTTACTCCCTTTTTTTCCAACGGGGGGTGGTGTGGACTGAGTCATTTCGGGTAACAGGTCCAGATGGACCCACATGACCTCCCCCGTGATGTGGTGAGGGGCACCAGACCAGCAGCCTGATCCCGGGGAGGTAGAAGATTAGTAATCTCCATTGTCGCCAGAGGGATGGGTACCACACCGTCTTGAGTTTCTGTTGGAAGGAAGCTACCAAATTGTACAGACACCATATTGGCTGCCACGGTTACCTCTTCGAAATCAATGGCCAGAGCGTTCGAATCGATGAGATGTTAGATGTATCGTTTCAGTTGGTAGCAGTCGTGTGTAGCAAGGTGGACGTAGCGGTGGTAATGGCACTACTTTGGGCTCCCCATTTCTGCCGGTCGAGGTTCCCGTCTTGGCGGAGGGAGCTGAATTCTGTTTCCTTGTATGAGCATGTCCAAGATGGGCTTGACGTGGCCGTCTTCGAAGAAGTAGGTCATTTGTGGCCATTGCTTGTCTGCCGATTTTGACTCAGGTTTCTGGGCTGTGTCGGCCACCATAGCCTGTTTGCCCTTGTTATCCCGATTGTTGGTGGAGCTGCCCCTATTGTTGTTGTTGGCATTAGGACGCCTGCCCTTGACTTCTCCTTCCGAAATGTACAATCCCAGTTGGCGAGCCTTCTTCAACCTGTCCTCGGCGCTAGTGGCACTGATAATAAACGTCTTCCAGTCCTTAAATTGACTTTCACCCATCCAGAGGCTGATTGTTGGAAGCAGTCTCTTTTGGCAAATTTCAATTAAGGAGGAATCCGAATTACCGGACGACAGCTTCATGGCGGTTTGGCGGAACCACTCAATATAGTTCCTTGTCAGTTATTTCTTCCCTTGAACGACGTCCATGAGGGGGGACATTGTGATGTCCTGCCCTACTTCGTATAATCTCTCCAAGAACATGCGTTTGAAGCTGGCGAAGGAGTGGAGGCAGTTGTCTGGCAGGTTGCGATACCAGTCGAAGGCGACCCCTTCCAATGCCTCCAATGAATAATCGTGTAAGGATGGCATCGTCATGGGATAGATGGTCGGTGGTGACCTCAAAGTAGGTAATGTACCGACTTGCGGAGGTCTTTCCATCATATGGATTGATGTGGAATAGTTTATACTTTGGTGGGAAGGGAACATCTCTCCACGCAGTGGGATACGGTTGTCGTATCCTAAGGTCTTGGCAGTTTTTTCGGGCGTGGAACATGGCCCGGAGCTCCTGGACCTCTCTTCTTGCCTCCCTGGCCTCGTCTGCAGCGGTAGGAGCTGATATTTCAGGAGGAATATTGCCCGGGTTCGGTGCCGCTGAGTTTGAGTCTGTATTGACCGCGGGGCCCAAGTTTGTTTGGCCAGGCGTCCCTTCTTGCAGAGTAGGGAGGGCTGCTTTGATCTTGTCCACGGATTTGACCAAAGTGCGTAGTATGGCCTCCAGAGTGTCGATGCGTTGGCGATCACTGGGGCCATCCTATTCGTCGTTTGTCATGAATGTCGTCCTGACATGAGTAGAAGTGGAAGAGACGGTGGATGACGTACACTCCGAATCATACCCATACAGTGAGAAGTCATCGGGGTTTGTGGGAATGTCTTCCTCTGGTTCGGACTCATAAGGAACAGTACCCCCAGCTTTCGAGTTTGCCTCGTCTTGAGAATTGCGGACGTCCTCAGGGACGTCGGGATTTGCTGCATCTGATGGGAGAGTTGTTTCCCCCAGCTCGTCTTCTTGGAACATTGGATTGTCGTGGAGGTTTGGAGGAGTGCTACCCCCAGTTCCAGCAACCCCCAGTGATGTGGATGATGAATCTTCCACTGTAGTAGATTTCGTCTTTGAACGGGTACCTTGGAAAACTCCGGTGGTGGGCACCCGCTTAGACGACAGTCTCTTAGTCATAGTGGTTAAAATCTTTGGGCTGGAAACTTTTGTCTTCTTTCCTCTCCCATCGACGGGGATTTTCTGAGCAGAGTTGCAGGAGACGACGGGAAGTGCCTCATCTTCTGAACACGGTTGTTGTAGTCTTTGGAAGACGGACTGTCGGTCTTCTCGTACCGTCGCGTTATTGAAACAGCAGTTAACGATGATTTGGGTGCAGTGACGTCCATGGGAGGACTCTTTGCACCCCGAGGCCCCCTCTCTTTCCTTGCGCTTGTGGAGGATAGCCTTACGCAAGTCAGGCGGGTCTGAAGCGACTATGTTTGCTCTCTTAATTTTGGGAGACTTTTGGAACCTCTCTGTCCGTTTGCCGCCAGGGGCTGGACTCGAGTGGTTCTGTACAACTTCCCATCAGAGGCCCGTATAACAGTATGTGGAACGCTCGAATGGTCAGGGGTTGGATCAGCGGACCGAGCTTGCCAAGCTCGTGCTGCCCTAGACTTCTTCATTCTAGCGCGTAAGGGCATATAGTAGGAAGAGTCTAAGTGGTGCTGGAGAGAGTCAGACATATCTTCTTGGGAGCGCGAGAGATCAGGGCCATAGGATAGGCGATCAAAGACTGAGCCGCATGGAGCAGGAGGCATACAGCTGGAATCAACAGTCTCCATGCGGCTAGCAGTCGTAGCCGCATGGGCTTTCTTCATGCGGCTGAAAGTCTCAGCCGCATAGGTCTTCTCCATGCGGCTGAAAATCCTAGCCACATGAGTGTTATACATTTGGCTGGTAGTTTCGGCTGCATGGACTTTATTCCTGCGGCTGACAATTTCGGCCGCATGAGTCTTCTTCTCGCGGCTAGTGCCTTGGTTCGGCTTCTTCCTGGAGCACATAGAATTACTCTTTGCCCCTGCAAGTCTGTCACGACCCGCACCCTAGAGTTAGGGCACGAGAACGTAACGACGCCCAGCCTACACCGCAGTGTCGGCGGTAGAACGTTGTCCTAGGTCACAACATCTAACAATATAAAGCTAAGCAGTTTATACTCCCCGAATGGGGGTGACAGCAGATACAAATTCAATCACATCTAAGGTAGAGCATGATAAGGATAGATAAAACATGAAATCCAAACTAAATACAGGAGATAGAAGTCTAAGTGTCTAAGATACATGAACCCAGAAGTACATCTCAAAACTCAAATAAAGATACAATAATCCCCAAAGTAAATACAACTCCAGACAAAATGAAATAACTACCTAAACAAACCCTACTGTGTCTCCTCTAGGCTAGCAGGCACCTCCAGGCTATCTGTAAAATTTATCAACAGGTCCAGTCAGGACTGGAGCGAGCACAGTACATCTCAACAATTCATAGCAGGTTAGAAAATATGAACATGCAGTAAAGTAAGATACAAGTACTGTAAGAAGTGCAGTATAAAACAGAGAGAGAACTGTAATAGAAATATCTACTATACATAGGGAACTAGCAGTGACTAGTGAGTCAGAGTACAATATGAACATGTAATACTCCTCCGTACCCCCGATCAATACACAAGGATCCAGCCAGGTTATGTTATATGATGCTATGTAGCAGACCCCGAAGGTGATAGACCCCGAAGGTGGTAAGCCCCCGAAGGGTGGTAGACCCCGAAGGTGATACATAGTAGTCCCATAAAAATAGGGATTCTGAAGGTAACCCAACAGTGTAAGTCCCATAAAAATGAGGATTCTGGGGATAACCCAACAGTGTAAGTCCCATAAAAATGGGGATTCTGGGGGATACCCAACAGTGTAAGTCCCATAAAAATGGGGATTCTGGGGGATACCCAACAGTGTAAGATTCCAGGAAGACTCTACGATCATGAGGGTACATGTCGTAAGTGATCAAAGAACCAAGAAGCATATGATACGCTATGAAAGTGAAACGCACAGAACATAGAGTACCCGATGCTCCCTAAGGATAACATCTCAAGAAAGGATCCATATAGTACCAATCCGTGTGACCAACGTGACAGTACAAGTAAAGTAATCTACTGCAGGAAATAATTCTAAGCAGGATATAAAATGATCAGAGAATGTACTCGCCTCGATAACCTGAACAGCTGATAAGCATAGGAGGGTCCCACTGAAGCCACAGAGTCCTATTTAAAGCAACACAGGTTACAAGGTGTTTAAGTTGAAATAAATGAATCCCTACAGGCAATCTATATTATTCTAGGTTCTTCTAAGTCAAATTAACTCTAGGTCGACTCCGGTCAATAATCTAGTCAAACTAGGTCAAGTGTTGACTTACAGTTAACTTTGGGTCAACTGGTCAACTCTGGTCAAACATGGTCAATTCTAGTCTATTATAAAGTGTACTTCGTTATTTGTACGTTGAAACTTACGACACGTAAATCGAGATAAGAAGATTATCGGTAAGGTTGATAATCTTATTATAGTGATCCACGTATCCAACTTGTCAATTTCAGCGATATGAGATCACTGGAATTGGCTGATCTCAGTTTCGTTGTACTAATCCCGAAATACGAACATTATATAAATTAATTATTAATTATAAAAAGGTTAAACTCAAAGAAATTATCAACAAACATTGTCGGACGGTGAAATAAACATCGCCAACGTGTCCAGAATGCTCAAATTAGCTAGGATAGCCTACCCAACGGTCCAATTTGGACACAAGGGCAAAAAGGTAATTTCGGATCAAAACGGTATCCGTGTCGGAGCCATTTTGCACCGAAAAATGTGCAAGAAAATAAGTCCATAAAATATAATAAATTATATGTTCACGCAACCAGAATGTCGATACGAACCCAACGGTATCTCCAGAATTGGATTCCGTTGACCCGATCTCAATATGGCCCATTGACCAGAACTTGGAATTCCGGTTTGCACGAAAATGCGTGCCGGAGCCAAAGTTCTCAAAACTCAGCAAACTACCTGCCAACGAGTCCAGAATGATGATACGAACTCAACGGTATCTTCGAAATTGGATTCTGATGAGCCGATCTCAAAATGACCCGTTGGCCCGGATATTGGTATCCGACTTGCACCGAAATGCGTGCAAGACCCAATGTCTACCAAAACCTAGCAAATTATATGTCAACGAGTCCAGAATGACGATACGAACTCAACGGTATATCCGGAATTGGATTCCGATGAGCCGGTGTCAAAAAGTTTCGTTGACCCAGAAAGTGGGACCCGCTTTGCACCGAAAAACGTGCCCGGGCCCACGTTCTCCAAATCTAACAAATTTTATATGAAAACATGCCAGAACGACGTCACAAGTCTAATGGTGGTGTCAGAAATGAAATCTGGAGTCCCGTGTTCAAAAATGGAATTTTACAAGTTGGAAATTACGAATTCAGACGACCAACTTTGGCGTCGAATTCAACCAATCAAATAAGCTCACAATGAAACGAAACTGGAGGGAAAGTAAGAGGGTTATACCAGCTTCGCACCGGAACTGGTAGCACGCCAAACGGAGCTGCGGTGGAGGAGATACAAGCTGACGAAGTTGGCCCCGCGAAACTGTCCAAATTTAATATAATTTAAACGGTCAACTTGGTGGCCGGTTTTCATGTATCAAACGATAAAATTAACGGACGAAAATTAACATGAGCTAAGGTGCATATACCCAGGTTGCGATGGAGTGAAGAAATCGCCGATCCAACGGTCGGATCTCCGAGAAAACGTGTGTGAAGTCACTGCGACGGAGCGCCAAAACGGACTCAATCTCGCGCGCGTCACGACGGGACGTCGTGCAAAACGCACGAATCGCCTCGACGGCGCGTCCCGGAGGACGTTGGCCGCCATGGGGCCTACCCCAGTGGTGCACCCGAGGGAGGGGGCCACCCACGACGGGTCGGCAACGTCGGTGGGCGGCCGACGGAGGCGCGGCAGCGCCGCTCACACGCGCGCCTGACGCTGGCTGGCTGTGCCACTGCTGTGCGCACTCTCTGCTGCGTGCCGCTGCGTCGTGGTGTCGCCGGCGACGCGCGGGGGCGGCGCACTGGGCCAAGGTGGCAGAGGAGGTGGAAGAAATGGTGGTGATGGTGGGGGATTCGAATGGTGGTGGCGACGATGGTCGGAAAAGCGTGAAGGAGGAGAGGGAAGAAGGAGGAAGAGTGGTGGTGGCGCGCTGCCGTGCTCGGCCACGGCAGAGGCCGGCCAGGGTGGTCGGGGGAGTGAGGTGAGGGTGGTGATGCAAGGTGGCCGCTCGGGTTGGAGTTGATGGTGGAGGTGGAGATGATGGCTTGGGTGAAGAAGGAGATGGAGGAGGAGGAGGAGATGATGGAGGAGATGCTGGTGTGCGGCGGCCGACGGCGAGGTTGGCCGGGGGTGGCCGGAGTAGGGGGTCGGGATGATGGGTGCTCGGGCATGGAGGAGGAGAGATGTAGCTGCTGTGTGTTATTGTGCATGGGTTGTAGTTGTGTGAAGGAAAATAATAGAGTGGGAGAGAGAAAGAGATGAGGTGTAATGAAACATTAATGTGAGGGAGAGAGAGAATGCAAGAAAAGGGTTATCCTAGAAATTAGGGCCGGCTACAATAGGTTGGCTGTGAATGTGAGGGGAGTTAGAAATGAATGGGTAGGATTGATTGGAGGAATCAAGGGCTAAAATTAATTAGAGAGAAGATTGTCATTACAAAGGGAATTAAATAATTAGAATTCTCCAATAAATATAGAAAAATATGCAGGAGGGTACCCGATATTTTTGGGCAAGAAAATACGAGGGTGTCATGATGGAGGAAATCATGGAGCTGGACTGGACTCGGTGGAGCCGGATTGGGTCAAAACTGGACATTGTGCAAAAAAATCGAATTAAAATTAGACGTTGATGATCATGTGTAAATAAGTAGCACATGGGGATTCCAATAAATGGGACACAAGTGGCGGACGGATAGTAGGCTCAAAGTGGGTCATGTCCATAGTTGGGGCTGACAGGTTTTGGTCGACAGGGGACCCTCAAATCAAGTTGGAAAATGAATGTGACGCCGTGGCGTGAAATAAAATCGGGTCACGGGTCGGGAAAGTTGTGCGAATCAAATGGAGCTCAAAATGACGTGTCTGAGTGGGACACAAAGGTCATGGGTGACGAGCGTCTCGAGTAGATCATCAATGAGGAGTTGGTTTCAAGAAACTGACTGGTCTTGCGCTCCCAATTTAAATGTCATGGTAACGCGCTGAAAATGATCAAGAAAAAGAGTGGGAAAATAAATAACAATCAATTGGTCTAAACCGACCCAAAGTTCAGCGAAGCAGAAAGAGCACAAGGGAACAAGTTTGGGTGGGACACCATATACCGTCATGAAGGTAATCGTGTCCACTCCAAAACTCGTGAAGAATATTTCCAGAGTTGAACATCCCTGATACTCCAAATATCAATGGCATGAAAGAGTACACTTACAGATAAATAAATAAGATAAAATATTTATCAAAACCAAATATTCAGGAAAATAAAATAAAATGAAAATTTTATTCTACCCGAAATTCAGGGTGCTCACAAAGTCCAGCATCGTAGTGCTTTCCTCTGCCAGATTTGGGGACAGCAGAGTCTTCTATGGCTTGAAGTGGGGCCGCATGAGAGTTGCCTTCGCCGTCTTGGGTAGCAGAGAGTACTGTAGGAACGAAATAGTAAAGCGTAGTACTCTAGAGGGGAGGTGAATAGAGTTGGCAGCGGAATAATGCTAATTAAAAAAATATTAGCAGCACAATCACAGAATATTAATCACAACTGAAATAAAGTAAAGACAGAGTTAAGAGAGCAAACGCAAAGACAACGATGTATACTGGTATCCCTCTGTTGAGGACTAATCCAGTCGGTAGAACTCTTGCTACCAGTTGAATCCACTATTAGAAAAACCGCAAGTTTGCTTACGAAGTCCTTGCAACTTCTACAACGCGAGCTTTGATACGAAGAACTCGTCCAACTTCAAATGTGAAGAGGTATTCTTCAATCAAGCCTTCTGATTACAATCTCTCAGAAACTCCTAGATCGTACCGTACTGGCAAATCGACTAGAGGATTGTAATTGGCTTGGGATCTGAAATTGAAAGCTCTAGAAAACTCTTTGAAAGACTGAAAGCTTTAGATAGAGAGAAGATTGAAAGTGAATGAGTGAGTTGAAATGATCGAAATCCTTCTCTATTTATAGGACTTTCAAAGGCAGACTTCTGACAGAATTCGGGCAGAATTCGGGCAGAACTCTATGAGCAAATTTCGATCAAATCCGCAACTGCAGGAGGACCAAGTTCCAAGGATTCAAAATCACAACGGCCACTAACCGAACTCTGGTCGAACTCTGGCCGAACTCGGTCCGAGTTCTGTCAGGGTTTAGTCAGGGTTTAGTTAGGGTTTTGAAAAAGCTTTTTGGTGATTTTTGAAAACCTCTTTGTAAACCTTTTTGAGAGGTCATTTTAAAAACATTTTGAACATATTTGAGGGTAGCCTATTTGCCTGTACGACTCGGTGTACAACATATTCCTAGACTCAAATAAAATAAAAAATACATTGCATAAGGAATTACAGACTCGAGTAGGCAAACAGATCTTCGGTCTTGAATTCAGTGGATAGCCATTCTTGATCATGTTCAAGAGTCCGAGATGTCCCGACTAGCTTTGTATATCCAGACAGAGTTTATTCAATTATTAAAATCAAGTTTGACCATATGACCAAATGGGCCAACAATCTCTCCCATTTTGATAATTAACAAACTATGAATGATATAACATTAAGCTTGTTCAAAAATCAAAAAGAAGTAGAAGAAGTAGAATTTGTTCATATCCTGTATTATCTCAAAAAAAATGTTAGATCTTTAATTTTCTTCCCCTTTATCACTTAGCAAAATAATTGCAAAAGATGAAGCTCCCCCGCAATCAAATGCATAAGTAACAAATAGTGAGAAAACTTAAAAAAATAAGGCATAAGACTAAAGAAATATCACAGGCATGTATTGTACAAGAAATAAAATCATCACAGTCATGTAATTTCAAAGGCAGTTATAAGGAATGAAGCAATATAAGAAATAGTGCTAGCATAAACTGAAACTGAAACAAAGTGCTGAAATAAACTGAATGTCATAAACTGAGGCATAATAAACATGTCCATGAAAGAAAAGAGTACTGAAGCATACTAAAAAGTGCTAATAAAAAAGTACTGATAATAACTTGGAATGTCGGAGCATTTCCAAGTGCATAATAAAATATCACTCAAAAATCATATAGTCACATCTCCTCATCATCATCCTCATCATCATCATCAGCAGCTCTACCAGCATGTCCTGAAGTACCAGCTCCAGAGGTACCAATGCCAGAAGGATATGGAGGGGCGCCAGCATAGAACTCACCAATATAATCACGATGTGGAGCACGGTCAGGACGGTACTAATCATAGGCGTTACCGGGCTGGAAGTAGGCATGAACAGCCTCATCCTCACAGCGGTAACCGGAGAAATCTGGATCTCTAGGGATGGAACTGGCTGAATGACCAGTCTGGGCGAAACGAAGATCAGCTAAGGAGTTTGCAAGCGCCTGATAGCGGGTGACGTCGCGGAACTCACGCTCGTGAGCCATGTCCGTCATCGAGACGTGCAAAGCAGATAAATGCTGATGTATGCCCTCAAATGTCATGGCATACTGATGAGGTGGTGGAGGAGGTGCAGTAGGAGGAGCAGGAGGTGGAGCTGAAGCAGTCATGCTACGACGAGATAACTGAAGAAACTTGGGCTCAGGGTCCTGAGTACAAGTTGACAGATCGATATCGAAGCGCTAAAAGATGCGTGGGAGAATCATCGCGTAAGAGAGATTTCTATCTCTTGTACGACAACGACCCATCATCTGAATCATGGTCTTAGGGGCAGAAAATGGAATTCCCTTAAGAATGTGGTACATGGCGGACAGCTCAAGAGAAGTTACATCGTCCTTTGAAGTGGATTTTGGAAGGATAGTGGAATAGATGATGCGATGCAATGCATAGTTAAACAAGTTCAGGTTGTTAGCCTTGAACTTTCCAGAGCGTACTCTATCAGGTGCACAGAGTTCCGCTTTGAAAGTTGCGAGTGTCGTGCCTTCAGGAAAATCAAAATCAGTGATATCAACTAGCGGTTCACCTTCGTTAGGGATACCAAGGATCTCCGCTAAGAGGTCATCATTGAAATTGATATCAATGCCTCCAATACGAGTGCTCACATCAAAAGTGTTTAATATGAGATTGCAATAAAATAATCTAATGGCATTAGTTGCTATAGGGAAACAGATTTTGACAAAAAGATGTAACCCTAATGCCTCAAAGAAATGACGATGATCAGAAAATACAGTCCATTTGACTGGAGCGCCTGTGCATATGGATCTCATGGAGAAGTCTCCATACCACAGTAAGGCTTGGTCTAGGGTTTGAAAGAAAAACCCGTCGAACGCACCGTCGCTCGTTTGGACCGACGAGAAGAGGGAATTCGTATGCGGATGCGAAGATGACCCTTCCTCACTAGGGTTCGTCTTCTTCCTCTTTGATGGATTGAATTTGGGTGCCATTTGTGCAAATTGAAATAAAAAAGCACTAATTGAAAAGAGGAGAAAGATGGGGCTATACCTCCCGAGATCAAAGTATGTTGAAGAGTACGGCGAACTCCGCACGAATCCAAATTTTGGATGGATTTCACCACTTGGATTGGAAGAAAAAGGGTGGTGAAAAGCTAGGGTTCGGGGCTCCTTCGCGGCTACTGCTGCTGTTGTGAATAGTTTAGAAGCAATGAAGAAGAAGGGCTGCTCGGGTTCTGTATATATAACCTGATACCCTCAATCGAACTCGGGCCAATTCGGTCAGAGCTCTGGCCGAATTCGCCTAGGGTTCTTTTAAAGTTGATTTTAGCCATTCTTTTTCATTGTCTCATTTCAAATATTTAATTCAAAGATTAGTCATTTCAACTTCAATTAACATAATTAATATTATTTTATAGATTAAATGTCGTTACACAGCGACTGTTTCAGATTAGCTGTAGGAGTACTGTCCCAGCTGGCGGAGGTTCACCGGGGAACTCTTAAGTACCGCTTCGCTTCAACCGTAGTTGTGGTGACAGACAGACTCTTTATTGGCTTGTCTCTAACACAGTTTTTGCGTAATGATATATAATCATAAAACAAAATTAATTAATATTATTGACGTTCAAAATTCCTAATTCTCGACGTAAATAATTGAAATGATCTTTCGCTAGAGGTTTAGTGAAGATGTCAGCTAGTTGATTTTCAGTATCTATGTACACAAGGTTTATATCTCCATTTTGATGATGATCTCTAAGAAAGTGATGTCGAATCTCGATATGTTTAGTACGAGAGTGACATACTGGATTCTTAGTCAAATTAATAGTGCTCGTGTTATCACAGAAAATGGGAATATGTGTGTAAAATAAATCATAGTCTTCTAGGGTTTGTTTCATCCACAAAATCTGAGCACAACAACGTCCTGCGACGATGTACTCAGCCTCTGTTGTTGATAGGGCTACAGAATTTTGCTTTTTACTAAACCATGAGACTAAAGCCTTGCCTAAGAAATGACATGTGCCACTGGTACTTTTTCTATCAACTTTGCATCCAGCAAAATCTGCATCCGAATAACCAATAAGGTCAAAGGACTTAGTTTTGGGATACCACAAGCCAACAGAAGAAGTACCCTTAAGGTATCGAAAGATACGCTTAACTGCGGACAGATGTGATTCCTTTGGGTTAGCTTGAAAATGTGCACACAGGCAAACACTAAACATTATATCTGGACGACTAGCAGTTAAATAAAGTAAACTACCAATCATACCTCGATACTTACGTGTGTCGACTGGCTTGCCTTGTTCATCTGAATCAAGCTTTGTTGAAGTTGCCATTGGAGTGCCAATAGGTTTGACATTGTCCAGATCAAACTTCTTTAGCAAGTCTTTTGTGTACTTGGCTTGATTTATAAATGTCCCATTATCAGTTTGTTTGATTTGCAATCCGAGAAAGAATTTCAGCTCTCCCATCATGCTCATCTCAAACTCATTCTGCATACACTTAGAAAATTCTTGACACAGAGATTCATCAGTAGATCCAAATATGATATCATCAACATAGATTTGAATTAAAAAAAGTTTGCCATTAAAAGACTTAATAATCAGTGTAGTGTCAACCTTGCCTTTTGAAAAACCGTTGTCAAGTAGAAAAGAGCTTAAATGATCATAACAAGCACGAGGGGCTTGTTTTAAACTGTATAAGGCTTTTTTCAACTTGAAAACATGATCAGGGTTTTTGAAATCCGTGAAACCTGGAGGTTGTGCTACAAAAACTGCTTCTTTTATAAAACTATTTAAAAAAGCACTCTTGACATCCATTTGAAAAAGTTTGAAATCATGAAAACATGCAAATGTACATAACATACGAATGGATTCTAATCTCGCAACTGGGGCATAAGTCTCATCGTAGTCGATACCTTCTTCTTGATTGTATCCTTGAGCTACGAGTCGAGCCTTATTACGAGTCACTAAACCATTCTCATTTAATTTATTTCGAAATACCCAACGGGTGCCAATGACCGGATGATCAATAGGCCTGGAAACAAGTTCCCAAACTTGATTCCGTTCAAATTGGTTTAATTCCTCTTGCATAGCATCTATCCAAAAGCTATCACTACATGCTTCATCAATAGTTTTGGGTTCTAGCTGTGAAATAAATGCAACACTAGAAACAATATCTCTACTGGATGTACGAGTACTTACTCCTTTGGTAATATCACCAATTACCAAATCTTTTGGATGATCAGCTGTAAATTTCAACCTTTTCGATAAATTCTGAAGGTAGCTGGTTCCTGGATCTTCTCTAGGAGGTTCAGCTAGTGCAGAGCTTGGTTGAGGATCAGCTGATGTTGAGCTTGGTACAGTTGGATCTTCGTCATTGTCATCGATCGTCATCTGATTTAGTTCATCAAAAGTGACGTTGATTGACTCTTCGATGATCATGGTTCTTTTTTTGAAGACTCTGTATCCTTTGCTCTTGGCCGCATAACCTAAAAATATACCTTCATCGGCCTTTTCATCAAATTTTCCCAAATTATCTTTTGTATTAAGAATAAAACATTTACAGCCAAAAATTCTAAAGTATGAAACAAATGGAATTCTATCAAACCATAACTCAAAAGGAGTCTTCTTCGATTTAGGTCGAATTAGAACTCTATTGAGTACAAAGCAAGCTGTGTTGACAGCTTCAGCCCAGAAATATTTGGGTAGACTAAACTGATTTAACATCACTCTGGCCATTTCGGTTAGAGTTCTGTTCTTACGTTCCACAACTCTATTTTGTTGTGGAGTCCTAGGGCAGGAGAACTCGTGTACAAAACTGTGTGTGTCACAAAATTGCTCAAAATTAGCATTCTCGAATTCGCCTCCATGATCGCTTCTTATGCGAGTGATCATGTAACCTTTTTCATTCTGTACTTTCTTGCAAAAGGCGACAAATTCGGATAATGCATCATTCTTGCCTGTCAAAAAATATACCCACGTATATCTAGAGAAATCATCTACAATTACGAAAGCATAAAGTTTACCTCCGAGGCTAGCAACTCTGCTAGGACCAAATAAGTCCATATGAAGCAATTGTAGAGGTTTAGTAGTATATACTGCGTTTACTGACTTGAATGTGGATCTGGTAGCTTTGTTCTTTTCACATTGGCTGCATACCGAGTCCTTCTTGAATGTAATGTCCGGTAAACCGCGTACTAGCTTCTTTGTGGATAATCTTGAGATCGTATCCATATTAGCGTGACCGAGTCTCATATGCCATAGATGACTCTCATCACTCTTGGCCATTAAGCATCTACCTGAAATGTTAGTTTCTTCTAACAAATAGAAAACATATATATTGTCTTCCCTGATACCTTCAAAGATAGTACTACCAGTTGAGCTATCAACTATAGTACATTTGTCTTTGCCAAAGTTGATGCCAAAACCATGATCAGCTAGATGACTTATGCTGAGTAGATTATGTTTCAACTCGGTAACCAGACAGACATCCTTAATCACAGGATAGGGAGACTTACCAACATCACCGATACCAATAATATACCCTTTCAAGTTATTACCGAAGGAGACATAGCATTCCTTCTTTTTCTTCGACAGTGTTGCAAATAGGGTAGCGTCACCGGTCATATGCCATGAGCAACCGCTGTCGAGGATCTATTTGCTTCTAGCATGTGAAGGGTGTTCCACCTACAAAACAGTTTGCAGATGAAACTTTTGGTACCCATTTCTTGTAGGGTCCTGAATTGTTAGCTTTAGGTATCCAAGCATAAACATTTAAATCAACAAGCTTTCTCATTCTACATGCAGATGAAATATGACCAATGAGGCCACAATAATGACATTGTGCATGTCGAGTGTTGAAAGCTGAGTGGTGTGCATGGTTGGTAGGTTTAGGTTTTCTAGTATAGAAGAAAGCATACCTATAATCTTGTTTGGGCTTAACCTTTTGGGGTAAAGGTTTTATATGGTTAGGTCTGACAGTGTTTGGCTTGGGAATGTTCTGATTTTTCGGTAAGTGACACGTGTTAGGAAAGGAAGCAGCAGGCTCAGGCTGTTTTCCTAACCTAATTTCTAATCTTTTGGAAGTGTCATACAACTTAGTATAATCAGAAGTGAGTGATTCCATTCTGATTTGTGTACATCGAAGACTTTTTTTCTATATAGAAAGTTCTTCCTTGAGTTGGTCAATAATTTTGTCTTTCTCTTCAGATGACTTGGTAGTCTCGTGTAATAAGAGCTTTGTTGAAGAAAGCTCACCAGACTTACTAACATTATTTCTAACCTCAGCTAGTAGGTCGGTAAGTCTACCTATTTCACCTTCGTACTCTTTGAGTACCTTCTTAGCGGTCTGATACTTGCTACGCAGTTTCCTGTAATCAGTCATCAGGTCACTTAAGGCATCTCCTAATTGCTCAAAGGTGAAGTCATCATAAGTATCAACTACAGGTTCAGTAGGTACCTGATCGGATGCCATAAAGCATACATTTGCAGCATCTTCTGATTGTTCGCCTTCTGAGTCGCTGGCTTCACTTTCATGCCATATGCTGGTATTGGCATATCTCCTAGATGTTGATTTCTTCAGGTTCCCTTTTTCATACCTGTTGCTCTTCTTGCTTGATCATGAGTTTGTGGGACAATCCTTCTTCATGTGTCCTTTCTTCTTGCAACCATAGCAAACAGCATCTTCTTGATACCAGTTGTTGCTGTTGTTCTCTTTGACTCTCTTCTCATGTCTCATGAATCTTTTGAACTTCCTTGCTAGGAGTGCTTGATCTTCAGCATCAGATCTACTGCTGTCTGAGTCACCTTCAGCAGCTTTTCTGTGCTGAGCCTTGAGAGAGATCGTCTTCTCCTTTGGTGCAGGCTCTTCAAAATCTTGTAGCTCCAGTTCATGAGTGAGTAGCTTGCCTATGAGTACTTCGAGGTACATAGTTATGAGGTCGTTCCCTTTAATGATTGCAGTAGCCTTCGGAATCCAGTTCTTGGTAAGTGCTCGCAGGAGTTTGCGAACCTTTTCATGGTTACTGTAATATTTGCCTAAGGAGGACAAAGGATTTACAATATCCAGGAATCTTTCGAACATTTGTGTAACTGTTTCGTTGGGCTTCATCTTGAACGCCTCGTACTCTTGAGTAAGTCTGCTGACTTTAGATTCTTTGACTTGAGTCGTGCCTTCATGTGTGACTTCAAGTAGCTTCCACACTTCATTAGCCGTTGTGCAGATAGACACCCTGTTAAATTCAGTTCTGTCTAAAGCACAAAAGAGAGCATTAATGGCACGTGCGTCAAGACTGGCCCTTTTCTTTTCTTCCTCTGTATATCTGCTGTGGGGTTTTTCAACTAAAACTCCATCAACATTTATACGAGGTTGCTTTTGATAGCCATCAAGAACAATGGACCATAAATCAAAGTCAAGTGATTTCAAGAAGAAACTCATCCGTGTTTACCAATAGGTATAGTTAGTACCATCAAACAGTAGGGGTCTGTTTGTGGCTGTCACGACCCGCACCCACCGTGAGGGTACGAATACATAACAACGCCCAGCCTACGCCGCAGTGTCGGCGGTAGAACGCTGTTCTAGGTCATGAATTATAACTAGCATAATATGAATACTCTCCATAAGGAGGCCAACGCAGAGGTACAACTCAATCACAATCTAAGGTAGAATGATAAAGATAGATAAACATGAAATCCAAAGGAGATACAGGAGATAGAAGTCTAAGTGTCTAAGATACATAATCCCAGAAATACATCTCAAAACTCAAATACAGTAATCTATAAGTAAATACAACTCCAGACAAAATGAAATAACTATCTAAACAACCTCTACTGTGTCTTCTCTAGGCTAGCAGGCAATCCCAGGCTATCTGTAAAATTTATCAACAGGTCCAGTCAGGACATGAGCGAGCACATTACATCTCAACAGTTCATAGCAGGTAAGAAAATATAATCATGCAGTAAAGTAAGATACAAGATCTGAAAAAATAACATGATGAAAAAGGGAGACTGTAAATAAATAGATACAACATATAGAGAACTAATAGTGACTAGTGATTCAGAGCACAAGATGGTTATGTAAACGGCACGATGTTGTACACGAGTAATCTACGGAGGTTGTACACGAGTAATCTACTGGATTGATTACATAACCACTTCTACTCTCCCACCCCAATTAATACACAAGGATCTAGTTAAGTTATGTTATTGCACATGAAGTATAGTCGCACATGAGATCATGTGAATACATGAGTATACACGATTTTACACGATTTGTACACGAATATCACGAATACAAGGAGTACACGATGCTCACGATAAAGTACACGAACACGAATATCTGATGTATCCGCTAAGGGGATAACATCGCACAACAAGATCCATATAGTACTAATCCGTGTTTCCAACGTGTCAGCATCATGTAAAGTAATCTAAAGCAGGAAATATAATCCTAAACAAGATATGAAATGATCAGAGAATGTACTCGCCTGATATCTGAATGTCCAAGGTAAAGATACTGTCCGAGGAGAGCTGTCTGGCTCCTAATTAGAACAGCACAAGTCACAACATGTCCAGAAGGGTAATATAAAGCACTACAATGCATTCTATATGAATCTAGGTCAAACTAGGCCAAAGTCAACCCTTGGTCAACTCTGGTCAACTACACTAGTCAAACTAGGTCAAACTAGGTCATGTCCTAACCCAGCAAGTCTTACTAGGCCTAACCAAGACTATCCTAGCAAGCACACAACAATACAAGGCTATACAAGCCAACATACACCCAACTCTATATAGCATGCAATTATTCAATACTCAAATAGGCAAGAATTCACATTGGATATACACTAGGTAATCTATTACTTTAAACTATATATGTCTACACATATATACACATGCATATATTGGTATTCAACATTAGGTCTATAATCATGGCATTTCAAATGGTTATATAAACTTATATATTACAACACAATATGCTAACATATATATAATATACATACATAGCTAAGTTAACTGTATTCATAAATACTTATTTAAGAGGCTATGTGTGTGTATATGAACATGGCAATGGGACAAGTGAGGGTTAAATGGGCATACATAGTGTATACATATCAAAGAGTGTCAAAGTGTAAGTGAACAAAGTGTCAAGTGTGATAGTGTCTACATAGTGTAAGGGGTACATGAGGTAATATAGGATTTGCGTTAACATAGAACATTACATCTCATTAACTTGTATATTGCATACATTACATCTATTATTACATTACATTCATGCTTGCATTCATTCATCATTCATTTATTCTCTTGCACTACTATATGTACCATACATTACATACTATGGAACCTACATATTCATTACAAGCCATACTTATACATGCTTACATTAGATAGGATACTTACACCTCATACATTATTTATTTACACATTTACTCATGCTTGCATTCTCTATTTAATTACATAATATATATACATTAACATGGGTTAAAATCAAATAGAACATTATATTACACACAAGGGTGCACAAAATGCATATGCCGAATAGTAACTCCTACTAATAATCAATACTGTACCATCTCAGTATGAATTAAAATCTAGGATTAAAATATGTTATAGATCTATGTGTTATCTTTCCGAAACTTTAAACGGATCGCATTTTCGTTTCCGAAAACTCCCGAAATCGCAAAAAACACCGAGAACGCGTTTGTCTTTCGTACAGCTGACACTCAAATAATTCTCCAGAAAGTTACAGAAAGAATTAGGCCTATTAATATATGTTTTTGGAAAGCTAACTTCAATATGCTTCTTTTAAAAAAACGGGAGATTAAATCGAGCTTTGAGCTAGAAGTTATGACATTTCTAAGTTAGGGCTGAAATTAAAAATGTGGATAAAAATCATGACGGATTTGGGTAATTTGAGACAAAAGAACACAAGTATATAACATAATATATCAAGAAGTCACTCTCTATACTAATATATATATATATGAGACACTATAGAACACATCTCCAATACAAAAATATGAGATTAAACATGTAATAATTCATTCACATATAACAACAACACATAGTGTGTCCAAATTTGGGGTTTTCCCACATGGACACAACCACAAAACAAAGGACACTCCTATGACCTCCAAATGGACACGAAATGGACAAAAATAGGGATACAATCATGGGGGTCATTCCTATGGGTTCAAAATAGACCTATATGTATGAGGAAATGAAAAGGAGAAGGGATTTATACCTCCCGGTAGATCGAATCGAAGAAAAGCCTTCCCGGAGCGACACCGACACGTAGAGATTCCAAAAGGACACGAACGAGCTCCGAATCCTCCCAAACATGGGTAGCTTCCACCTTGGCTAGAATGGAGAAGGAAAGAAGAAGATTTGGTGGCGAAATGGAAGGATTTGGTGGAGAAATTGCTAGGGATTGCGCTCTAGGAATTTGGGGAAGAACAAGAGAGAGAGTGTGGATGAGAATAATGAAATGAACTTGAGCCTATCCTCTCCCAAAGTGGCTGGCCATATGGGGCTATTTGTCCTATTATGGTAAGGTCCAAAATGCCCCCACTAACCTATTCTATGAGTATTAGGAAAGGGCTAATTGGTTGGGGCTAAATTAGTCATTCTAAAGTCTCTAATCACACTAACCTTATCCATAATAATTAGTCTAACCTCTAACTAAAATATTTCTATCATATGGACTAAAATTAATATCATGTGGGCCATGCCTAACTAGTGTGTGGGTCCCACTAGAGTCAAACTACCCCCGGGTCCCCGTTTCAAGTCGAATTGAGTTGAAATTCGAACCCGACTCAAATAACCCCAAAACAATATCATAAATAATAAAATAAATTTCAACCCCAAAATAATATCATAAATAATAAAATAAATTTTAAAAATATTCAAAAATGTAAAATAAAAAAATACCCCTGTTTCTGAAAACTGGAGGTGACAAATCTATCCACCTTAAAAAAAATTTCGTCCTCGAAATTAAAACAAAGCAATCACAGGAAACACATGCAGAAAACAATCTCATTCAAATACTTTTAAAAAAAAAAATCAGCAATAAAAAATCTCTTTGAGGCACATCAAACATTTGTAAATAAAAACTGATACGTGTCCGATACGGACACAAAACCATCACAAAATCACACCTATCAAAGGTCAAAATCAACAATCACCAACGCAATAAATATCAAAATAATTCAAAGAGGTCAAATGCAAAATAACCTTAGGCCAGAAATGACATTAAAATATCCTAATCACATGGTTAGGCTCTAGGTCAAACAGTCTCTAGGGTTTCACTAGCAAAATATCAAAATCACAAGTCATGATTTTAAATAGTTTTAAAATGATTTAAAAATTACCAAAAAACATATCATGATTTAAATGTCAAATCAATAAATGATTAAAATTTTAAAATTTCAAAATTACCCTCATTTTAGAGAACTGGGTGTTACAAGTCTACCCACCTTAGAAAAATTTTATCCTCAAAATTAAAATGTTCATACTCCTTCTAGGTCAAACCCCCTCCCCCACAATCAAAGTCTCATAACTTAAACAATCATACGATTTAAAAGGATGACATACAGGGTCATGGCATACGGTGGTAGTGAAAGTCTCATCGAGGTATACTAGTCATGCTAAACCAAAACGGTCATATGGTATCAAAACACACAAGCAATCTAGGGTGCTAAACTAGAAAAGATACGGAAATAACAATCATCAAGACTGTAAGGCAGTCTACCATCTTATATGAAAACTGGTACTTATCAAAATAAAGTAAAGTTAACTACCATTTATCTAATAAGGGGTACTATTCAAGAAAATCAAAATCAAAAGTTAAAGAATGAAAGCCAATTGCATGGAAATCCGATCACAATATATTTATATATATAGCGTTAGAGAGGGAAAAGCTAGCATTATGTACAAGTTATGTAGTTCGTGTGTGTATGGGTGTATGTGGACATGTTCATATGGTTAGATAATAGGCGTATGTGTATGTGAAATATACATGAAAGTGCATAGAAGGATTTGGGGTTTCAAACAATAACTATCAAGTTACACTAATCATGGCATATTGGTTAAACAATCTATAATACACAACTCATTTGCTCATAACATGCATGGCTAACCATGTATATATGTATATATAAAGAGGTAGAGATTTAGTTATGTATGTATATACATTATAACATGTATGCCTAAGCTCTATATATATCTATATAGATATATAATCATGACATAGAGAGGAAGAGTTAGGTTACATGACAGGGTATACTAAGTTAAGGTGTGTGTGTGTGTCCTTGTACAGGGTGATAGCTTAGTATTGAAAGGTTAAACCTAGTTTTAGTTCAGCATTTACATACTAAATCTGAAAATAAGCTAACATTTAAACTAGTACAATATTAACATAATGCAATTTCAAAATTTAGGAGTTTGAAACATCACAACTAATCTCAATGCTCCCAATACATCCTAACATGATAGAAATGAAACCCTAATATACTATCAATATATTTATCTACGCATACAGTTCAATATTACATGTTAAATCTGAAATTGAACTAAACATGGAAATCAATGTAAAAATGTTAACATGTATTCAGTTTTCAGGATTTTGGAGAATTTGCACATCAAAATCAACTCAATGTTTATCACAACCTAACATGTAAGAATATGGAACCTAAATTTATATTCCTACAACAACAATGTACACTGCTCTAAATATTATATTTAAAACAATCAATTTGAACTAACATTTAAAATCCCGTATTAAGGGTTAATATGCACGCAGTCTCAGATTTGACAAATTTAAACACAAAACTCAACCAAAATTTTTTTTGAATTGAAACCCTACGTATAACATACATGTGCAGTGATATAAATAAAACTATTATCATAAAATTTTATATTTAAATTACGAGTTAAGCTAGGAAAAGCAGAGAATCGGAAATATTGGGGTTGTGTCGTGTATGTTATACGTAGGGTTTTCAAATGTTTTTGATCAAAACCCTAGCCTACCTAACCCTAAACCTAACCCTAAAATACTGAGCACAAATTGGGTTGTGTCGTGTCCAAAATCTGGACACGAAGCTCTCAGTTTCACACACTGGACACAGTGCACCGTACACTGTTTTTGTGTCCTGCTACCACTGTGTCATAACTCACTGGATACGACACTTGGATACGTGAAATTTGACACACACCTTGGGGCACTGACTGACAGGTCACCCCCAAAATTTGGGATGACCTCGAGTCGTGTCGGACACGGAATCGACCCTCAAAGGGTCATTCAGTACACTGTGTGCACACACGAACCCCCAACTTCGAGCGTGTCGTGTCCACTGTACACGACACGTGGACACCTCGTGGACACATGAACACGAAGCCTATACTTAGGCGAACACTTTGGACACAGTCTCATGGTGTGTCGTGTCCCGTGTCGCGAACACGAGACACGGGAAAACCCTCCAACACAGTCTGAAACACGTTATTAGGGTTTCGGATACGTGTCTCGTGTCCACCCTACACAACACGTGGACACGTATCAGGGCCATGGACACGTACCCTAGACCTAGGCGCACCTTCGGGCACGAGCACGAGGCCTGTGTCGTGTCGTGTCGTGTCCTAGAACGATTTAGGTTTTTCACTGATACGTGTGTGTCAGTATAAATTCCAGTTTACCCGTGTGACTTTAGACTCTCGTGGACACGCCGTGTCGTGTCGTGACACCGTGTCAGGACACTAGGACCCTAGTCTAACCTAGGGGCTTCAATTACCAACCAATATTAGGTTGTCTTAGTTTGGTTTAGGTGTAGTTTGAGCTAACCTATGATCGATGGTTACTGTCCCAATTTCCAGTTTCCAGTTTATTTCCCAATTTTGAAAAAATCGAATTTTGAATGCTTTTAAATTATGATTTTCACATATAATGCTATGTTATTATTAGGTTAACATGTTGTATATATATTGGTGTGTGTGTGGGTCAATTTTGGGCTCAATTGGTTTAGTATTCATGTGTTTTCACACATGTGTTGAGAGGGGGGGTTATTTGTGAACTGTTTAGTATTTTGTGTGTGTGTGTGTGGTTTCAGTGAACTGAAACAGGGTTCAGTTGACCCTTAACCCTCACCCATAACCCTAATAGCCCTAACCCTAGTGCTAACCCCACTTCCTAACCCTAATCCTCATTTCCCTTCCCTCTCTCTCTATGTATATGTATATATATATGTGTGTTATATATATATATTTGGTTATATATATATATATATTTTTTTTTTTTTTCATATATATATATATATATATGAGTTATATATCTATGAGGATATATAGGGGGAATATAAGTATGTATATATGGGTTACACAAATGGGTATCATATATATATTGGTCATGTATATAGGTGACTATATATAGGTGGTATATGTATAGTAGACTTATGTGTCTATATTATATATAGATATATATACCTACATGTGTTAATGCCTCAGTTATCATAGCCTATGGCCTATAGCCCATGACCCATAAGTCTGGACTTGACCTTAGGTCAAACTTGACCTAATCAACCCAGTTTGACTTGAACTAACCTAGAATGACTAGTTTGACTAAACCCTAACTAGTAGACCTAGGTTGACTAGCAAGTTGACCAGTGTTGACCATTGTTGACCAAAGTCAACTATAGGTCAACCTTGACCTAGAAATGACCTAATTGATCTATAAATGACTTAGATGGTCTTAGAAGGACTAGCTGACTAAGTTTGACTAAACCTTAGCCTAATGACTAGTTGGTTTAGGTTTAACCTATATGAGTAAATAGTAACCTAAGTTATATGGGTAGTCCTATGTAAATTAAGATATGTATGGGGTTAAGTAGGATACTTAGAGTTGAGTCATGACTTGAGTTGGAGAATGGGATTAGCTTGATTATAAGATTAAGTTTGGTGTTGTACTATATATATTTATATGTGATGTACTTGTTTAGGGAGTTGGTTATACCTTAGCTTTGTAGAATGGTATCTTAGGTATCCTAAGACAAGTTAGCCTATGGTTAGTTAAGTAACCTTATAGAGTTTGACTTAAAAAGTTGACCCCTGGCTTACTTACCTGACTGACTAGTCTTTGTTTGACCAATACCTTAGTTGGTCTAAGTTTGACCTAGACTTGACCCAGATTGATCATGTTGACTAGTATTTGACTAGTTTGATTAGAGTGTTGACCAGGAGTTGACTTTAACCTAGATTTGACTAATCTTGACTTGTTTGACCTTGTTTGACCTTGTATGACTTAGTTTGATTTCCTGTGACCTAATATGATTTGATTTGACTTAGTTTGACTGTAGAGTTGACCAAGTTTGACTTTGACCTAGATTGGCTTAGAATTCATATAGATTGCATTGCAGATTTCATTTACCTTCATTTTGGACATGTCATAACTGTATTACTCTATTTTAGGACATTGTGACCCTGGTACAGACATCTGATATTACATTACTCTTTCTAGAGTGTCAGGCGAGTACATTCTCTGATAGTTCTTTCATTACTTGTCATTTACTGTATTTCAGTTCTAGTTAGCTATATGTGATTCTCTGTACAAACACGATTAGTATTGCTGGATCCATTACATGCGACACTCATTTATTCATGTCTGGCCTCTATATCTGGAATCACTACTGGCATCACCCTACTGGAATCATTTCTGGAATCATTGGCTGGACTCATACTGGTTGTAGTGTTGGATTATGGATTCATTTGTGGGCGAGGAAATACTTGAGTAGACATGTGAACATACCTAAAATCTGGAACCACCTCCCTTGGAACTATTCTGGAATGATAGCCATCCCACACTTGGCCGAGTGTGCGATGTGCCTGATTACCCCTAGCCGTTTACATGTTGATCTCAGTATTTTAAAACACACTGTTAGAGTATAGGCTGGACTTACCCTGGAATCATGGATCACTTCTGGACTCATTTTACTGGACTCATTTTACTGGACTCATTTTACTGGACTCATTTTACTGGACTCATCTTGTACTGGAATCATCTAGTATTGGATTATATGGACTGGACTCACACTGGGATTACCTTTTATACTGTCTGGACTTATACCATGTTATTCTAGTTCAGCTAGTTTACTACAGTCTTTTTTGCCATGTTTTCTTCTCTTGTTAGTTACTTTACTTCCCTTGTACCCTCACTGTTTCTCTACATCATTATCTGTATAAAACTGCCATGCTCATCTGTATAACTGTCTAAAAACTGCTTTATAGTCTTTGTCATTTACTTGGGATTTCTAGATGAGATGTACTCGTTCCTGTCCTGATTGGACCTGTTGAAAATATTACAGATGATACTCCTGACGACACATGCCCTACTTACCATGGACCTGGCGAGGGATTAGCTACCTTTGGTTCCGACTCTCAGGAGTGATTCAGGAGTTTAGCTAGTAGGCTTACTTAGCTTTCATGTTTTGAGCCTGTTTGTATTAAACTTGAGATATCGAGTTGTATTAGAGTTTGTTTGAGATATTGTTGTTATTATTTTAGTAGTTTAATTTCTGTTGTTGTTAGTTGGTATCTAGATTTCTGTGTTATCTTATCGTTCTTAGACTGTGATTGAGTATATCATATCTTTTACTTGTCCTCCCTTCGGAGTTGAGATCTTGGCAAGTACATTATATACACTGCATGAGATTAGTTAGCAACCTAGGACAACGTTCTACCGCCGACACTGCGGCGTAGGCTGGACGTACCCACTTCTCGTGCCCCTACACAGGGTGCGGGTCGTGACACATTTTTAGTGGTGGCCCATGCAGGTCTCGAGTTTATGTAGTGGTATTCGAACTAGAGTATCACTACAGCCTGTGATAGGATTGGATAATAGGCTTAGAGAGAGGATACTCAATCACAACTAGGAAATTTCCAAGGATTTGAATCTACTGACTTTTGTTCAAATCTGTATAATCTATTTCATATTGTCCTTCTTGATACTATCATCCTTGTACCTTACTTTGAATACTTGACCCGATTGGTTAAGGATCTTGGACTATGTATCTTCTTTCATCATTTCCACCCTTACTTATATCTTATGCTATAAATTTATCCTTAAGTTTTACAAGCTTATCCTTTTCGAGCTTGATCATGATATATTTTATTGGGTATACACCCACTAACATATTATCTAATCAGAACCGGCGCATGATGGTCTGATCAACCTATTGCGTTTTGGTTCGCTTTTTCATATATTAATCTACGTGGATGAAGACATAGTTAAACTTGCCTTAGAATCTTATCCGCAACAGCCTTGACAATTCTCCTTGGAATTATTTTATCGCCTATGAACCTCGTATTCATATCCAGTTGGATTAAATTTAATCATGACCTGGATCTTTATCATTGGATGTTCGTGCTCATACTTGATTTCATTGATTTTCCATCTTGCCCAATCTCGATTTATCCTGAAATTGATCAACTTAGATCGTGTCAAGACAAAAATCTATTTGTGATTGTTTGTACCTAAACTTTCAATTTTCTTTTTATGGAAGGGTAACTTTAATGATTTTTCACTTGTTAATGACCTATTTTCATATAGGATGGTAGACGACCCTATAGCCTTCATGATTGTTGTTTTCTTATCTTCCCAATTAGGACACTTTAGATTGCTTGTACGTTTTGATACCATAGGACAGTATTGATCTAGAATGACTAGTGCACCTAGATGAGACCACAGACTGTTCCATTTAACCTGTTCCCCTGGTACTACTATTGCATCACAACTTCTGGTTTAAATTTAGGCCATTGACCATTCCCACTCTAATTATGATCATCGTAGGCACATTACCATGACTTTTAAATTAGGAGCACAAGACTAGTTGTTTTCTCAAAACCAATTTCACAGGCATGACCTAGACTTGACAACCTACACCCATGACCTTAGTATCCCACTAAGGCACACCATTTTATACTTCAATTGCTTAGTACGATTTTCCTGACCCGAGACTCCATCCTGATTTACCCCATGGAGTTACTTTTGGCTTCGACTTAAATTGAGGACACCTTATGACCTAAAACTGCCAACCAATTTTTGGACATGACCCAGTATAGGTCTACTACCCATATTTGCTTGTTGACCTTGTATGTTGCCTAGGTAGTGGCTTCGTCCCTGATTGTTGGAGGTTTGACCTAGGAGGAGTACGACCATCTAAATTTCGAGGACGAAATTATTTTAAGGTGAGTAGACTTGTAACACCCTATTTTCTGAAATTGGGGATTTTTGAAAATTTATTATTTTTATTATTTATTAGTGGTATTTTAGTCATGGTATGATTTTTTGGTGATTTTAGTTAAGTTAAACCAATTTCTAAGTCATGACTTATGACTTTGTGACTTTACTAGTAAAACCTTAGTGTAAACCCTAGCTATTCCTTAAACTAGGAGTTGCCATGACCATGTGAGCTTAGCTATAGGCTTAGAACATCAAATTAGTAGTTTTTGGCCAAATGGGTATTTTGGTAATTTACTAGACTTTAATTGTGATTTTGTGATTTTATTATTATTTTAATTATTGATTAGTGTCATGTTAGTCCCTAACCTAGTTTAGCACTAATCTAGAGGTTAGCCACTAACCTAGAAGACTAAGTAGAGGATGTTAGCTTTATGTGTAAATATCTAGTTGATAAATATCTAGATATTACTTTTTAGATATTTTAGAAAAACCTAAATATCTATCTACCTAGTCAAAGCCTTAGGGGCTAAGCTTTGCAAGGTGGAAAGGGGCCCTATAGCCTACCCCTACTCCCCCATGGCAGCCAACAACACCCCCCCTATATATGTACACCCCCTTCACAAAAAGTCCCATTTTCATTACTTGGAACCTTGATTTTTTCCTCTACTTCAACCCTTCACCACTTAACCATTTTAGCTCCAAATTGAGCCTAGTTTCTTGCATTGGACTCCCCTACACTAGAGGATACTATCTAGGGCCTGCTATCAAGGATTTGTGGAGCTTTGGGCATCACCAAGTTGAAGTGAAGCCCCCCCTCTACGTTGAATTTCTTGATTTCTAGCATATAGAGGTATTTTCATTTTTATCTATGTAATGTAGTGATTTTTCTTCATAAATGCATGCATGTAGGTCTACCCTAACTGTAGGACAAGTTTGGTGAAAACTAGGATCGATTTGGTGTCCGTATTGGACACGTATCCTATTTCAATTTCATGTTAATACACTAATTTTGCTCACTGATTCAGTACATGTAAACTCACTGATTTTCAAATGTTTTTGATCAAAACCCTAGCCTACCTAACCCTAAACCTAACCCTAAAACACTGAGCACAAATTGGGTTGTGTCGTGTCCAAAATCTGGACACGAAGCTCTCAGTTTCACACACTGGACACAGTGCACAGTACACTGTTTTTGTGTCCTGCTACCACTGTGTCATAACTCACTGGATACGACACTTGGATACGTGAAATTTGACACACACCTTGGGGCACTGACTGACAGGTCACCCCCAAAATTTGGGATGACCTCGAGTCGTGTCGGACACGGAATCGACCCTCAAAGGGTCATTCAGTACACTGTGTGCACACACGAACCCCCAACTTCGAGCGTGTCGTGTCCACTGTACACGACACGTGGACACCTCGTGGACACATGAACACGAAGCCTATACTTAGGCGAACACTTTGGACACAGTCTCATGGTGTGTCGTGTCCCGTGTCGCGAACACGAGACACGGGAAAACCCTCCAACACAGTCTGAAACACGTTATTAGGGTTTCGGATACGTGTCTCGTGTCCACCCTACATAACACGTGGACACGTATCAGGGCCATGGACACGTACCCTAGACCTAGGCGCACCTTCGGGCACGAGCACGAGGCCTGTGTCGTGTCGTGTCGTGTCCTAGAACGATTTAGGTTTTTCACTGATACGTGTGTGTCAGTATAAATTCCAGTTTACCCGTGTGACTTTAGACTCTCGTGGACACGCCGTGTCGTGTCGTGACACCGTGTCAGGACACTAGGACCCTAGTCTAACCTAGGGGCTTCAATTACCAACCAATATTAGGTTGTCTTAGTTTGGTTTAGGTGTAGTTTGAGCTAACCTATGATCGATGGTTACTGTCCCAATTTCCAGTTTCCAGTTTATTTCCCAGTTTTGAAAAAATCGAATTTTGAATGCTTTTAAATTATGATTTTCACATATAATGCTATGTTATTATTAGGTTAACATGTTGTATATATATTGGTGTGTGTGTGGGTCAATTTTGGGCTCAATTGGTTTAGTATTCATGTGTTTTCACACATGTGTTGAGAGGGGGGGTTATTTGTGAACTGTTTAGTGTTTTGTGTGTGTGTGTGTGGTTTCAGTGAACTGAAACAGGGTTCAGTTGACCCTTAACCCTCACCCATAACCCTAATAGCCCTAACCCTAGTTCTAACCCCACTTCCTAACCCTAATCCTCATTTCCCTTCCCTCTCTCTCTATGTATATGTATATATATATGTGTGTTATATATATATATTTGGTTATATATATATATATATATATATTTTTTTTTTTTCATATATATATATATATATATATGAGTTATATATCTATGAGGATATATAGGGGGAATATAAGTATGTATATATGGGTTACACAAATGGGTATCATATATATATTGGTCATGTATATAGGTGACTATATATAGGTGGTATATGTATAGTAGACTTATGTGTCTATATTATATATAGATATATATACCTACATGTGTTAATGCCTCAGTTATCATAGCCTATGGCCTATAGCCCATGACCCATAAGTCTGGACTTGACCTTAGGTCAAACTTGACCTAATCAACCCAGTTTGACTTGAACTAACCTAGAATGACTAGTTTGACTAAACCCTAACTAGTAGACCTAGGTTGACTAGCAAGTTGACCAATGTTGACCATTGTTGACCAAAGTCAACTATAGGTCAACCTTGACCTAGAAATGACCTAATTGATCTATAAATGACTTAGATGGTCTTAGAAGGACTAGCTGACTAAGTTTGACTAAACCTTAGCCTAATGACTAGTTGGTTTAGGTTTAACCTATATGAGTAAATAGTAACCTAAGTTATATGGGTAGTCCTATGTAAATTAAGATATGTATGGGGTTAAGTAGGATACTTAGAGTTGAGTCATGACTTGAGTTGGAGAATGGGATTAGCTTGATTATAAGATTAAGTTTGGTGTTGTACTATATATATTTATATGTGATGTACTTGTTTAGGGAGTTGGTTATACCTTAGCTTTGTAGAATGGTATCTTAGGTATCCTAAGACAAGTTAGCCTATGGTTAGTTAAGTAACCTTATAGAGTTTGACTTAAAAAGTTGACCCCTGGCTTACTTACCTGACTGACTAGTCTTTGTTTGACCAATACCTTAGTTGGTCTAAGTTTGACCTAGACTTGACCCAGATTGATCATGTTGACTAGTATTTGACTAGTTTGATTAGAGTGTTGACCAGGAGTTGACTTTAACCTAGATTTGACTAATCTTGACTTGTTTGACCTTGTTTGACCTTGTATGACTTAGTTTGATTTCCTGTGACCTAATATGATTTGATTTGACTTAGTTTGACTGTAGAGTTGACCAAGTTTGACTTTGACCTAGATTGGCTTAGAATTCATATAGATTGCATTGCAGATTTCATTTACCTTCATTTTGGACATGGCATAACTGTATTACTCTATTTTAGGACATTGTGACCCTGGTACAGACATCTGATATTACATTACTCTTTCCAGAGTGTCAGGCGAGTACATTCTCTGATAGTTCTTTCATTACTTGTCATTTACTGTATTTCAGTTCTAGTTAGCTATATGTGATTCTCTGTACAAACACGATTAGTATTGCTGGATCCATTACATGCGACACTCATTTATTCATGTCTGGCCTCTATATCTGGAATCACTACTGGCATCACCCTACTGGAATCATTTCTGGAATCATTGGCTGGACTCATACTGGTTGTAGTGTTGGATTATGGATTCATTTGTGGGCGGGGAAATACTTGAGTAGACATGTGAACATACCTAAAATCTGGAACCACCTCCCTTGGAACTATTCTGGAATGATAGCCATCCCACACTTGGCCGAGTGTGCGATGTGCCTGATTACCCCTAGCCGTTTATATGTTGATCTCAGTATTTTAAAACACACTGTTAGAGTATAGGCTGGACTTACCCTGGAATCATGGATCACTTCTGGACTCATTTTACTGGACTCATTTTACTGGACTCATCTTGTACTGGAATCATCTAGTATTGGATTATATGGACTGGACTCACACTGGGATTACCTTTTATACTGTCTGGACTTATACCATGTTATTCTAGTTCAGCTAGTTTACTACAGTCTTCTTTGCCATGTTTTCTTCTCTTGTTAGTTACTTTACTTCCCTTGTACCCTCACTGTTTCTCTACATCATTATCTGTATAAAACTGCCATGCTCATCTGTATAACTGTCTAAAAACTGCTTTATAGTCTTTGTCATTTACTTGGGATTTCTAGATGAGATGTACTCGTTCCTGTCCTGATTGGACCTGTTGAAAATATTACAGATGATACTCCTGACGACACATGCCCTACTTACCATGGACCTGGCGAGGGATTAGCTACCTTTGGTTCCGACTCTCAGGAGTGATTCAGGAGTTTAGCTAGTAGGCTTACTTAGCTTTCATGTTTTGAGCCTGTTTGTATTAAACTTGAGATATCGAGTTGTATTAGAGTTTGTTTGAGATATTGTTGTTATTATTTTAGTAGTTTAATTTCTGTTGTTGTTAGTTGGTATCTAGATTTCTGTGTTATCTTATCGTGCTTAGACTGTGATTGAGTATATCATATCTTTTACTTGTCCTCCCTTCGGCGTTGAGATCTTGGCAAGTACATTATATACACTGCATGAGATTAGTTAGCAACCTAGGACAGCGTTCTACCGCCGACACTGCGGCGTAGGCTGGACGTACCCACTTCTCGTGCCCCTACACAGGGTGCGGGTCGTGACAACAACTGTCCTCTAAGCTATCTGAAAAATATATACAGTCAGGATGGAGCGAAGTACAACCTAATAGCAGTTCCATTTAATTGGACAAGTACTATGGACAGTAAATAATAATATAATACTTGAGGAGCAGTTTTATAAAGTCAATGTACAAAAAAAGAAATAGGTAGATAAGGAACAATATGTGTAATGTGGAGAACATATAAAAGTGTAAAGACATGCAGATATGCAACAATGAGAAAAACTATCATGCAAGTATACAACTAGCAAGTATAGAATAATCCTGAAAAGCTGTGTCTAAACCAGTACTTTGAAATACCAAGTTGACATGTAAACGGCTAGGGGGTAATATCCGACAAACCACACATGTCGTGTGTGGCTGCTATTATTCCAGTAAGACAATGGGATAGAATGGTTATGTTCACACGTCTCCTAGGTATTTCTACGCCCGATTAGTACACATAGATCCAGGTCCCGACACGAATCTCAATAGTCCATAATAGATACATTAGTCTAGTATTTCATTAGTCTAGTAAGAGTCAATAGGCATAAAACCACGTATCTCAAGATAATAAATTCATACAATACCAATCCGTGTATCCATTATGTCAGAATCAAATAAAACACTAAAATAAACATGCATCATAGAAAATATCAAATAATGGAAACTATTAGAGAATGTACTCGCCTGTCGTCCTGAACAATAAATATGAATCGAGGTCCAAAGTGGAGTCACATGAGCCTAGATATGAGATATATATGTCAAATAGTGTGCTGGTGTGTCAAAAATGAATATTTATGGGGAAGCATGATTTCTATGTCAATTCTCGGTCCTGAAAGTCAACTAGGTCGATACTAGGTTAATTTGGAAAAGCTAGGTCAAAATAGTCAATATTAGTCAAACTAGGTCGACTCGAACAAGGTAGTATTACACTAGCTAATAGTACTATGATACATATATACTAGATAATATGCCACTCTTTGTATCTAATACCCTATATGAACTCTTACATGTATATATATTTATATATATATATATATATATATATATTAGATGGAGCAGTGGGCGGCTGGCATACCCGCAGCGTGCGAGTGGCAGGCGTGCGGTTGGCTGCGGTCGGCCGGCCTCCTCGGCCCGGCCCTTGGCCTCCCCTACGCTACAGCCGCGCTACCTCCCATCGGGCCCCTTTTCCTTGCCGTCCGGTCACCTCGCCACCCCCCCCAGTGGGGCGAGGGTTCCCCTCATCGGCTTCTTCTTCTCGTCGTGGGGGCTCCCCTCACTTCCCCCTTCGGCGCCGCCCTCAGCGTCATCCCCGGCGCCCCCGGGCGCGGCGCAGGAAGGCACCTCTGCCGGGATCGGCCCCCCTTCCAGCGCCATCTCCCTCCGCCACTCCTCTCATCGAGCAGTCCTTGGCAGCGCCGATCTCTCCGCAGTGGCCCCCTGCGCCCGCCCCTAGCGTCTTCCCCTCCATTTCCGTCGTCCCGGAGGCTCCTCCCTCTCTTTCCGCCTCGGCTACCCTGCCGGAGTTCGCCCCGACGCCGGTAGCCACCCTCCCCGTGGTAGCGTACCACCCTCGGCTCAGGCCAACCGCGCCCTGCGGTGGTCCAACTCCACCTCGTCCTCCCTTAGCCCCCCGATTGAGCCACTCGGCGGCCCTGGGCTGGCCCCCCCTTAGGTTCCCCCCTGCGTCGGCTCCATCCTTCCCTGTCCCCACCCCATCGGCGGACCCGCCCTCTCCGTGGCATCCGATCCCACCCACTCGTGGGCCCTGGTGGCCGCGCGACGGCCCTCGTGCTCGGCTTCCCCCCTCTTCGGCGCCGGGCGGACTTCCGGCGGAGATGCCGCCCCCGACTTCCCCTCCTCGAGCCGCCCTCCCCCTCTCCTCTGGCCCCCGGCGATCCGCCCGCCTCTTGTCGGATGGCTGCCCCCGACGCCGGTGATCGGCTACACTCGGAGGTCGAGCCCCCCGCTACCTCCCCCGTCCTCCACCGCTTCCCCCAGTCGGTGCGCCCCCCCTCTGGCCTCCTCCCCCGTCCTCCTCCGCAACCCTCCGTCGGTGGCCTCTCCACCCGGCTGCTCCCCCTCCGTCGAGGACCTCCACTCCGTCGCAGTGGAGCCCGGCTGGCCTACTTCGTCGGCATCCAGAGCTCACGCCCACCCCCTCTGGCCGCCTTAGCCGGAGTCCCCTGACTCCCGACTGTGCATCCCCCCCTCCACCCCCCTTTTCCTCCCCCCCGGTTCCGTTCCCTCGTCGCGCAGCGCACCCCCTCGGGGGCTGCGCACCCCTCGGGCAGCGCACTCGCCAACCCCCCTTGGACCCCACGCCCCAACGACCAAGCCTTTTGAATTTCGAAATTGAACTCCGGGTTCGATTTCGGAGCTACAGATTCCAACAAAAAACAAAACAAAAAAAATAATATATATATATATATATATATATATATATATATATATATATATATATATATATATTATAATTTATATATTTTTATATTTAAAATTTCTAATGCTGGTTAATGATGGGTTTTAGTTAGGATCTTTGCTAAGGGCTCCACCCTCACCTTGTAGGAACTTGGGCTGTTTCCCGGTTCCAACCTCTAGTTTTCCATTTCAATGAAGGCTTCAGCCATTGTTAAAAATATATATATATATATAGCAGGTCGAGAGTTCGAGCCCCAGGGGAGACACAATTACCCATTGCTTGAAAATATATATATATATATATATATATATATATATATATATATATATATATATATATATATATATATATATATATATATATATATATATATATATAAAAACTAGATTCTAAAGTACTATATATATATATATATATATATATATATATATATATATATATATATATATATATATATATATTTATAATTTCTAATGCTGGTTAATGATGGCTTTTAGTTAGGATCTTTGCTAAGGGCTCCACCCTCACCTTGTAGGAACTTGGGCTATTTCCCGGTTCCAACCTCTAGTTTTCCATTTCAATGAATGCTTCAGCCATTGTTATATATATATATATATATATATATATATATATATATATATATATATATATATATATATATATATATATAGTACTTTCGAAAAAAAAAAAAAAATAAAATAAAAATAAAATATATATATATATATATATATATAATATATAAATATATAAATATATATATATAGTACTTTCGAATCTAGTTTCTATCTTAGTGTCCTAAGGTTCCCTACTAACTACTAGGTATCTTAGGATACTCACACCATACACTATTACATAACCCACCCACAAATACTATTTAGACTTAACCAAATCCTACTCATCTACTATCTTAGGTAATACTCAATTGATATATATTGCCTTTACCTAGGTTTAGCCTTCACAACATTACCTAATGCAACTTACCTTAACTCTATCTCAGTTGTTTACTTATGTGCCATTACCTTAGACTTGTTGACACCTTACTTATACCCTATTTCATTTTTACACTATGCATCTGTCATGACCCGTACCCTAGAGTAAGTGCACGAGACGTGGGTACGTCCAGCCTACACTGCAGTGTCGGCGGTAGAACGCTGTCCTAGGTCACAACATCTAACAATATAATGCTAAGATGTTTATACTCCCCGAATGGGGGTGACATAGCAGAATATAAACTCAATCACAACTAAGGAAGAAGAAGCACGATATGATATAGAACTCAGGGAAATACAGATGATCAAAAGAGTCTAAGATAACATCTCAGCAAATATCCAGAAATACAAGTCTCAACTACTGAATATGAAAGAATATATACAACCCAGATCTTAAGACAGAAAATAAGGCCTAACTAAGCTAATCTTAAGACAACATAAGTAAGATAAAGCCTAACTAAACTAGTCTAGGTAGTAGGGTTAAAGTCATCAGCTAGAGCTGGGTCCTCCTGAGAGTCCAGCTCACAAGTGTCGTCTAAGGCTGCCCCGTAGAATGTATCCACACAGGCCTCCTCCTCGTCCTCTGTAATATTTTCAATAGGTCCAGTCAGGACAGGATCGAGCACAATACATCTCAACAGATCATAGCAGGTTAGAAAATATAATCATGCAGTAAAGTAAGATACATGAACTGAAGGAAATACAGTATGTAAACAGAGAGAGAACTGTAATAGAAATATCTACTATAAATAGAGACTAACAGTGGCTAGTGAGTCAGAGTACAATATAGACATGTAAATGGCATAGGAGATTCTGATGCTACACTACGGTAAGATTCTGATGCTACACTACTTGGATATTATTCACATGTCTACTTCTACTCCCCCGTACCCCCAATCAATACACAAGGATCCAGCCATGTTATGTTATGATTCCATGCAATGGCCCACAAGGGGTAATACATGGTATGCCCATAAATGGGTGATTCTAGGAATGTCCATAAATGGGAGATTCAAGGAGACTCTGTGATCATGAGAGTACATGTCACAAGTGATCAATGAACCAAGAAGCATAGTGATACACAATGTAAGTGAAACGCACAGAACATGTAATATCCGATGCTCCTGAAGGATAACATCTCAAAAGGGATCCATATAGTACTAATCCGTGTGACCAACGTAACAGTATCAAGTAAAGTAATTTAAAGCAGGAAAATAATTCTAAACAGGATATGAAATGATCAGAGAATGTACTCGCCTGGTATCTGAGTGTCTGGATGAAATGTACTATCCGAGGAGAGGTGTCTGGCTCCTAATCAGAACAGCACAAGTCACAACAAGCCCAAAATGGTATAATGAAGTCCTACTATGCATTCTACATGATTTTAGGTCAATCTAGACCAAAGTCAACTCTTGGTCAACTCTGGTCAACCCTAGAAGTCAAACTAGGCCAACTATAGTCAAACTAGGTCTAACAAGTCTAAATTAGGTCAAACAAGTCATTCTAGGTCTAGACAAGCCTACACTAGTTAACACACACCATTACAAGGCTATGCAAGCCTGAACCAAGCCTATCTCAACTATATCACAATATCACTATATGCTATATAAACTAGCATACATTCATTCATGTCTAAATTACTTATCAATATACATATATATTTAGATATATACATATAGGCATTCAATATTACATGTAGACATATACATATATATAGGTACATACACATTACATAGATATATATATATATATATATATATATATATATATATATATATATATATATATATATATATATATGCATATTTTATATACATTACATCATATATATATACACATATATATATGTAGGCTACCTACATTATATATTCATTAACTATATATATATACATTACATATATAGATATACACATATTATATATACATTCATGTGTATATAGGGAGAGGGAAAGGCAAAGTGTATGTATATGTGTAAAAAGTGAACTCAGGATGTGTGACTGTGTGTGTTAGGGTGTCCCATTCTCAGTTTACCATTGAACTGTGGGACAGTGTTCTTAAGTCTCAGGAAAATAATGCACAAGAATTTGTGTACCTGTGTTTTGTGTTCTCAGGTTTAATTTCAACTTGACAGTTCAACCAATGTAATTTCAAGCATTTCATTAACTCTCAGTCATAGGTGACAGTATGGTCAAGGGTTACATAAAAGAAGGTGTTCAGTAACAGGGAATGGAAAGGGAAAGGAACCAATTTGTTTATTTTCAAAACAGTTTTCAGTTCAGCATATACTAACACCATTTCGAATTCAATTAACCACCAAAACAACCCAAACTTGACATATAGCTAGAACACATGTAGGAGAATAGCATTAGGGTTTTAAAACATGCTAATAACCGTATTAAATGGGTTAATATAGCTACCAAAATTCGATTATCAAAACTGAAAAATACTGAAACACTGAAAACATATAACTTGGTATCACAAATTGGGTAATTGGAAATATAATTCGAAAAAAGGTTAATCATGCAATTCATTGGTTGGTAAACATAATATAGGGTGTGCACATGTCATTTAGTGTCAAAGTGTCACACCACGAGAACACAGACGTGTCCAGATTGAATAAAGCTCGAATCAGCACACACAGACACACACTACACAACACAGCATCGTACACGTGTTCCAGAGGGTCTAGGACACGACACGACACAAATCAAACCTCGTGCTCGTGTCTGTGAGTTCTTCTAGTGTCCACCTAGGTTCGTATTACCCTAATTTGGGTCATGTTTCCCCGAGTCGTGTCCAAATCGCTCGTATCAGAACGCGATTAAACGACTGAACGGTCAGTGCAAAAATTAGTGTGATGATGATTTCTCCCTCGACACGCCACGTGGTCATCTGAAACTTGAAACACGGCGTGTCAGACACTGCCCCAAGGCGTGTGTCGAGTTTCGTGTCCAGTGGTTGCGTGTTGTGTCCGATACAGCCTCCGAGTAGTAGGACATCGTGCACAGTATCTTAACCGCGTGTTCGTGTCCAAAATCGGACACGACACGACACTAAATGCAGCTCAGTCCCATAGAAATCCATAAACCACACCAAATCAATAATTCCTATTTAAAAATAATTTGAAAACTACATCGAAATGTCCTTTGGGGCATTTCATCAAACACCTACAAGTAGAGACTGATACGTGTCCATTTAGGACACAAAAAGGACACGAAACCTAGGTTTAGGTATACCTACAGTTAGGGTAGACCAAGGGCTTTCCAAATATGCAAAGAAACTAAAATTTTAATGGTGTTTAAATAGTTTTACCTATTGGTGTCCAAAAGCAAGAAAAGCTTCAATAGGGGGTGTTCCTCTTGATGGCCAAACTCTCCCAAATTGTCCACAAACTGAGATTGAACACCACAAATAGCAAGTATAGGTGATTTAGAACCTAATGCAATTTGTTTGAGGGAAAAAGGAAATAAAATGGAATTTCTATGAATTAATGAAGTTGGGAAAATACCTCTTCCTTAAACTTGTTCTTTCCTAAAAGAGGCTAGCCCCAAATGGAGGAGAGTATTTATAGGGTAGGAATCCCTAGGATAGTGGCCGGCCAACTAATGTTAGGGTTAGGTTTTGGCAATAGCTATGGGCTTTGGGCTTTGTTACATAAATCAATGGTTCAAAACCATAAGTCATGACTTATGACTAAAAGCCTTTCTATTCTAACTTGATTTTAATGACTAACCATAGGTTAACTCTAGTCTAACCACGGTTACATGAACTAACCAAGTCCAAACACAACTACGGTTAGCTTTTAGGTTAGTTTACCAAAGTCAGTGCTAGTTAAAGTCAACCTAGTCAACCATCACTCAAATAATTCCAAAATAAATCCTAAAAATTCCCATAAATTCAAATAAATTATAATAAATTCAAATAACCTTAAAAATGACAAAAATACCTTAAACTAGAAATGTGGTAGTGACAAATCTACCCTCCTTAAAAGAATTTCGTCCTCGAAATTGAAAGGAGAAATGCAACTGATGAGAAGGATAGAAAGTATACCTCACGGTCCAAAAAGATATGGGTATCGCTCACGCATCTCATCCTCCCGCTCCCAGGTAGACTCTCCTGGAGAATGATGCCTCCATGTGACATGAACCAAAGGTATCACCTGGTTCCTCAGAACCTTCTTTCGTCGATCCAGTATCTCCACTGGCTACTCTGGATAGCTGAGAGAAGGCCCAACCTCAATCTTCGAATGATCGGGCACATGGCTAGGATCAGCCACGTACCATCTCAATGGTGATACATAGAATTCGTTGTGGACACCCACTAGTGCAGGTGGCAAGTCTAGCCTGTATGTCAAGTCACCGACTCTCCCGCTGATAACGAAAGGGCCGATGAAGCACGGGCTAAGCTTTCTGCCTCCACCAAAATATATCGTACCATGAGTCGAAGATATCCTCAAGAAAACCTGGTCTCCAACCTAGTTACAAACAAGGTCCTAATTTAATTTATGATAAACAAACATGATCAATAAAACACAAACAACAAACCTAAATCTAATCCTACTCTAATCTGTACCTCAAACTCCAACGGCCTCCGGTGGCTATCGGCCCAGAGCCGATGTCTGTCCTGCGCCATGCAAAGTCTGTCCCTGATGAGCTTCACTTTCTCGGCTGCGTCAACAACCATCTCTGGCCCCATTAAAGATCGCTCACCAACATTATCCTAAGATAAGGGTGTACGACACCTACGCCCGTACAGAGCCTCGAAAGGTGACATCTCAATGCTGGCCTGAAAACTGTTATTGTAAGCAAACTCCACCAAATGTAGATGATCCTCCCAGAAACCTTCAAAGTCTAGGACGCATGTCCGCAACATATCCTCGAGCGTCTGAATAGTCCTCTCTGACTGTCCGTCCGTCTGGGGGTGGTATGCAGTACTAAACTTGAGCTGAGTGCCCAAGTTGGTCTGCAGACTCCTCCAGAAATGGGAAGTAAAGCGACTATCCCGATCTGAGACGATGCTGATCGGAACTCCATGAATCCTGACTATCTGCCGCATATACATCTCCGCAAGCCTATCAGTAGATGTACTCACCTTGAATGGCAAGAAGTGGGCCGATTTGGTCAACCTGTCAACGATGACCTAAATTACGTCTTTCTCTCCGGGTGTACGCGACAATCCAGATACGAAATCCATGGTGATATGCTCCTATTTCCACTCGAGAATGGGCAACGGCTGCAACAATCCACCGGGCCTCTGCCTCTCTGCCTTGACTTGCTGACAGACCAAGCACCTAGCTACGAAGTGAGCTACCTCCCGCTTCATCCCGTACCACCAAACATGCTTCCTCAGATCTCGGTACATCTTGTTGGCACCAGGGTGTATAGATTACTGAGATCTGTGGGCCTCCTGTAAAACCTGCTCCCTGAGCTCTCTGCTAGGCACACATAACCTGGAACCGTGCCTCAAGGCACCATCCTTTGTAAGAGAAAACTCGCCATCCAGCAATCCTGCTCGAACATGCTCTCGAAGACACCGCAGAGCAACGTCCTCAAACTGTGTCGCATTGATCCTCTCCATCAAGTCCGACTGAAACTGCATGCCCCACATCTGCATCTGCACTCCGGACACGATCACCTCAATCCCCAGGCTCTCCAAATCAGCAAGCAAGGGACGGTCCATGGTCAAACATATGGCTGTCGGATACCTACTCAAGGCATCGGCAACCACGTTGGCCTTCCCTGGGTGATACTGAAGTAGGATGTCAAAGTCCTTCATCAACTCTAGCCATCTGCGCTGCCTCATGTTCAGCTCATTCTGAGTGAATACATATTTAAGCTCTTGTGATCTATAAAAATCTCTACCCGCTCCCCATACAGATAGTGCTTCCACAACTTTAGAGCAAATATTACTGCTACAAGCTCCAGGTCATGGGTAAGGTAGTTCTTCTCGTGGGGACGTAATTGCCTAGAAGCATAGGCAATCACCTTTCCGTGTTGCTATAAGATGCAACCCAGTCCCTTCCCTGAAGCGTCACTATAAATAGTGAATCCTCCTGCTCCTGAAGGCAATATCAGAATCGAAGCTATCGTAAGCCGCTTCTTCAACTCATCAAAAGCTGTCTGACACTCCTCTGACCAAACAAACTCAGTATTCTTCTGGTTCAACCGAGTCAACGGCTATGCAACCGGGAGAAATCTTGCACAAATCTCCTATAATATCTTGTCAGCCCCAGAAAACTCCTGATCTCTGCCACTGAAGTCGGCGCTGCCCATGCCTCAACTGCTACGATCTTCTTAGGGTCAACTGAGATCCCATCTCCAGTCACCACATGCCCCAAAAAGTCAACCCGGTCCAAGAAGAACTCACACTTGGAGAGCTTCCCATAAAGCTGCTCCTTCCTGAGAGTCTCCAGCACTATCCTCAAATGCTCCTCGTACTCGTCCTCAATCTGGGAATATACCAAGATGTCGTCAATGAACACCACCATAAACTGATCCAGGTACTGGTGGAACACCTTGTTCATTAGGTTCATAAATACTGCTGGTGCATTGGTTAGCCCAAACGACATAACCAAAACTAAAACTGCCCGTACCGCGTCCTGAAAGCGGTCTTGGGAATATCCTCCCTCTTTACCTTCACCTGGTGATATCCTGACCTCAGATCAATCCTGGAAAATACCCGAGCTCCGCTCAACTGGTCAAAAAGATCGTCAATCCACAGCAGTGGGTATCTGTTCTTGATCGTGAGGTTGTTGAGTGGCCTGTAGTCAATACACATCCGTACTGACCCATCCTTCTTCGGCACAAATAATACTGGTGCACCCCATGGTGACGAACACGAACGGATGAAGCCATTGTCCTGCGGCTCATCCACCTGCTTTTTCAGCTCCACCAACTCACTGTTGTTTACTCTATAGACGTGCTGAGAGATGGGTTCCGCTCCTGGAACCAAGTCTATCGAGAACTCAATGTCTCTGTCCGGTGGCAATCCAGGTAACTCCTCTGAAAAAACATCCATATACTCTGCTATCAAGGGGTGTGGAATCATCTACTCCTCAACCGAGACTCCGCATAAAACCCCGCTGCTCTGCTCCGCCTGACGTCTGGAGAACTCGAACTCTGGCTCCTCCGGCACTCTGAAGAGAACTCTATCCCCTCTGCAATCAATGTTGGCGTGGTGCCTGCTCAACCCATCCATACCGAGTACTATATCGTAGTTTGGAAATGGCATTACGAGCAGGCTCACCTCCAACTCACGGCCTCCCAAAATAACACTCCGACCCTTACAAACATCACTCACGAGGATAATGCCACCCCCGGTCGTGATCTTGTAAGTCCTAGGCAACGATTCAGCTATGATACCGCGTCTAATCGTAAATGATACTGATATGAAGCTATGTGAAGCATCGGAATCGAATAATACAAAAGCTGGACTGGATTCGAGAAGAATCGAACCTGCGATCAGCTCTCCTATCACCTCTGCACCTCCGGCCGCCATGGCGAAAGCTTGCCCCTGCTGGCCTCTCCTGGCCTGCTGCTGGTGCTGGTCTGCTTCTGTGTCGGCAGGACTGGTCCCCTCTGCTGGCCTGCTGGAGCTCTGACAGCTGCTTCCTGAGCTGCTCGTCCCATGCGACACTCCCTCATCTGGTGGTCTGCTGACCCACACACTAAGCACTGGCCCAGCCTCTTCCGGCACTCATTGAAGACATGCCTGGGCTTCTTGCAGTAAGCACAAGTGATAACCTGTCTCTGGCCCTGCTGGTGCTGTCTCGGCTGCTGCTGCTGGTGAACTGGCCTCTGCTGGATCGACTGCAGCTAGAACTGCCTTAGCTGCGGCTAGAACTGCCTTGGCTGCTGGTGCTGAAAATAAGGCCTCTTTGCCTGGCCTCCGCTGCTGCTGCCTCCAACTGGGTTTCGCCTCCTCTTGAGCCTAAGCTCAAGATCATTCTTAGCCAATAAAGCTCTGGTCAAAATCTTCTTAAAAGTGGCATCCCTATTGCCCTTGGTCAAGGACTTGACTTCCTTGACCAGACCCTTCCGGAACCTTTGGGCCTTCGCCGTCCCGTTCAAGCCCTCTACAAATCTGCCGAGGCGGCCGAACTCCCCAGCGTACTCCTCTACTGACATGCTCTCCTGCACTAAGCTCTCGAACTGCGACTCCAAGGCTCGGAGCGCTGAATCTGGAAAGAACTTCTTCTTGAAGAAGCCCTTGAACTCCTCCCAGGTCTGTCCAGCTACCCCCACCCTGGGGTCTGACAGATACCAGGTGCGAGCAAGATCTTGCATCCGGCTAGCTGCTACCTCTATCTAGAGATCTGCGGGTATCCGGGCTAGGCGGAAGATCTCCTCTATATGCTCGATCCACTCATCAGCATATAGAATCCCCTCCGTCCCTAGGAAGTCTCTGGGGTTCGTCTTCTGGAACTGCTCTATCCCCGATGTTCTCGGCTGCTGAACCACTGGTCGGGCTGCGATTGTCGTAAGGGCCAACTCCATGCCCTGTCCTGTCGGGCCTGTTGCCGGTCCATAAACTGCTGGAAGTAGGAGAACATCTGTGCCTCATCTACGTATCCTGTAGGCGGCGGCTGATGGAAAGGCATCTATGCGATGACTGGGTCCTACCTCCGAGCTGGTGGAGGCATACCCCCTGCTGCTGTTGAAGCCCCAATACGAGCAGAGGTGGCAGGACCTGCAGTCTCCTGTCCCTGCTGAACTAGCTGAGAGGTAGCAGTCCCCTCTACAGCATCCCTATGAATGGTACGCTGCGACCGCATCTCCACCATCCTGAAGACAGACAAACAAGAGTATCAATTTCTGAGGTATAAGCGATATAACAAAGACAGACAGTTAAAATTCAAAAGAATCAGTTGACAATAAGGATTTAGATGGAAATAAAAGAGTTTTTCCTAATATGATTGAGTGCCTTGAAACCTAATATCTTATATCCTACTGCAGGCTGTAGGGATACTCTGGTTCGAATACTACTACACTTCTAGTGTAGACCTGCATGGGCCACCACTAAAAACGTGTCACGACCCGCACCCTAGAGTAAGGGCACGAGACGTGGGTACGTCCAGCCTACACCGCAGTGTCGGCGGTAGAACGCTGTCCTAGGTCACAACATCTAACAATATAATGCTAAGCAGTTTATACTCCCCGAATGGGGGTGACATAGCAGAATGTAAACTCAATCACAACTAAGGAAGAAGAAGCACGATATGATATAGAACTCAAGGAAATACAGATGATCAGAAGAGTCTAAGATAACATCTCAGCAAATATCCAAAAATACAAGTCTCAACTACTGAATATGAAAGAATATATACAACCCAGATCTCAAGACAGAAAATAAAGCCTAACTAAGCTAATCTCAAGACAACCTAAGTAAGATAAAGCCTAACTAAACTAGTCTAGGCGGTAGGGGTAAAGTCATCAGCTAGAGCTGGGTCCTCCTGAGAGTCCAGCTCATAAGTGTCGTCTAGGGCTGCCCCGTAGAATGTATCCACACAGGCCTCCTCCTCGTCCTCTGTAATATTTTTAACAGGTCCAGTCAGGACAGGAGCGAGCACAATATATCTCAACAGATCATAGCAGGTTAAAAAATATAATCATACAGTAAAGTAAGATACATGAACAGAAGGAAATACAGTATGTAAACAGAGAGAGAACTGTAATAGAAATATCTACTATAAATAGAGACTAACAGTGGCTAGTGAGTCAGAGTACAATATAGACATGTAAATGGCATAGGAGATTCTGATGCTACACTACGGTAAGATTCTGATGCTACACTACTTGGATATTATTCACATCCCTACTTCTACTCCTTCGTACCCCCATTCAATACACAAGGATCCAGCCAGGTTATGTTATGATTCCATGTAATGGCCCATAAGGGGTGATACATGGTATGCCCATAAATGGGTGATTCTAGGAATGCCCATAAATAGGAGATTCAAGGAGACTCTGTGATCATGAGAGTACATGTCACAAGTGATCAATGAACCAAGAAGCATAGTGATACACAATGTAAGTGAAACGCACAGAACATGTAATATCCGATGCTCCTGAAGGATAACATCTCAAGAAGGGATCCATATAGTACTAATCCTTGTGACCAATGTGACAGTATCAATTAAAGTAATTTAAAGCAGGAAAATAATTCTAAACATGATATAAAATGATCAGAGAATGTACTCGCTTGGTATCTGAGTGTCCGGATGAAATGTACTGTTCGAGGAGAGGTGTCTGGCCCCTAATCAGAACAGCACAAGTCACAACAAGTCCAAAATGGTATAATGAAGTCCTACTATGCATTCTACATGATTCTAGGTCAATCTAGACCAAAGTCATCTCTTGGTCTACTCTGGTCAACCTTAGAAGTCAAACTAGGTCAACTTTGGTCAAACCAGGTCTAACAAGTCTAAATTAGGTCAAGCAAGTCATTCTGGGTCTAGACAAGCCTACACTAGTTAACACACACCATTACAAGGCTATGCAGGCCTGAACCAAGCCTATCTCAACTATATCACAATATCAGAATATAACTATATGCTATATAAACTAGCATACATTCATTCATGTCTAAATTACTTATCAATATACATATATATTTAGATACATATACATAGGCATTCAATATTACATATAGACATATACATATATATAGTTACATACATATTACATAGATATATATATGCATATTTTACATACATTACATCATATATATATATATATATATATATATATATATATATATATATATATATATATATATATATATATATATATATAAATATATATATAAATATATATATATATATATATATATATATATATATATATATTTATTTTATTTTATTTTATTTTTATTTTATTTTTTATTTTTTTTTATATATATATATATATATATATATATATATATATATATATATATACACATTACATATAGATATACAAATATTAAATATACATTCATGTGTATATAGGGAGAGGGAAAGGCAAAGTGTGTGTACATGTGTAAAGAGTGAACTCAGGATGTGTGACTGTGTGTGTTAGGGTGTCCCATTCTCAGTTTACCATTGAAATGTGGGATAGTGTTCTTAAGTCTCGGGAAAACAATGCACAGGAATTTGTGTACCTGTGTTTAGTGTTCTCAGGTTTAATTTCAACTTGACAGTTCAACCAATGTAATTTCAAGCATTTCTTTAACTCTCCGTCATAGGTGACAGTATGGTCAAGGGTTACATAAAACAAGGTGTTCAGTAACAGGGAATGGAAAGGGAAAGGAACCAATTTATTTATTTTCAAAACAGTTTTCAGTTCAGCATATACTAACCCCATTTCGAATTCAATTAACCACCAAAACAACCCAAACTTGACATATAGCTAGAACGCATGTAGGAGAATAACATTAGGGTTTTAAAATATGCTAATAACAGTATTAAATGGGTTAATATAGCTGCCAAAATTCGATTATCAAAACTGGAAAATACTGAAACACTGAAAACATATAACTTGGTATCACAAATTGGGTAATTGGAAATATAATTCAAAAACAGGTTAATCATGCAATTCATTGGTTGGTAAACATAATATAGGGTGTGCACATGTCATTTAGTGTCAAAGTGTCACACCACGAGGACACAGACGTGTCCAGATCGAATAAAGCTTAAATCAGCACACACAGACCCACACTATACAACACAGCGTCGTGCACGTGTTCCAGAGGGTCTAGGACACGACATGACACAAATCAAACCGCGTGCTCGTGTCTGTGAGTTCGCCTAGTGTCCACCTAGGTTCGTGTCATCCTGATTTGGGTCACGTGTCCCAGAGTCGTGTCCAAATCTCGCGTATCAGAACGCGATTAAACGACTGAACAGTCAGTGCAAAAATCAGTGTGATGTTGATTTCTCCCTCGACACGCCACATGGTCATCTGAAACTTGATACGTGGCGTGTCAGACACTGCCCCAAGGCGTGTGTCTAGTTTCGTGTCCAGTGGTTGCGTGTTGTGTCTGATACAGCCCCCGAGTAGCAGGACATCGTGCAAAGTGTCTTAACCGCTTGTTTGTGTCCAAAACCTGACACAACACGACACTAAATGCAGCTCAGTCCCATAGAAATCCATAAACCACACCAAATCAATAATTCCTATTCAAAAATAATTTGAAAACCACATCGAAATGCCCTTAGGGGCATTTCATCAAACACCTACAAGTAGAGACTGATACGTGTCTATTTAGGACACGAAAAGGACACGAAACCTAGGTTTAGGTATACCTACAGTTAGGGTAGACCTAGGGATTTCCAAATATGCAAAGAAACTGAAATTTTAATGGTGTTTAAATAGTTTTACCTATTGGTGTCCAAAAGCAAGAAAAGCTTCAATAGGGGGTGTTCCTCTTGATGGCCAAACTCTCCCAAATTGTCTACAAACTGAGATTGAACACCACAATTAGCAAGTATAGGTGATTTAGAACCTAATGCAATTTGTTTGAAGAAAAAAGGAAATAAAATAGAATTTCTATGAATTAATGAAGTTGGGAAAATACCTCTTCCTTAAACTTGTTCTTACCTAAAAGAGGCTAGCCCTAAATGGAGGAGAGTATTTATAGGGTGGGAATCCCTAGGCTAGTGGCCGGCCAACTAATGTTAGGGTTAGGGTTTGGCAATGGCTATGGGCTTTGGGCTTTGTTACATAAATCAATGGTTCAAAACCATAAGTCATGACTTATGACTAAAAGCCTTTCTATTCTAACTTGAGTTTAATGACTAACCATAGGTTAACTCTAGTATAACCAGGGTTACATGACCTAACCAAGTCCAAACACAACTAGGATTATCTTCTAGGTTAGTCTACCAAAGTTAGTGCTAGTCAAAGTCAACCTAGTCAACCATCATTCAAATAATTCCAAAATAAATCCTAAAAATTCCCATAAATTATAATAAATTCAAATAACCTTAAAAATGAAAAAAAATACCCTCAAACTAGAAATATTGTAGTGACAGCATCCCAATTACCTACTATTCATGTATCCTAGGATATTAACATCCTTTCCATTGTATTTACTTATACTAGGCAACACAAACACCATCCATACAAGTGTACCACCTGTGCACTGTCTCCTATCCAGCCTGCACAGGAGTTTAAAACCCTTACACACTAACCTGGTCTCTACAGGAGCCAAGTGCCCTGCCTCACAGGAACTCTTCTATTCTACATCTTACTGTGTCCACATAGAAATCTGCAACCTGTGTACATGTTGCTCTTCATCCATATACCTTAAACACACACATTCTACTGTTAGACACACACACACACTCGACACCCTTGCACTTCCTACAGCTAAATGCACTCATCTAACATCCTTTACTCCCTCACTATCCCTAACACTCACTAATACATACACTCACTCAATACATGTTCACCCTACTCCTGTATAAACAGGGGTTGTATTCCCTTACCTGCTACTAAGGGATAAGTGACTTGCTAACTGAATGCAAGGGGTTTAATCCTCCACTCTACTTAGACCCTATTATACTCTTGCCTACAGTTACCTTCTCATACTTCACATGTGTAAACACACCTGCACTCCAATGCTTTTTGTTAACCCCCAATCCCCTTCCTATAGACATGGACCTGAGCCACTAAGCACTCCGCACACCAAGCATATACACCACACTAATACTCTACCTATCCACAATTCATCACTCAACCTAACTCCTATCCTTACCATACTCATATTCACATAATGTGGTTGTCACCTGTGCGTGTACTGATCTCATGATTCCATGGAATTTGGCTTTAGCACAATCCCAGAAGCAAATGTTATGCATTGAACTTAATTATATGTATGAAACTTGCTTCCTAGGAAAACCTGGACAAATCTGAATGAAATACTAAAGGAGAGATGTCTATTCTAAAGATGAATTAATGAAACTATAAAAACCTACAAGAGCAACACTTGAAATAAGAACAGAACTCAAACTCTAAAACTCTAAAGCTGTATCGAATCTCTGAGCCATCTTGCTACTCATTCACTGATCCAATTTGATACTTCTTGCCCCATATTGTTAACTAATACAACAATCAGTCCAAAAATTTTGGACTGACCGTACCACTATATCGTTGTCCTATTTCCAACTGCTACTTCTATGGCACATGCTTTCTCCTACACCTTTTCCATTCACTCATAACACATACACTCACAGGCTCACCCATTCATGTATTTAATCCCCTAATATCTATATATGATAGTTATATTTCACAATCTCTATAGGCACATACAAACAAACACATCACTTACATAGCACTGCTGTCCAATACAGACCCCCTCCCCTCTTTATGATACTCCTCTAACTGTCACTCCTCATATGAGAAACTCTTCCCTTCATTCTTGTGCACACATAGGTTGTCGTAGCACACACATATACCTAATGCCATCTAACACACAAGCCCCTCTACTTGATATTTCTCTGTTTGCTCCTAAAACTAATGCTATCAACACCCCACCTTCCTAACCATCATGATGCCAATTTCCCTTGCTATTTACTGATGCTTGGCGCACACACAGGAAACATATTGGTTCCTATCATGTACAAGGGACAACCTCCTACTGTTTGTACTGGTGCATAGTTCCTGAGTGCACCCCCAAACCCTTTTGCAAATCTGGTGTGCATAACACACTGCTGCTGCTAGGTAAAAGCCTGATGCTTGCCCGACTGCTATTGACCCCAATTAAACCTCATTGACACCACACTGCCAGTCTCCAACTTCTACCTATCTACCAATGGTAAAAACTCATACAGGCCTATGTTAGGACATCACCTATATCCTACTGCCATTGGACATTGATACACAAACAAAGACTCCTATACATACCACTATGACACTTTACTAACACCCACATTGCATTGTCAACTTGACAGTGCCAACACAAGTCTCTTGGATACTACTTCCCTAACATTAGGACACATGAACACTGATACTTAACAATTAACTCACACTACTCAAAATAGTGCACACAATAGCAGTGCACGCTATGCCCATAAGCAAACACATGTACATACCCATTGACACCCACAAACATATACCTACACATGTATATAGACACATAGAACTTACATATACCTATCATATGAGCAAACCAAGCTAATCATAAGTATAAACTGAAAACAAAAACTAAAAGGGTTAATTTGTCATTTTGACAAACACTTGGTGTACCATCCTCGGATTTCTCCAAAAATGACACTAAAACTATAGAACTTCTACCAAAATGATGGTTAGAGCCTCGCTCTTCTCCCTATGGGTACCCTTAGTCCATGGGTGTATTTCTACTAGTGTCATGCATGAAAATAGAGTCTTAAACTAAATGAAATATCATGTATTTTACCTATTGGGAGATAGATTCCTAATGTATTGCACCAATGGGACACAAGGAAGTAGATGGACTCCTCCTTCTAGCAAGCTCCACAACAAGCTTTCCTTCTCAAGTGCTCCTCTAGCAATGGCAAGTTTCTAGCCTCCTTGGAATGAAAGGAGTAGGATTTGGAATAGTGTGCTAGGGTTTTCTTCTAGTTTGGAATGAAGAGAGTTGATCTCAAAGGCTATTCATGAAGGGGTTTATATAAATTTTCATTAGGGTTAGTGTTTGGTTGTAGGACTAGTTGTCACGACCCGCTCCCATTTTTTGGGATACGAGTGCGTGTCCAAGCCAGCTTACGCCACAGAGTCGGCGGTAGAACGCTGTCTAGACCACAATGCTCATAATCACAATAAATGTTCATTCACAAAATTAATCTAATTTACATTATTCACAAGTTTTACATTTACAAAAAAATATAAACTTTTACAAATATTGTAATGACTACAACTCATCTATCTAGCTAATCTCTAGGTTTTGGCCTGCAAGTACACCCGTCTTCACAATGATAAGCATAGTCGCGGCTAACCTGAAAAATATTGGATTACCCTGTCAGGATGGAATGAGTACAATTTATTAAATACAGTTCCAATATATGAAAATGACTATAAAGCAGAGGTTAGCCATTAAATATATGATTCCAAAAAAAATAAAGAAAGACAGAAGAAAACTAGACAGAAAGTTGGACAGTAAATGAAATAACAAAGAAAATACTTTCTAACTGAATGAAGTACCTTTGATATGTGATCGATCTCGGGACAGTTATACCATACTGTCTACGATGTTTAAATACTATCTACGATGTCTACTTTGCAATAATAAATCACTGTCTACACTATCTACTTTGCAATAAAGTACACTGTCTACGATGTCTACCTGCAATAATAAATCACTGTCTACTTTACAATAATGTAACACTGTCTACAATGTCTACTTGCAATATTAAATTACTGTCTACACTGTCTACACTGTATATGGTCAGATCACACATTCTTGGTACTTCTCCTTCCCGATACAACAAAATATGACAAAACATAAAAAGAGACGAGAACCACATATCCAATGTCTAACAATGAGATATAGTAATAATCAATATCGAAAACAAACAACAAAATGTACTCGCCTGTGGTCCTTTGCTAGTGAAACCGATAATCCAAACCACTCAGTGTGCCACACAAAAGTCCAACTGCACAACAGTCTATGTAGGCTAAAATAGATGTTACCAACGTGTTCAAAATAGTCAAATTAACTGGGATAACTTGTCCATAAGTCCAATTCTGGATACAGGGGAAAACGATAATTTTGGGCCAAAATAAGGTCCGCCGTTGGACTCGTTTTGCACCGAAAAGTGTGCCAGTATATACTGTCTTTAATGTCATCAAACTATACGTCTACGGATCTGATTTGATGAGAAAAACCTATCCATATATAAAAGTTGGATTCCAGTGGGCCCTGCACAAATTCGCCCTTTGGATCGGGGCGCGGGACCGCAAAAATAGCGTTTCGGTCGACCTTCTCAGAATCGGACCAAACTTGGCATACAGGACCAAAAAAATAATACGGTCCTATTGGCAAGTTTCGTCTCGATATGACGAATGAGCACAAAGCTAGGGACTAATTTGCAAAAGGGTCGATACGGGGTATCTCGACAAATATGCCTCGATTTCGTCGTACGCGTACAACGAAATTGAGTTCCGTCGAATCTCACACGTCCACAACATCCATACGCGTCTTTCGATACTCATGTGTTGCGACCATGTCGCACTGTTTGTCAGGGCGCACACCGTATCGATAAATTTTCTATATTTTTAACATTTTAGAAAATAGTTTTTCGTCGATTTTAGTAGATCGATTTCTCGATGCTCAGTCGTCGAAATCGACTTCCGTAAAAAGGAGGGCTGTCTTTAAGTTGATTTTAGAAATTTCTAGTATTGGGTTCAGAACTTCTCTTCCAAATCAGGGGGTTGTGGCTGTCTTTAAGTTGATTTTAGAAATTTTAAGTATTGGGTTCAGAACTTCTCTTCCAAATCAGGGGGTTGGGGCTGTCTTACTGACCTACTTCGGACAGTTTTTCGTTGATTTTCTCATTCAATTTATTATCGAATCGAATCCGATCATATGCAAAATAATTGACAGGAGTTTAGCTATATATGTTGTGAATATACCTAATAAGATAGATCGTGAAACGATCCATCGCATGCGACGAAACATCACAGCGAAGGTGCTATTGCGACTGTTGCGGCTGTTACTTAAAAATGTTACTGCCGCCGTTCTGTTGTTGCGTCGGCTCGGCCGGCGGTGCTCCTGCTTAGGGGCGGTGCATAGGACTTAGGGGTGGCACGCAGGACCGTTAGACAGGCTTGGGTGTCGCTATGGTAGTGGCACTCGAGACATTTTAAGGAGAACTTTTTCTCTCATCTCTCGAGCACATCCCTAATGTCGAGATTATATTTCAGTTTTCAAATCAGATTTTGATTTGAATTGAATCGAATCCCCTATGATTCAATCCCGTAGAGGCTGTTATTAGGATTGAGAGGAGGAAGAGATTGGATCAAAATTTAGAACAATTCGATTCAAAAAGATTGATGTAAATGAAGGAAATCCCGCAGTATACACCAGCGGGTTATATTGGATATGTCATCTAACGAGAATTTGGATTCTCGCGAGATATTGGACTTTTTTGTATTTATATTTTTTCCTCTTGGTTTTTTTTTTCTATGAGATAAATAAGGAGAAAAATCCTTTCTAAGAAAAATCTTAATATATATATTGAACAAAAGTTTTAAATATATATATACACTTGTACGTATACACATATAGTATAAAATATATTAGGCACACACCAAAATATATATATTTATACACATTTCTTTTATATATCTATATATAAACATATATATAAGTACAAAATATGTAATTAAATATGAAATACGTACAGGAAAATTTAATAAAAGTAAGGTAACTAATATTTTTCTTGTAAACTAATTCTTCACTTCCATATGTCATGGAGAATTATTTGTCACATATAATTATCATGCATAAATAAATTCAATTTTTTTAAAATATAATTCTAATGGTAGGAAAGTAAGAAAATAATTTCAAATAATTATTTAAGCAAATATAAAATATCATATGAAAATTTAGGGTTTTACATCCTACCCAACTTATAAAATTTTGTCCTCGAAATTAAAACAATTGTTAATTATCAAAAAATAAAAACTAAAAATGAAATAATGAGACCAAATCAGAAGGGAGAGGGAGTACGTCAAATCATGACTCGGTTTTCGAAAGGGTAGTGGAGGTAATTAATAAAAGGAATCCAAATTGGCGTCACATTCGACCAACATGGGGTATTCTTGATTTCAGTCTCGACCCAACTTATAGAAGTTGGCTAACCGTGGAAATCGTCGTTACTGAAGAACAGATGGCAACTCTAGAGGGGGGGTGAATAGAGTTTATAGAGATAATAACCAATTAAAAATTCAACTCTATCACAAACAAAACTAATCAGAGTAAATGCGGAATTTAAAGTGAGAAGAAAGAGAGCATACGCAAACCACAGCCGATTTTAACCTAGTTTCCCTCGTGGAGGACTAGTCCAGGCCTGAGAACTCTAGCTCAGGATTAAATCTACTATTTATGAAATAGTAGTTTACAACCCGTGCCTTTTCTTCAGAAGAGCACGTCAACTTCTTACAAAGTATCGCAGTGGCGATTGCTTGGAATTTTCCAAGCGACTTCTTCAACTCTTGTACAAGACTCCTAACTGAGAGATGCTGAGCACTCGAGACTTAGGATACTTGTGACTAGTAGATGGGAAGGGTATGGCTTAGTTGAGCTTCAAGAGAGAAGAGAAGAGAAGATTGGATGATATTAAATGAGAGAATTCTTGGCCTTTTTATAGGGTTTTTGTAGGCAGAATTCGGCCAGAATTCGGGTAGAAATTTCAAATATTTGGCCGTTGGACAACTTGCAACCAGCTAACCCTAAAATTTAGGTTGCTGATTTTAAGGGGACAGAGTTCGGCCCGAACTCTGTGTGGAGGCAGAGTTCGGCCCGAACTCTGTCTCCAGAGCACAGAATGGTTCTAAGGGACCTGTGGGCTTATTTCTGGATGGTGGAGTTTATGGATTTAGGTAGGCTTTTGGTCAAGTCTCAAGAGCTCAGCATGACACAGTTTACAACAGTCTAGACTCAATAAAAGTAAAAAATACAGACTCATATATAACTGAATTGCAAAGACTGGGCTGTCGTCTGACTTGAGCTTGATGTGGACGTCGTGTGTTGTATTAAATTATTACAAGTATTATTTAGTCAATGTTATCGATATTTGGTTGACTGTGACTTTGTGTCAACAATCTCCCCCATATTGATAATTGACAAAATAATAATTGTATATTCAATATTCATACCTGGACACAGTCAATGACAAAAGCATAGCTCCCCCATAATCGGTGCCGAGCTAAATAAGATAGCTCCCCCGTAAATGATGCGTTGAACCAGTTGGCCTGATAAGGAATATCTTCCAAAAAGCACCAAAAGCACATATATACAAAAACGAATACAATATACAAATCTCTCCCCCTTTTGGCATTTAGCAATATAAGCAAGTAATAATGGGCAAACACACCAAAAGAGAAGAAACTGCATATTAACGAATATAACGAGCAGAGAGTAAGAGAGCTATGATAATCATAAGAGTCATCACAACTAAAAGATAAAGAGTAATCATAAGAGTCATCACAACTAAAACATAAAGAGTTTATGATAAACCAAGTACATAAATCCAACTAAACAACTGAAAAACTGGAAAGCATAAAACATAAACTATGATCTGTAGCAGCATCATCTGGTGGAAGCTATCTCCATCATGGAGCACGAGAAGGCCCAGCGGAGTCGGAAGGATCAGTGAAGGAACGGCTGGGGTCCACAATAGCAGCATCCGGATCCAGGTAGCGCATGACCCAGGGATCGTCAATGAGATATCCCTCGCGACCGGGATCCCGCTCCATGGGAATGGGCATAGAAGGATGACGTGACATGGAATACCGAATATCGTGCAGCGAGTTGCTGAGGGCACTCATCTGCAGGGTAGTATGGTAGTCCATCTGAGTCCAGCGATCGTCCTCTAAGGTAAAGCGATCTCGGAGCATGGTCTGGATGGAGTCAAGAGTAGCAGGAGGAGGTGGCGCATCCTGTCCAAGTGGAAGGGACGTCGGGCTCCTCATCATCGGAATGCTCATAAGTGGCAGGAGAGGCTACGACTGCCTGAAGTCGTCGTGCCTTAGATAAGAAGACAGGAGCAGGCAAGAAAGGACAATCATGAAGTGGTACAATGAATGCACGAAGGACCATAGGAAGATATAAGGGATAAACCAAGGCTCGTGGTTTCTTCCTACAGTTAATCATCTAGTCCATCATGGTACGTGGAAGATTAAAAGGAATGCGATAGTGGAGATGATACAAAGCTGATATCTCAAAATAGGTGACTTCATCGGTAGAGCCGGCCTTGGGTAGAAGGGTATTGAAAACAATCCGATGAAGTTCATAGTAGTAAGGGTTGAGATGTTTGGCCATAAGCTTACGAGGACAAATGTTTGGGGCACATAAGTCTTCCTTGAAGCTCTCAAGGGAAGTTCTATCTAGAAAGTGGAACGATCGAGCTTCAACAAGCTTGTCCCAAGTATCGAGTTCTTGAAGTTCAAGATACTCGGCCAAATCAGAATCAGCAAAGGCGATATCAATGCCCGCAACTCGGGAGTAGATGTGAGTATCATCATGAGTCAAGTTACAGTAAAACATTTGTATAGCGCTACGATAGATGACGAAATTTGTAGCAACTAGCTCATCAAGACAAAGATCTTGAAACATAGATTCATATTGAGTAAAAATTGTGAAATTAATGGGGTGTCCCGCAAACACCGGACGTGTCCAAAAATCACTAAACCATTCATTGGATGCTTCTAGTGATACAAAAAGTCGGTCGTCGTAGGTGTTTGGGTCACATGGACGTGAAGGGTTGAACAATGGATGAGGTGGTTGTTGTTGTTCAACGGGTTGCTCAACGGGAGGAGGAGGAGGATTCGACGAGGACGCTCCCTCGGTCTGAATTCTTTTCCCACGGTTGAATAAGCGAGGAGCCATAGCACAAAGTAGAAAAAATTGAAATAGAGAAGAAGAGTAAGTCATACCTCAAATAAATGATGAACAGTGAAAGAGAATTGGAAAATAGCCCTTCTCCTTGAATTTGGGAAAGAATGGAGCACTATAGAGAAGAAATTAGGGTTAGGATTTTGAGAAAATAGTGGAGAAGAAGAAGAAAAGGTGGTAAGAAAGAGGGAGGAGGAAGAGAAACCGAATATAAGGGAAGGGTTTCTCTTGGTCGGAGTGAATCAGGACCATTGGATCAAGTTTTGATCAACGGCTGGAACCTGTCCCCGATTCTGGAACAGGGAGGCCGAACTCGGCCCGAACTCTGGTAATGGCAGAGTTCGGCCCGAATTCTGGGTCCTTGTCCCAGAACTGAAATCAGGCTGAAAGGATGCAAAATTGGTTAAGTATGGGAAATCAAGATAAGTTATAAAGATAAATGATTAAGAATTTCAATAAACTAGATAGTAGAAGTAGAAAGATAGCAATATGAAATTGAAAAATAGCATATCAGCAAGTGATAAATCAAAATGTACCGTATAATAAACAAGGAGTTATATTATAATTCAATATTTTGAATTTGCCATGAGTTAGCTGCAGGGGCCGGATCCCAGCTAGCGGTAGTCCTGAGGACTAGTGCACCGTAGTCGCTTAGGCTTTTATGCCTTGTTGTCAGAAGGGCCCTTTCGGCTTGTACTCATAGCAAGTTCATCATAAGAGAATCACAATATAATCGATATTTACGCAGGTGTATTTTAATTTATGACGGCTTCATCTAAAATTCCAAGTTCACGACAAAGGAAATTGAAGCGCTCTTCGGATAATGGCTTTGTGAAGAAATCAGCTAACTGATGATCAGTGTCAATAAATTCTAAGTTAATCGTGCCATTTTGCTGATGATCACGCAAAAAGTGGTGTCGAATTTCAATGTGCTTTGTGCGTGAGTGACAAATAGGGTTCTTAGTCAAGTTTATAGCACTGGTATTGTCACACAAGATAGGAATATGCATGAAAGATAAATTATAGTCTTCAAGGGTTTGCTTCATCCACAGAATTTGTTCACAACTAACGCCCAGCTGCTATGTATTCGGCTTCTGTTGTGGATAGTGCGACATAATTCTGCTTTTTGCTAAACCAAGAGACTAAAGCCTTTCCTAATAAATGACACGTACCGCTCGTACTTTTACGGTCGACCTTGCATCCCGCAAAATCAGCATCAGAGTAACCAATGAGGTCAAATGATGTTGACTTGGGATACCATAGGCCCACTATAACTGTACCTTTAAGGTACTAAAGATATGCTTAACTGCGGTCATGTGTGATTCCTTAGGATTTGCTTGATATCTAGCACACACGCAAACGCTAAACATTATATCAGGTCGACTAGCAGTAAGATAGAGTAGACTGCCTATCATACCTTGATACTTACGTTGATCTACGGGTTTACCGCTGTTATCTGGTTCAAGCTTGGTTGAAGTAGCCATAGGAGTGCTGATTGGTTTGACGTTATCAAGGTCGAATTTCTTCAGCATGTCCTTTGTATACTTCGACTGACAGATGAAGGTTCCATTTGACATTTGTTTGACTTGCAGCACAAGAAAGTAGTTGAGCTCTCCCACATGCTCATCTTAAACTCGGTCTGCATACACTTGGCAAAATCTTGACAAAGGGTTTCATCAGTAGAACCAAAAATAATATCGTCTACATATATTTGAACTAAAAGAATAGTGTCCTTCAAAGACTTTATGAAAAGTGTAGTGTCAATTTTCCCTTTTGAAAAACCTTTCTCAAGTAAGAAGTTGCTAAGCCGTTCATACCAAGCTCTGGGGGCTTGTTTGAGGCCGTATAGCGCTTTCTTTAACTTGAACACGTGGTCAGGAAATTTGTGATTTTCAAAGCCAGGGGGTTGTTTTACAAAACTTCCTCCTTAATAAAACCATTCAAGAAAGCACTTTTAACATCTATTTGAAATAATTTGAAATTTTGAAAATTTGCAAATGCACAAAAGCATTCGAACGGACTCTAATCTAGCAACAGGAGCATATGTCTCATCGTAGTCGATACCTTCCTCTTGGTTGTATCCTTGGGCTACTAGACGAGCTTTGTTGCGTGTGACTAACCATCTTCATTTACTTTGTTTCTAAAAACCCTATTTAGTACCAATAATTGAGTGATTAGCCGGTCTAGGAACGAGTTCCCATACTTGGCTCCTCTCGAATTGGTTGAGTTCTTCTTGCATAGCAGAAATCCAAAATTCATCATTGAAAGCTTCTAAATGTTTTTAGGCTCAATTTGTGAAATAAAGGCAGTGCTAGCAATAGAGTCTCTTAATGATGATCTAGTAGTTACTCCTCGTGAAACCTCACCGATTACCAAATTTTCCGGATGAGAAGGCTTGAAAGAGAATTTCTTAGGCAAGCTTTCCAGAGAATTTGTTTCGGTTGTGGTGTTCATTGGAGTAGACGTTGATGGTTCAACATCATCATCAAGAGTAGCTGCTGCACTTTTATCTTCATCAAAAGTCACATTTGTAGACTCTTCCACAATTAAAGAGCGTTTGTTAAAAACTCTATATCCCTTACTCTTGGCGGCATAGCCAAGGAAAATACCATCGTCCGCTTTGGTATCAAATTTGCCTAAGTTGTCTTTGGTGTTAAGGATAAAACATCTGCAGCCAAAAATTCTAAAATAAGAAACATTTGGGGTTCTCCCAAACCAAAGCTCATAGGGTGTCTTTTTCGTAATAGGACGAATTGGTACCCTATTTAAAATGTGGCATGCTGTACTGACAGCTTCAGCCCAAAAGTATTTCGGAAGTGAAAACTTGTTCAACATGACTCTAGCCATATCATCAAGAGTCCTATTCTTCCGCTCCACAACACCATTTTGTTGGGGAGTTCTAGGACAAGAAAACTCATGATCAAAACCATTGGAATCACAAAACTTTTCAAAGTCAGAATTTTGAATTCGCCTCCATGATCACTTCGGATTCGAGTGATCATGTAGCCTTTTTCGTTTTGAACTTTCTTGACAAAAATCTTAAAAACTGAAATAGCATCACTTTTATAAGTAAGAAAGAAAACCCAAGTAAATCTTGAAAAATCATCAACAATAACAAATCTATAGAGTTTTCCACCAAGACTGGCTATTCTACTAGGACCAAATAAATCCATATAAAGTAGTTGCAGGGGTCTAGTAATGCTTACAGAGTTTATGGAATGGAAAGATGATTTGGTTGCCTTATTCAACTCACATTCGGCACATACGGTGTCCTTTTTGAATGTGATGTCGGGCAAGCCTCTAACTAGCTTCTTGGTTGATAGCCTGGATATAGTATCCATGTTGGCATGACCAAGACGCTGGTGCCATAGTAACCGTTCATCTTTGTGAGAATATAGGTATCTACCTGCATGGTTAGTATCTAGAGACAAATAGAAAATATAAATATTGTCCTCTCTTACCCCTTCAAAAGCAATGTCTCCTATTGACCTATCATATATAAGGCATTTGTTTTGTCCAAAGTTAATGTCATAACCATGGTCAGCAAGATGACTGATGCTGAGCAAGTTATGCTTTAACTCGGTCACTAGACAGACATCCTTTATTACGGGAGAGGGAGGATAGCCAATAACACCATTACCTATAATATACCCTTTTAGGTTATTTCCGAAGGATACATATCCTTCTCTCTTCATCGATAGTGATACGAAAAGATGTGCATCTCCCGTCATATGCCGCGAGCATCCACTATCGATAATCCACTTACTCTTAGTTGAGGAGGGAAGGTCCACCTACATCAAGAGTAGATGTGACCTTTGGTACCCAAGTTCTTGAGGGTCCTGAAAAGTTAGCTTTTGGAAACCATGCATATATCTTTTTATCAAGTAATCTTCTGATTCTATATTATGGTGATATGTGTCCATATAGACCACAATAAGTGCATGTAGCATTTCTATTCACATTAGGAGCATGCTGATGATGTCTATAAGAATATTGATGATATGTAGATTCAACATGGTGATGATGTTGATATGGCATGGCATGATGATGTTGTCTATATGGCATGGTATGATGAGATTGTCTATATGGCATGGCATGATGAGATTGTCTATATGGCATGGCATGATGAGATTGTCTATATGTGGAGTGATGTTGATTGTATCTTTGTGCAACATGATGATGACTGTGTATAGTATGATGTTTATGTGACATATGATGATTATTTCTACGTGCATGAGGTTTGTGAAACTGTGTGTATATGTAAGCATGATTGTGAGCAGCATGAGTATAACGTGGTTTACTAGTATGAGTAGTGTCATGCTTTGTGTGTGTCTCATGTGATTGGGTTTGAGGTTGAGCAACCTGTTTTCCCAATTTAGTCTCTAGTTTCTTAGAGACAGCTTGCAATTCAGTAATCTTAGCATTCAAACCATGCAACTTAGTAATAGTGTTCTTGTGTCTATTCTTTTCTTCTGCAAGCTCCGTGTTGAGCGTTGTGATTTCTTGTGTTTGTTGCTCAATACGTGCCTCGGCATCATGTAAGCTTATTTTAAGCTTAGATACCTCATCAGTGACATCCGTGGGTGCAGTATCTCTAATATTATCAAGTAAAAGAGAAAGCCTTTGTATTTCAACTTCATGACTTTTGATTTTGTCCTTGGCTTGTTTGTATTTACCAATGACCTTTTTATGGTCACTAAGTAAATCAGTGAAAGCATCGCCAAGTTCATCAAAAGTGAAGTCGTCAAGAGTTTTGTTAGATACCTTGTCGGATGTTGCCATTAGGCAAACATTAGCCGTATCTTGAGGAGAGTTATTTTCTTCCTCGGAGTCACTAGCATCGCTTTCATGCCAGATGCTTGTGTTGGCATTTTTCTTTGAAGAGGTCTTCTTGTATGGCTTCTCATAGCGGTTGCTTTTCTTTGAGAATGGACAGTCTTTTCGAACATGTCCCAGTCTTCTTACAACCGTAGCAAGTAGGCTCTTCTTCTTATCTTCTTGTGGTTCCTTCTTTTCTTCGGTTGAAGCGAAGGAATTTCTTGAAGTTGCGAACCATGAGGGCTTGATCATCATCTTCTGAGTTGTCGTCATCCGTCTCTTCGGGTTCAGCCCTCCGTCGGTGAGCTTTGAGTGCGATCTCTTTAGCCTTAGGAGTAGGCTCTTCGAAGTCCTTGATGTCAAGCTCATGAGTCATTAGCTTTTCCATCAAGGTTTCCATGGACATGGTTGTGAGATCGTTTCCTTCTATGATGGCTGTCACCTTAGGGTTCCAAATTTTTCGTAATCCCCTAAGTAGCTTGCGAATCTTCTCGTGATTTGAATATTGTTTCCCAAGCGAGGACGGGGGGTTGATGATGTCGAGGAATCTTGTGAACATCTGCGTGATCGTCTCGTTTGGCTTCATCTTGAAGGCCTCGTATTCTTGAGTGAGACGGCTTATTTTTGATTCCTTGACTTGGGTGGTTCCTTCATGCGTCACTTCTAGAAGCTTCCATACTTCGTGGGATGTGGTGCATGTGGATACCCTGTTGAACTCATTCCTGTCTACAGCACAGAATAAAGCATTAATAGCTCTCGCGTCTAGACTTGCCAGTTTCTTCTCCTCGTCAGAATATTTGTCATGTGATTTCTCAATAAGATCACCGTTGACAACTATCCTGGCGGGCTTTTTGTAACCGTCAGTGACGATAGTCCACAGGTCAAAGTCTAGAGACTTGAGATAAAAACTCATCCTTGTTTTCTAATACGTGTAGTTAGTTCCATCAAATATGGGAGGCCTATGAGTGGACTATCCTTCACTGTGATTGGAAATCAAGGATTGTGTGGTTGCCATGGATCAGCTCTAGGATGTAAATCCTTATAAAGAGAACAGAGCTCTGATACCAATTGAAGAACAGATGGCAACTCTAGAGGGGGGGTGAATAGAGTTTATAGAGATAATAACCAATTAAAATTCAACTCTATCACAAACAAAACTAATCAGAGTAAATACGGAATTTAAAGTGAGAAGAAAGAGAGCATACGCAAACACAGCCGATTTTAACCTGGTTTCTCTCGTGGAGGACTAGTCCAGGCCTGAGAACTCAAGCTCAGGATTAAATACACTATTTGTGAAATAGTAGTTTACAACCCGTGCCTTTTCTTCAGAAGAGCACGTCAACTTCTTACAAAGTATCGCAGTGGCGATTGCTTGGAATTTTCAAGCGACTTCTTCAACTCTTGCACAAGACTCCTAACTGAGAGATGCTGAGCACTCGAGACTTAGGATGCTTGTGGCTAGTAGATGGGAAGGGTATGGCTTAGTTGAGCTTCAAGAGAGAAGAGAAGAGAAGATTGGATGATATGAAATGAGAGAATTCTTGGCCTTTTTATAGGGTTTTTGTAGGCAGAATTCGGCCAGAATTCGGGTAGAAATTTCAAATATTTGGCCGTTGGACAACTTGCAACCAGCTAACCCTAAAATTTAGGTTGCTTATTTTAAGGGGACAGAGTTAGGCCCGAACTCTGTGTGGAGGCAGAGTTCGGCCCGAACTCTGTCTCCAGAGCACAGAATGGTTCTATGGGACCTGTGGGCTTATTTCTGGATGGTAGAGTTTATGGATTTGGGTAGGCTTTTGGTCAAGCCTCAAGAGCTCAGCATGACACAGTTTACAACAGTCTAGACTCAATAAAAGTAAAAAATACAGACTCATATATATAACTGAATTGCAAAGACTGGGTTGTCGTCTGACTTGAGCTTGATGTGGACGTCGTGTGTCGTATTGAATTATTACAAGTATTATTTAGTCAATGTTATCGATATTTGGTTGACTGTGACTTTGTGTCAACAGTTACAAGACCTCTGAGATGGACAATTACTAAATAGAGGGGTACGAGAATATTTGGCATTCCTGACCGTAAATCACCGATTCTAAGTGAGCCTAGATATTGTCATAGCGTTCTTGTCAATAACTACTATAAGGAAGTTATTACAATTAAACATTGCCACTGTCACGACCCGCACCCTAGAGAAAGGGCACGAGACATGGGTATGTCCAACCTACACCGCAGTGTTGGCGGTAGAACGCTGCCCTAGGTCTCAACATCTAACAATATAAGTTCTAAATAGTTTCTACTCCCCGAATGGGGGTGACATGATAAAAGTAAACTCAATCACAACTATAGCAGATAGATAGATAAATAGAACTACTGAAATATAAGGAATCCCAAGTACAAATAGAGAGTCTAAGTGTCTAATACATCACAAATCCCAAGATCAATATATAAGTCATCCATAGAGTAATGTAAATAAACATCCTAGTCTAGAAGAGTGTCATCCACAGCTATAGGGTCCGACTGCTGGTCCAAGTCACAGCTGTCATCTAAAGTAGCCCCGTAATAGGTAGGACAGCCAGCCTCGTCCTCATCCTCTGTAATATTTCAACAGGTCCAGTCAGGACAGGAGCGAGCACAATACATCTCAACAAGTCATAGTAGGAAAAGGAATTATAATCATGCTAGAGAATAAAATACAAGAAACTGGAGAATAGAAAAATGCAAGAGAGAGACTGTAAGTAAATATCTATGATATATATAAAGAGAGACAGTGCTAGTGATTCAAAGTACTGCATAAACATGTGAATGGCTAAGGACTGGTTCATGATTACACTACTTGGAATTGATTCATGATTACACTACTTGGATTTATTCACATGTTTATTTATACTCCCTCATCCCCAAACAATACACAAAGATCCATTCAAGTTACGTTAAGATTCATGATTATACTATGTTGCCCATAAAGGGTGATTCATGAATTGATTCATGAAGGCTCGGTGATCATGAGGGTACATGAGTCACTAGCTGATTCCTGAAGATTCATAATAATAGAAGCATAAGATACGTGATGTAAGTGAAACACACATGAGACAAAGTATCTGATGCTCTCGAGAAGGATAACATCTCATGAAGGGATCCATATAGTACCAATCCGTGTTCCAACGTGTCAGCATCAAGTAAGATAGTCTAAAGCAGGAAATATAATCCTAAACATGATATGAAATGATCAGAAAATGTATTCGCCTGCTATCTGAGTGTCCAACTGAAATATACTGTCCGATGAGAGGTGTCTGGCTCCTAATCAGAACAGCACAAGTCACAACAAGTGTAAAATGATAAGATGAAGCACTACGATGCATTCTACATGAGTCTAGGTCAAACTAGGTCAAAGTCAACTCTTGGTCAACCCTGGTCAACCAAGAAGTCAAACCTAGGTCAACTATGGTCGAACTAGGTCTAACAAGTCTAACTAGGCTTAACTAGTCTATTCTAGGCCTAATCAGGACTAAACAGGTCTAACTAAGCCCTCACTAGTCTAATAGACACACCATAAGCCAATACCACATATAGAATATATACCACTATCACATATGAATGTATATGTATATCCTCATAAACAAATAGACATGTGCTTAGCACATGAGCTATCACACATATAGAGAGATCCTACATGGCTTTACATTACACAATTTCACATAGGCTATCTTAACTAATTACCCACATATATTTATATATATATATATATATATATATATATATAATCACACATATACATAGATTAGGGATAATATATATATATATATATATATATATATATATATATATATATATATATATATATATATATATATATATATATAGGATGCATAAATGTCTGGGTGTGGACATATAGGAGCAATGTGTATTTAATGAAATGTGTGTGTGTGCTAGAGGGAAAGACATGTGTGTGTATAGTGTCTTGTGTACAGGAGTATAGGTGTGTGTGTACTTTATGAAATGTGTGTGTGTTAAACAATTGACAGGAATGTATAAACCATGACAGGAATATATATGTGTGGGCAGGATATTAGAGTGTATGGGAGTTTAGGGAGTGTGTTCAGTTTACAGGTTAACATATTAAGGGTAAATGAATCTCAGGTTTGAAAGGAAACACAGGAATGTGTGTTCACAGATTTGAATCTCAGTATTTCTACACAAAACCAATTCAGTTTTAGAAACAGTTCACAGGTTAACATATTAAGGGAAAATGAATCTCAGGTTTTGTGTAAACATTCAATGGGGTTTAGCAACATGTGACAGGTAAATGCAAAATAGGCAGGAACCCAATTAATCAACATTTCACATTAATTGAGTTCTCAGATTTTTTATGTAAAAACAGTTCATCCCAATTCCCTCCATCTCAGGTTTTAGAAAAAGGAAACTATATGATAGTAGTACATGTGTGAGGCTAACAGTGTGCAAGAATTAAGAAACAGTATATGTCCCAGGAAAACCTGTGTGTGTCATTAATGTTCTGTGTACAGAAATCTCATGAACGGCTGAAACATGTGACAGTAATGCAAAACAGTGTACCACAGTATTTTTAGTGAGGGAAAAATGGGTGTGACATGATGAATTGTGTGCAGGAATTAATCAAAAGAACTGAACAAGTGTTCTCATGAATCTGAACATTGACATGAATGTACAGTGCATATCTAGATACATAAATGTGTGTGAAGAGGGGAATGTAAATGACAGGGTCACAGTTATCAGGATTAGAATAGTATCAAGAGTGTGCTTTACATATCACAAGTTCAACCAATTCGACAGCTACCAATAATTTCCAAACTCGAGTTCCCTTACCATCAATTCTACACAAAACATGAATCTCCTATATCCTAACATGATATTAAATGTGTAGTAAATTAAAACATCACATAATACATACTATTAAATCATTAACAGCAAATCGAACAGGGAAAAAATAGTGAAAAATATAACTAATACTTAACAGTATCAGAAATTAGGGGAGCTTCATATTCCTTAGGAAAATGAAGAACTAATAAAAAAAGAGGCACAAATTCCTATAGAGACATTATATAGGCAAGGGGGGGTCTTGGCTGGTCACTTTTGTTAGGGTTAGGGTTTTTAGGTTTCAACCTATGGCTAGGAATGAATCAAAGCTAATTGGTGGCCTAGAACAAAGGGTTCTTTCCTAGTCTTTTGCAAATCACTTAACTAAACTAGACTTGACTTAACCCATTAACCAAAACCATCTAATTCTCAAAGTGGCTCACTAAATTAGTTACGACCCATCTAGGTTAGGTCCAATCTAGGTTAGGCTAACCAAAATCACATGACAATAATTAAACTAGTATTTAAATCACACCATTCAATTAAATTATTTAAAAATTCCAAATAAAATATATTAAATTTAAATAATTCAAAAATAAAAAAATACCCTCAAACTAGAAATGTGGTAGTGACAAATCTACCCTCCTTAAAAAAATTTCGTCCTCGAAATTGAAAGGCGAAATACAACTGGTGAGAAGGATAGAAAGTATACCTCACGGTCCAAAAAGATAAGGGTATCGCTCGTGCATATCATCCTCCCGCTCCCAGGTAGACTCTCCTGGAGAATGATGCCTTCATGCGACGCGAACCAAAGGTATCACCTGGTTCCTCAGAACCTTCTTCCGGCGATCCAGAATCTCCACAGGCTGCTCTGGATAACTGAGAGTAGGTCCGACCTTAATCTCTGAATGATCGAGCACATGGCTAGGGTCAGCCACGTACCGTCTCAACTGTGATACGTGGAATACATTGTGGACACCCACTAGTGCAAGTGGCAAGTCTAGCCTGTAATCCACGTCGCCAACTCTTCCGCTGATAACGAAAGGGCCGATGAAGCACGGGCTAAGCTTCCCACCTCCACCAAAACATATCGTACCACGAGTCAGAGATATCCGTAGAAAAACCATGCCTCCGACCTAAACACAAGCAAGGTCCCAAGTTAACTATGATAAACAAACATGATCAATAAAACACAAACAATCAAACCTAAATCTAACCCTACTATAATCTGTACCTCAAACTCCAAGGGCCTCCGGTGGCTATCGGCCCAGTGCCGATGTCTGTCCTGCGCCACGCAAAGTCTGTCCCTGATGAGCATCACCTTCTCGGCTGCGTCAACAACCATCTCTGGCCCCAGTAAAGCTCGCTCTCCAACATCATCCCAAGATAAGGGTGTACGGCACCTACGCCCGTACAGAGCCTCGAAAGGTGACATCTTGATGCTGGCTTGGAAACTGTTGTTGTAAGCAAACTCCACCAAATAAAAATGATCCTCCCAGGAACCTCTAAAGTCCAAGACTCACGTCCACAGCATATCCTCGAGCGTCTGAATAGTCCTCTCTGACTGTCCGTCCGTCTGGGGGTGGCATTATCCTCGTACGTGATGTTTGTAAGGGTCGGAGAGTTGTCTAGGAGTCATTTTCTCGACAAGCTGGTAGGGGCCCCTTGTTTGAATATAACCAAATCGTGTTGGTTCAACGGAATTTCGTTCTACGCCTAACATGGGCAACGAAGATATGGGAGTCCATAATAGTATAGAACCCTGCTATAGGTTTATGAGTAGTCAAGTGTTCGGGATTGCTAAGTCATAGTGTCTAGTGTGTGCGGTTAGTATTTGGTGTCGGGTAAGCAGCATGTGCTTGCCTGGGTGGAATTCATATGTCATTGGTGTGACATGTCTTACGTGGATGATGGACATTCAGTTTATTTGAGAGAAAGGGTCGAAATTACATGTTTAAAATTTAAATAAAACGAAATAAGCCTCCATGGTTCATTTTAAGGAAAAAAATACGTCATACATGTGGGGTAATCAAAATAGAGCATAAGAAAGTATGTTTGTGTGGGACATGTATGTCATGGGCATAGCTTGACTGGTCTAGTTCATGAGTGTGAACTTTGTTGGAAGGAATATGCTAGTTTTGTGCTTCAAATATCAAAGTCACGGTCGAGGGTATCAAATAGTACTGATAGGAGTGGACGTTATGAACCAATGTTTTATTAGTTCAATTGGAACCAATCCACCCCAATCATTTGTTAATTCAAGAATACTACGTTCTAGGGAGGCTTGCCTATATCTTAAGGAAATTCTTTTCTCGAAATTGTAACTAAGACACGATTCTATAATAGAATAAAATTTGAAGAATCGAGGTTTCTATCTTTCGTTGTGGTTATCTAAACGTATGAACAAGGAATATAAAATACAATACAAAGATCGCATCATAAACTTCAAACAGATGGTACAACGATTACGAAAGTCATCCTATATCTAAGAGAGAGAGAGAGTTTCAAGGTACTACCTAACTTATAAAAATTGATTAAACATAGAAAGCACGGTAACAGGACTTCTAAGAAGATCAAATTTTAAGGAGATGTTGAGGATATGAGTTACTTCTGATCGTAGTCATGGACTCTATGGAAAGCCTAGGTATTACTCTTTTAACATTGTCCATATATTGACCACGTTTCATCAAGACAGTAGGAAGGTCCTGATTAAGGATAACCGAAAGTAAGTTGGTATACCGGGATTCCATTCATCGCATAACATGGGCTACGAAGGAATGTGGTCAAGGAATTTATGGAAGGAGGATTAACGGGCCATGAGATGGAGCCTACATAATGGGTGGTAGGACCTATTTCATAAGTTTTAGTTTTATAGTCCAAATTATAGCGATATACATGGATAGGTTGAAATGGGTTTAATGTGTTCCCTAATTGGAAAATAACTTTAATTGAATGAACCTTGGATTTTATTCTCTATTGGGTGGACAAGGTCCCCTAAAATCAATCTGAACCATTTCTATTATATTAGGGTAACCTAGAATAGGTTTCCACTCAAGTGGTTGGACTAATTGCCAGTCGGATTGGTTAACTAGGTTCCTAAAGCCCAACAATGTGTCTTCTGTGACTTTTGTGTTTAAGCAGCAGAAGAAGACTCAATTGAGTGGCACACTTGTGGCATGTGCATAGTAGGCTTGGAGTAAATCACAACCATATATTGGGTCAAAATATTTGAGTCGATGTTGAGTCTCTAATTGTAGTCGGAAAGTATATTGGTATTATGGTAAGGGTTATAGTTAGTCTTTTTGACTTGAAAGTCGCATCATGATAACAGAGCACAAGAGGACTGTTTAAGTGGGACATGATATGCCTAAGTGACGGTAAACTCATCTAGGTCTTGCATATGTAATTTGTTGGAAGGAAACAACTGATCTCACGTTCCGAATATCAATGTCATGGTAATGGACACCAAAAGATCTAAATAGAAAGATGGGGTTCATGTGGCACAAATTTGTCATCCTGGTGGAAACCAATTTAACTTAATCAACTAATAATTTTAGTAAATCTTAAAATTAGGAAGGGCTTGCAATCTATTCACTTTAGAAACTAAGGTAAGTTTTTAGTATTTATGAGGTAAAAAAATTTCAAGGTCGTGATATTGTACGTCGACTCTTGGTTATAAAGAATACCACACGTCATAATATTTGATATGATATGATAGATATGAGTCAAGCCTGGAGATCGTTTCTCTAATTTTGGATATCTGGAAAACGATTGTGTATATATAACTTCATGGTTATAAGCGGTATGGCGAACTGAGGGGAACATTCTGGTATATCTTCCCTCAAATACAAGCATTTTTCCGAAATTAGTAAGGGCAAAAAATGGTAATGAGTCCGTGGAAGATGGAATCGAATACGAATACAGGGTTCCAAAAGTGATTGAATAATTCAAGTAGAATGGTCAAGGCAGTTGTAGATGAGATCCTAGGGACATCCATATTTCAATCCACGTAGGTTAATCATATGAAGAGCGAACCAAGTGCACTAAGGTTGATCAGACCATAATACACTGATTCTAATTAGACAATATGTTAGTGGGCGTCCCCAATGAACATATGTCCTGAACAATCTCGATAAATAATATCTTGTAAAACTAGGCTATAAAAGCGGCTTTAGTCAAGATAGTCCAAAATATAACTATGCGAGATTTATGATCGAAAGAAGGCACAAGTAGTTCAAGTTCATTAAAATCTAAGACTCGTCCGATGTTGGTGCCTCTATAGTTGTCATGCTCGTCTTTTGTCTAAGGCCGTGGTCGACCAATGGGTTAGGAACCTCTAAACTCTATAGTCTAGGTAAACTTACTACTGTCAGTCAATTACCTCGTTAATAGGTAATAAGGACAATAGAATGCTAGGTTGGAATGCGTGCTACCCAACTTATAGAAATTCCACTAGTATTTGCTTTGAATCAATAGGACATACAGGTATTTTCCTATCCTCTATAGTATCCAAAAACTATAATCATGTCTAAAACCATTTTACTGAGAATTTATGTCTCGCCAATGTACACTTGGCTATAGTAAATCCTAGGTTTTGGCCTGCAAGTACACCCGTCTTCATAATGCTAAGTGTAGTCGCGGCTAACCTAAAAAATATTGGGTTACCCAGTCAGGAAGGAACGAGTACAATTTATTGAATGCAGTTCTAATATATAAAAACAACTACAAAGCAGAGGTTAGCCATTAAATATATGATTCCAAAATAAATAAATAAAGACAGAGAAAAACTAGAAAAAAAGTTGGACAGTAAATAAAATAACAAAGAAAATACTTTCTAACTGACTGAAGTACCTTTGATATGTGATAGGTCTCGGGACATTTACACCACACTGTCTACGATGTCTAAACACTGTCTACGATGTCTACTTTGCAATAATAAATTACTGTCTATGCTGTCTACTTTGCAATAATGTAACACTATCTATGATGTCTACTCGCAATATTAAATCACTGTCTACACTGTATAAGGTCAGATCACACATCCTTGGTACTTCTCCTTCCCGACACAACAAATATGACAAAACATAAAAAGAGATGATAACCACATATCCAATGTCTGACAATGAGATATAGTAATAATCAATATCGAAAACAAACAATAAAATGTACTCGCTTGTGGTCCTTTGCTGGTAAAACCGATAATCCAAACCACTCAGTATGCCACACAAAAGTCCAACTGCACAATAGTCTCAGGAGGCTGAAACAAATGTTACTAACGTGTTCAAAATAGTAAAATTAACTGGAATAGCTTATCCATGAGTCCAATTCTAGACACAGGGGCAAAACGGTAATTTTAGGCCAAAATGAGGTCCGCCGTTGGACTCGCTTTGCACCAAAAAGCATGCCAGTATCTACTGTCTCTAAAGTCATCAAACTATATGTCTACGGATCTGGTTTGACGAGATGAACCTATCTGTATGTCCAAAGTTGGATTCGGGTGGACCGTGCACAAATTTGTCCTTTGGATCGGGTCGTACGCCCGTAAAAATAGTGTTTCGGTCGACCTTCTCAGAATCGGACCAAACTTGGCATACATGACCAAAAAAAGAGACGGTCCCGTTGGCGCAAGTTTCATCTCGATATGACGAACGTGCACAAAGTTAGAGCTAGTTTGCAAAGGGGCCGATACAGGGTATCTCGATGGATACGTCTCGATTTCATCGCGCATGCACAACGAAATTGAGTTCCGTCGAATTCCACAAGTCCACAACATCCATACGCGTCTTTCGATGCTCATGAGTTACGACCACGTCGCCCGGTTTGTCGGGGCACACGCCGTATTGGTAACTTTTCTAAATTTGTAATATTTTAGAAAACAGTTTTTCATCGATTTTAGGAGATCGATTACGCGATGCTCAGTCATCAAAATCGAATTTCGTAAAAAGGGTTCTGTAGCCCTAGGTGTTGTCTAGGACTGTCTTTAAGTTGATTTTAGAAATTTCTAGTATTGGGTTCAGAACTTCTCTTCCAAATCAGGGGGTTGGGGCTGTCTTACTGTCCTACTTCGGACAGTTTTTCGTTAATTTTCGCATTCGATTTATTATCGAATCGAATCTGATTATATGCAAAATAATTAACTGGAGTTTAGGTGTATATGTTGTGAATATAACTGACAAGACGGATCGTGAAACGATCCATCGTATGCGACAAAACGTCGCAGCGAAGGCGTCATTGCGACTGTTGTGGCTGTTAATTAAAACTGTTGCTGTCGCCGTTTCGTTGCTACGGCTGCTCGGCCGGCGGTGCTCCGGCTTTGGGATGGCGTACAGGACTTAGGGGTGGCATGCGGGACCGTCAGACAGGCTCTGGTGTCGCTATAGTGATCGCACTCAAGACCTTTTTAGGAGAACTTTTCCTCTCATCTCTCGAGCACATCCCTAATGTCGAGATTGTATTTCAGTTTTCAAATCAGATTTTGATATGAATTGAATTCCCTATGATTCAATCCCGTAAAGGCTGTTATTAGGAATGAGAGGAGGAAGAGATTGGATGGAAATCTGGAACAAATCGATTAAAAAAGATTGTTGTAAATGAAGGAAATCCCGCAATATATACCCGCGGGTTATATTGGATATGTCATCTCGCGAGAATTTGGATTCTCGCGAGATATTGGACATTTTTATATTTATTTTTTCTATTGGTTTTTTTTTCTATGAGATAAATAAGGAGAAAAATCCTTTCTAAGCAAAATCTTAATATATATATTCAACAAAAGTTTTAAATCTATATATACACTTGTATGTATACACATATAGTATAAAATATATTAGGCACACACAAAAAAAAATATTTATACGCATTTCTTTTATATATATAAACATATATATATAAGTACAATATATGTAATTAAATATGAAATATGCACAAGAAAATTTAATAAATGTAAGGTAACTAATATTTTTCTTGTAAACTAATCCTCCACTTCCATATGTCATGGAGAATTATTTGTCACATACAATTATCATGCATAAATAAATTCAATTTTTTTAAATATAATTCTAATGGCAAGAAAGTAAGAAAATAATTTCAAATAATTATTTAAGCAAATATAAAATATCATCTGTAAATTTGACGTTTTACACTAGTTAATATGACTTAAAGGCATTTCCCCTTTGTCATGAATATAATCTTAGGAATATTCTCTTCATACTAGGAAATAACTAACTAACTAACTAGTCTAATCATGGCTACCTTAATTAATTAACCCTATGGGTCAAGTCAAATTAAATGGGGTCCACCAAGTCTAATGAATATGCTAGTGTACTAATAAATACAACCATCACATTTAATTAAAAAATATACACAAGTTAGATAATTGTGAAATGACAAAAATATCCTTGTTCTAGAAATATGGTGTAGAAGCATGGAAAAGAATAAAGAAAGGCCTATGCGGCTCCGACAGAAAGGTCCCCATACGGCTCAGGATCCCCATGCGGCTCAGGAGTCCATGCGGCTCAGGAGTCCATGCGGCTCAAGGATCCATGCGGCTCGGATAGTTCCATATGGCCTAGAAAGAAGCCATGTGGCCTTCAACAATTCTTCTCTACATTCAGCTGCATTTAATGTCCTGACGGCTGCTCTGACAAATGACAGCTATGACAGCTCTGACATAAAGACATAATAATGACGCTGACATGATGGCGTGGTCCTAGGGAAGATGTGAAAATCTTCTTACAGCTGGCAAGATCCACCAAGTCCCGAGGTTACTTCATGCGGCTGCTGCATTTATGCGGCCTCCCACTTCATGTGGCCGTCCACTTCATGCGGCTGCCCATCTGCATGCGGCTGCCCATCTGCACGCGGCTGCCTATCCCTATGCGGCTGCCCATCCCCATGCGGCTGCCCATCCCCATGCTGCTGCCCATCCCTATGCGGCTGAGAGGACCACCTATATGCGGCTCTGCCAGGGCGGTCCAGTTGATACACGTGGCGCTCTTCGCGATAATTGAGACACGTGGCAGTCTTATCTTCCCTGGAATTATGGGTGCTAATAAATCCTAAGAAAATTAGATTTGTTGCGATCGTCATAATTGCCCAGATCAAATCAAATCAAGCAAATTGGACGCGTGACGGGCTATCACAAATTACGAATATTCATGGCAATCAACATTTATTGCCCACAGAGATTTGATTCAATCACATTAATTGCTCAAATTTATTATATTCAAGATGAACGGTTCAGATTGATAACTTTTAAGCCGCCGACTTTTCAAAATGGGTAATCATTGCAAACCCTAATGATCACCCCCACTCCTATAAGTAGCAAGGTGCTATTCCCTTGCAAAGAGAACGGGGACAGACGCATACAGAGAGAGACGCGCAGAGGAGCATATATACACAAAAAAGAGAGCATAGAGGGATACGTGCAGAGCCAGACATAGAACATTTCTTCCCCAGAGCCAAGACCGTGTCCGATCATCTAAGGAGTAAGACAGAGCTGCCGTCGCTTTCCCGAGCCTCTATCGTCACCCCCCAGAATCAAAAATAAACAATTGTACTTAGATTGTTGTACCTAGGTTTTCGTCCCTAGGCTTTCTTTGTACGAGCGAGTTTGTATTGTGAGTCTAAGTTCAGTCCTCCTATATAAATTATTCTGTACTTTCACAATCAATGGCAAATACGATGGTGACTCTTCTGGGGACAAACTTCTCCACGGCTGAGAAGTTGGTGACGTAATTAGATGCAGCCAAACTTGGCTCCACACAACAGAAGATGGTCGTCCGCTTCGACCAACAGGCGTTTGAAGAAATGCTCTCCGACGGAAGCGCTGACCCGGTCCAGAAGCGAACCCGCACAAAGAAAGCTCGCAGGGAGTGGAGGCCAAAATCATTTGCTCCTCCCCAAGCTCTGGATGGAATACTCTCTGCTGTCCAAGACGGCAAAGGCAACTCTCATACGGCCCCACTTTAAGCCATAGAGGACTCTGCTGTCCCCAAGTCCAGCAAAGAAAAGCACTACGATGCTGGACTTGCAGGGGCAAAGAGTGATTCTATGTGCTCCAGGAAGAAGCCGAACAAAGGCACTAGCTGCAGGCTGAACATTCATGCAGCCAAGATTGCCAGCCGCATGCATGATGTCCATGCAGCCGAAACTGCCAGCCGGATGCAAAATACCTATGCGGCCAAGATTGCCAGCCACTTGGAGAAGACTTATGCGGTCGAGACTTCCAACCGTATGAAGAAAGCCTATGCGGCTACGATTGCCAACCGTATGAGGACTGTTGATTCCAGTCGCATGCTGTCTGCTCCACGCGGTTCAGGCTCAGTTTTCGATCGCCTCTCCTATAGTCCTGACCTCTCATGCTCCCAACAAAATATGTCTGACTCTCTGCAGTACCACTTAGACTCTTCCTACTATGTGCCCTCACGCACTAGAGTAAAGAAGTCTAGGGTAGCGCGAGCTTGGCGAGCTTAATCCGCAGTCCCGACCTCTGACCATCCGAGCGCTCCACATACTGTTATGCGGGCCTCTGATGGGAAGTTGTACAGAACCACTCGAGTCCAGCCCCTGACTTGCGTGAGGTTATCCTCTACAAGCGCAAGGAAAGTGAAGAGGCCTCGGTGTGCAAAGAGTCCTCCCACAGACGTCACTGCACCCAAGTCATCGTCAACTGCTGTTGCAACAACGCGATGGTACAAGAAGACCGGCAGTCCGTCTTCCAAAGATTACAACAGCCGAGCTCAGGAGATGAGGCGCCTCCCGTTGTCTCCTGCAACTCTACTCAGAAAATCCCTGCCGATGGAAGAGGAAAGAAGATAAATGTCTCCAGCCCAAAGATTTCAACCACTAGGACTAAGAAACTATCGTCTAAAAGGTTGTCCACCACCGGAGTTTTCCAAGGTACCCGTTAAAAGACGAAATCTGCTACAGTGGGAGATTCATTATCCACATCACTGGGGGTCACTGGAACTGGAGGTAGCACTCCTCCGAACATCCACAACAATCCGATGTTCCAAGGAGACGAGCCCGGGGAAACAACTCTCCCCTCAGATACAGCAGGTGCCGACGTCCCCGAGGACGTCCACGACTCTCAAGATGAAGCAAGCTCTGAAGCTGGGGGTACTATCCCTTCTGAATCCGAACCAGAGGAGAACATTCCCACGTACCCTGATGACTTCTCTGTACATGGATATGATTCAGAGGGTACGTCTTCTACCGTTCCGTCCATCTCTCATCATGTGAGGACGGTGTTCATGACAGACAGCAACCAAGAAGGTTCCAGTGATCGCCAACGTATTGACACTCTGGAGGCCATACTACATGCTTTGGTCAAGTCTGTGGACGAGATCAAAGCAGCCCTTCCAACTCTGCAAGGAAGAACGCCTGGCCAAACAAGCTTGGGTCCTGCGGTCAATGCGGACTCGAACTCAGCTGCACCAAACCTGGGCGATAGTCCTCCTGAAATATCGGCTCCTACCGCTGTAGACGAGGCCAGGGAGGCAAGAAGAGAGGTCCAGGAGCTCCGGGCCATGTTCCGTGCCCGAGAAAACTGCCAAGACCTCAGGATACGACAACCATATCCCGCTACATGGAAAGATGTTCCATTCCCACCAAAATATAAACCATTCCACATCAACCCATATGATGGCAAGACATCTGCAAGCAGGTACATCACCTACTTCGAAGTCACAACCGACCATCTGCCTCATGACGACGCTATCCTTATATGATTATTTATCGGAGCATTAGAAGGGGTCGCCTTCGACTGGTACCGCAACCTGCCAGACAACTGCATCCACTCTTTCGCCAGCTTCAAGCGCATGTTCTTGGAGAGATTCTACGAAGTAGGACAGGACATCACAAAGTCCACCCTCATGGACGTTGTTCAGGGAGAAAAGGAGCTGACAATAAACTATATCGAACGGTTTCGCCAAACCGCGATAAAGTTGCCGTCGGGTAATCCGGATTCCTCCTTGATTGAGATTTGCCAAAAGAGACTACTCCCAACAATCAGCCTCTGGATGGGTGAAAGTCAATTCAAGGACTGGAAGACGTTCATCATCAGTGCCACTAGCGCCGAAGACAGGTTGAAAAAGGCTCGCCAATTGGGATTGCACATCTCGGAGGGAGAGAACAAGGGCAAGTGCCCTAATAACAACAACAACAATGGTGGTATCTCCTCCAACAATAGGGACAACAAGGGCAAGCAGGCTATGGTGGCCGACACAGCCCAGAAATCTGAGTCAAAATCGGCAGACAAGCAATGGCCGCAAATGACCTACTCCTTCGAAAACGGCCATGTCAAGCCCATCTTGGACATGCTCATACAAGGAGATAGAATTCAGCTTCCTCCACCAAGACGGGAACCTCGGCTGGCAGAAATGGAGAGCCCAAAGTACTACAATTACCACCGCTACGTCCACCATGCTACACACGACTGCTACCAACTGAAGCGATACATCCAACATCTCATCGATTCGAAGGCTCTGGCCATTGACTTCGAGGAGGTGACCGTGGCAGCCAACATGGTGTCCGTACAGTTGGCATCTTCCCTCCGACAGAGACTCAAGACGGCGTGGTACCCATCCCTCGGGCGACAATAGAGATTGCTAATCTTCCACCTCCTCGAGATCAGGCTACTGGTCTGGTACCCCTCACTACGTCACGAGGTGAGGTCATGTGGGTCCATCTAGACTTGGTACCTGAAGTGACTCAGTCCGCACCACTCCCTATTGGCAAGAAGGAGAGTAGAAAGGTCAGATCCTGCCGCACAATTTTGGCAGATGTCGAAGAAACCACAGCTGTCGTCACTCGGTCTGGTGCTCAATCCTAACCCATGCCAGATAACTCGACTGAAGAACATCAGCCATCTACTGCTGACGCTCCGGGACCTTCTCAACCTCCGACGACCGACAAGCCTAGGCCGAAGGAGACTCGCTTTGACAAATCCCTCCGAAAAGAGGCATCTCATGGGCTAGAGTGGCCCTACAACTTTGACATCTTGGCACAATTGGCCAATACACCAGCCAAATTGTCATTATACGAGCTCCTGAGACTCTCCAAGGATGTTCGCGCAGCTTTGAGCGATGCACTCCAGAATGCCGACACATATCTAGCTCAGGTCAACCTCACGGGAGAGTGCCCGCCTGTAAATCTCCAAGACAGCACTTGCACAAGAGCGAAGCCCAACATTGTCTTTACGCTGCAGGATATGCTCATCAAAAACAATCTGCACGATCGTCTGTTATACTACACTGGATACATCGGTAACGTAAAGGTGGATCGGATGCACATTGATCCTGGTTCTTCTATAAGCATCATCCCGAAGGGTCTGTTACATCATCTCCGTATTTCTATGCATCGTCTGACGCTAACAAGCACCGCCATCAGCGGTTTCAATTCGGGCAGGAGCTACCCGATTGGGAAGATTCGTTTGAAGTGCCAAATTGGCGATCTTCAGTCAGAAGTGACCTGTTACGTCATAGATGTGGACACTTCCCACAATATCCTCCTGGAGCGCCCTTGGATACACGATTACATGATCGTGCCTTCCACGCTGCACCAGTGCTTCAAGTATGTCGACAAACACGGCTTCTTGAGGACAGAATTTGCCGACATCGATCCCTTCAAAGGGGTCGAATCCTACTACTCAGACTCCTGCTTATACAAAAAGTCGAAGAGGCACCTTGGTTGTCACGACCCGCACCCGCTTTTCCGGATACGAGACATGTCCAAGCCAGCCTACGACGCAGAGTCGGCAGTAGAACGCTGTCAAGCCCGCAAGAAATAAATGCTCAAGAAATAATATTTGATGCTCATTCACATTTCTAAATTTATTACAACATTTACAAGAATTATATTTAAAGAAAATACAAGACTTTACATTTAATGGAATTGATACAATGCTATCTTCTATTTCTAGGTTGACCTCAGCATACCCAAGCCTTCCCAATATAAAGAGTGATCGCGGCTAAACCTGAAAAATGTTGGTTTCCAGTCAGGAATGGAACAAGTACACAAACCGACGGCAATACAAAACACAATAGAATTAACAAGACATGAAAATAGCATATGGAATATGAAAGCTAGTAAGAAAACTGATGACATAGCACGATAGAAAAGTAAACAAGAAAAAACTAATAAAAGACATCTATCTAGGTGGTGTAAAATATCTGTTTCGACATGTGAACGGCTAGGGGGTAAATCTGGCACCCTGTACGTGTCGTGTGCAGCTGCTATCATTCACGAAAGACACGGGGGATAGTTCTGGGTAGTCCACATGTCTACTAAGATATTTTCCCTCCCGACTACTCCGTGTGACGAGCGTGTCAACAAGCAGCAAGATATATGTATGAACATAAAATGTATCAACTACTATGAATCGAAAAGCAATCAGAAAGTGCACTTGCCTGAGGTCCTTAGCTGGAGAAACCAATAATACCATACCACTCAATGAGCCACAATCAGTCAACACATGTAGAAGTCTCCGGATGCTGAAATAAATAGTACCAACGTTCTCAGAATAGTCAAATTAGCTAGGATTGCCTGTCCTTAAGTCCAATTCTGGACATAGGGGTAAAAC
>JANAVB010030217.1:7497074-7662192 GCA_029216955.1 Iris pallida | reverse complement strand
GTATGAGTAGTGTCATGCTTGTGTGTCTCATGTGATTGGGGGGTTGAGCAACCTGTTTTTCCAATTTAGTCTCTAGTTTCTTAGAGACAGCTTGCAATTCAGTAATCTTAGCATTCAAACCATGCAACTTAGTAATAGTGTTCTTGTGTCTATTCTTTTCTTCTGCAAGCTCCGTGTTGAGCATTGTGATTTCTTGTGTTTGTTGCTCAATACGTGCCTCGGCATCATGTAAGCTTATTTTAAGCTTAGATACCTCATCAGTGACATCCGTGGGTGTAGTGTCTCTAATATTATCAAGTAAAAGAGAAAGCCTTTGTATTTCAACTTCATGACTTTTGATTTTGTCCTTGGCTTGTTTGTATTTACCAATGACCTTTTTATGGTCACTAAGTAAATCAGTGAAAGCATCGCCAAGTTCATCAAAAGTGAAGTCGTCAAGAGTTTCGTTAGATACCTTGTCGGATGTTGCCATTAGGCAAACATTAGCCGTATCTTGAGGAGAGTTCTTTTCTTCCTCGGAGTCACTAGCATCGCTTTCATGCCAGATGCTTGTGTTGGCATTTTTCTTTGAAGAGGTCTTCTTGTATGGCTTCTCATAGCGGTTGCTTTTCTTTAAGAATGGACAGTCTTTTCGACATGTCCCGTCTTCTTACAACCGTAGCAAGTAGGCTCTTCTTCTTCATCTTCTTGTGGTTCCTTCTTTTTCGGTTGAAGCGAAGGAATTTCTTGAAGTTGCGAACCATGAGGGCTTGATATCATCTTCTGAGTTGTCGTCATCCGTATCTTCGGGTTCAGCCCTCCGTCGGTGAGCTTTGAGTGCGATCTCTTTAGCCTTAGGAGTAGGCTCTTCGAAGTCCTTGATGTCAAGCTCATGAGTCATTAGCTTTCCATCAAGGTTTCCATGGACATGGTTGTGAGATCGTTTCCTTCTATGATGGCTGTCACCTTAGGGTTCCAAATTTTTGGTAATCTCCTAAGTAGCTTGCGAATCTTCTCGTGATTTGAATATTGTTTCCCAAGCGAGGACGGGGGGTTGATGATGTCGAGGAATCTTGTGAACATCTGCGTGATCGTCTCGTTTGGCTTCATCTTGAAGGCCTCGTATTCTTGAGTGAGACGGCTTATTTTTGATTCCTTGACTTGGGGGTTCCTTCATGCGTCACTTCTAGAAGCTTCCATACTTCGTGGGATATGGTGCATGTGGATACCCTATTGAACTCATTCCTGTCTATAGTACAGAATAAAGCATTAATAGCTCTCGCGTCTAGACTTGCCAGTTTCTTCTCCTCGTCAGAATATTTGTCATGTGATTTCTCAATGAGATCACCGTTGACAACTATCCTGGCGGGCTTTTTGTAACCGTCAGTGACGATAGTCCACAGGTCAAAGTCTAGAGACTTGAGATAAAAACTCATCCTTGTTTTCTAATACGTGTAGTTAGTTCCATCAAATATGGGAGGCCTATGAGTGGACTGTCCTTCACGTGATTGGAAATCAAGGATTGTGTGGTTGCCATGGATCAGCTCTAGGATGTAAATCCTTATAAAGAGAACAGAGCTCTGATACCAATTGAAGAACAGATGGCAACTCTAGAGGGGGGTGAATAGAGTTTATAGAGATAATAACCAATTAAAATTCAACTCTATCACAAACAAAACTAATCAGAGTAAATACGGAATTTAAAGTGAGAAGAAAGAGAGCATACGCAAACACAGCCGATTTTAACCTGGTTTTCCTTATGGAGGACTAGTCCAGGCCTGAGAACTCAGCTCAGGATTAAATCCACTATTTGTGAAATAGTAGTTTACAACCCGTGCCTTTTCTTCAGAAGAGCACGTCAACTTCTTACAAAGTATTGCAGTGGCGATTGCTTGGAATTTTCCAAGCGACTTCTTCAACTCTTGCACAAGACTCCTAACTGAGAGATGCTGAGCACTCGAGACTTAGGATGCTTGTGGCTAGTAGATGGGAAGGGTATGGCTTAGTTGAGCTTCAAGAGAGAAGAGAAGAGAAGATTGGATGATATGAAATGACGAATTCTTGGCCTTTTTATAGGGTTTTTGTAGGCAGAATTCGGCCAGAATTCGGGTAGAAATTTCAAATATTTGGCCGTTGGACAACTTGCAACCAGCTAACCCTAAAATTTAGGTTGCTGATTTTAAGGGGACAGAGTTAGGCCCGAACTCTGTATGGAGGCAGAGTTCGGCCCGAACTCTGTCTCCAGAGCACAGAATGGTTCTAAGAGACCTGTGGGCTTATTTCTGGATGGTGGAGTTTATGGATTTGGGTAGGCTTTTGGTCAAGTCTCAAGAGCTCAGCATGATACAGTTTACAACAGTCTAGACTCAATAAAAGTAAAAAATACAGACTCATATATAACTGAATTGCAAAGACTGGGTTGTCGTCTGACTTGAGCTTGATGTGGACGTCGTGTGTGTATTGAATTATTACAAGTATTATTTAGTCAATGTTATCGATATTTGGTTGACTGTGACTTTGTGTCAACAGTTACAAGACCTCTGAGATGGACAATTACTAAATAGAGGGGCACGAGAATATTTGGCATTCCTGACCGTAAATCACGGATTCTAAGTGAGCCTAGATATTGTCATAGCGTTCTTGTCAATAACTACTATAAGGAAGTTATTACAATTAAACATTGCCACTGTCACGACCCGTACCCTAGAGTAAGGGCACGAGACGTGGGTACGTCCAACCTAGCCGCAGTGTTGGCGGTAGAACGCTGCCCTAGGTCTCAACATCTAACAATATAAGTTCTAAACAGTTTCTACTCCCCGAATGGGGGTGACATGATAAAAGTAAACTCAATCACAACTATAGCAGATAGATAGATAAATGGAACTACTGAAATATAAGGAATCCCAAGTACAAATAGAGAGTCTAAGTGTCTAATACATCACAAATCCCAAGATCAATATATAAGTCATCCATAGAGTAATGTAAATAAACATCCTAGTCTAGAAGAGTGTCATCCACAGCTATAGGGTCCGGCTGCTGGTCCAAGTCACAGCTGTCATCTAAAGTAGCCCCGTAATAGGTAGGACAGCCAGCCTCGTCCTCATCCTCTGTAATATTTCAACAGGTCCAGTCAGGACAGGAGCGAGCACAATACATTTCAACAAGTCATAGCAAGAAAAGGAATTATAATCATGCTAGAGAATAAAATACAAGAAACTGAAGAATAGAAAAATGCAAGAGAGAGACTGTAAGTAAATATCTATGATATATAAAGAGAGACAGTGCTAGTGATTCAAGTACTACATAAACATGTGAATGGCTAAGGACTGGTTCATGATTACACTACTTGGAATTGATTCATGATTACACTACTTAGATTTATTCACATGTTTATTTATACTCCCTCATCCCCAAACAATACACAAAGATCCATTCAAGTTACGTTAAGATTCATGATTATACTATGTTGCCCATAAAGGGTGATTCATGAATTGATTCATGAAGGCTCGGTGATCATGAGGGTACATGAGTCACTAGCTGATTCCTGAAGATTCATAATAATAGAATCATAAGATACGTGATGTAAGTGAAACACACATGAGACAAAAGTATCTGATGCTCCCGAGAAGGATAACATCTCATGAAGGGATCCATATAGTACCAATCCGTGTTCCAACGTGTCAGCATCAAGTAAGATAGTCTAAAGCAGGAAATATAATCCTAAACATGATATGAAATGATCAGAAAATGTATTCGCCTGCTATCTGAGTGTCCAACTGAAATATACTGTCCGATGAGAGGTGTCTGGCTCCTAATCAGAACAGCACAAGTCACAACAAGTGTAAAATGATAAGATGAAGCACTATGATGCATTCTACATGAGTCTAGGTCAAACTAGGTCAAAGTCAACTCTTGGTCAACCCTGGTCAACCAAAAGTCAAACCTAGGTCAACTATGGTCGAACTAGGTCTAACAAGTCTAACTAGGCTTAACTAGTCTATTCTAGGCCTAATCAGGACTAAACAGGTCTAACTAAGCCCTCACTAGTCTAATAGACACACCATAAGCCAATACCACATATAGAATATATACCACTATCACATATGAATGTATATGTATATCCTCATAAACAAATAGACATGTGCTTAGCACATGAGCTATCACACATATAGAGAGATCCTACATGGCTTTACATTACACAATTTACATAGGCTATCTTAACTAATTACCCACATATATTTATATATATATATATAATATATATATATAATCACACATATACATAGATTAGGGATATATAATATATATATATATATATTATATATATATATATATATATATATATATGCATAAATGTCTGGGTGTGGACATATAGGAGCAATGTGTGTTTAATGAAATGTGTGTGTGTGCTAGAGGGAAAGACATGTGTGTATAGTGTCCTGTGTACAGGAGTATAGGTGTGTGTGTACTTTATGAAATGCGTGTGTGTTAAACAATTGACAGGAATGTATAAACCATGACAGGAATATATATGTGGACAGGACATTAGAGTGTATGGGAGTTTAGGGAGTGTGTTCAGTTTACAGGTTAACATATTAAGGGTAAATGAATCTCAGGTTTGAAAGGAAACACAGGAATGTGTGTTTACAGATTTGAATCTCAGTATTTCTACACAAACCAATTCAGTTTTAGAAACAGTTCACAGGTTAACATATTAAGGGAAATGAATCTCAGGTTTTGTGTAAACATTCATAGGGTTTAGCAACATGTGACAGGTAAATACAAAATAGGCAGGAACCCAATTAATCAACATTTCACATTAATTGAGTTCTCAGATTTTTTATGTAAAAACAGTTCATCCCAATTCCCCCCATCTCAGGTTTTAGAAAAAGGAAACTATATGATAGTAGTACATGTGTGAGGCTAACAGTGTGCAAGAATTAAGAAACAGTATATGTCCCAGGAAAACCTGTGTGTGTCATTAGTGTTCTGTGTACAGGAATCACATGAAGGGCTGAAACATGTGACAGTAATGCAAAATAGTGTACCACAGTATTTTCAGTGAGGGAAAAATGGGTGTGACATGATGAATTGTTGCAGGAATTAATCAAAAGAACTGAACAAGTGTTCTCATGAATCTGAATATTGACATGAATGTACAGTGCATATCTAGATACATAAATGTGTGTGAAGAGGGGAATATAAATGACAGGGTCACAGTTATCAGGATTAGAATAGTATCAAGAGTGTGCTTTACATATCACAAGTTCAACCAATTCGACAGCTACCAATAATTTCCAAACTCGAGTTCCCTTACCATCAATTCTACACAAAACATGAATCTCCTATATCCTAACATGATATTAAATGTGTAGTAAATTAAAACATCACACAATACATACTATTAAATCATTAACTGCAAATCGAACAGGGAAAAAATAGTGAAAAATATAACTGATACTTAACAGTATCAGAAATTAGGGGAGCTTCATATTCCTTAGGAAAATGAAGAAACTAATAAAAAAGAGGCACAAATTCCAATAGAGACATTATATAGGCAAGGGGGGTCTTGGCTGGTCACTTTGTTAGGGTTAGGGTTTTTAGGTTTCAACCTATGGCTAGGAATGAATCAAAGCTAATTGGTGGCCTAGAACAAAGGGTTCTTTCCTAGTCTTTTGCAAATCACTTAACTAAACTAGACTTGACTTAACCCATTAACCAAAACCATCTAATTCTCAAAGTGGCTCACTAAATTAGTTATGACCCATCTAGGTTAGGTCCAATCTAGGTTAGGCTAACCAAAATCACATGACAATAATTAAACTAGTATTTAAATCACACCATTCAATTAAATTATTTAAAAATTCCTAATAAAATATATTAAATTTAAATAATTCAAAAATGAAAAAATACTCTCAAACTAGAAATATGGTAGTGACAAATCTACCCTCCTTAAAAAAATTTCGTCCTCGAAATTGAAAGGCGAAATACAACTGGTGAGAAGGATAGAAAGTATACCTCACGGTCCAAAAAGATAAGGGTATCGCTCGCGCATATCATCCTCCCGCTCCCAGGTAGACTCTCCTGGAGAATGATGCCTTCATGCGACGCGAACCAAAGGTATCACCTGGTTCCTCAGAACCTTCTTCCGGCGATCCAGAATCTCCACAGGCTGCTCTGGATAACTGAGAGTAGGTCCGACCTCAATCTCTGAATGATCGAGCACATGGCTAGGGTCAGCCACGTACCGTCTCAACTGTGATACGTGGAATACATTATGGACACCCACTAGTGCAAGTGGCAAGTCTAGCCTGTAATCTACGTCGTCGACTCGCCTGCTGATAACGAAAGGGCCGATGAAGCACGGGCTAAGCTTCCCACCTCCACCAAAACATATCGTACCACGAGTCAGAGATATCCGTAAAAAAACCATGCCTCCGACCTAAACACAAGAAAGGTCTCAAGTTAACTATGATAAACAAACATGATCAATAAAACACAAATAATCAAACCTAAATCTAATCCTACTATAATCTGTACCTCAAACTCCAAGGGCCTCCGGTGGCTATCGGCCCAGTGCCGATGTCTGTCCTGCGCCACGCAAAGTCTGTCCCTGATGAGCTTCACCTTCTCGGCTGCGTCAACAACCATCTCTGGCCCCAGTAAAGCTCGCTCTCCAACATCATCCCAAGATAAGGGTGTACGGCACCTATGGCTTGGAAACTGTTGTTGTAAGCAAACTCCACCAAATGAAAATGATCCTCCCAGGAACCTCTAAAGTCCAAGACTCACGTCCGCAGCATATCCTCGAGCGTCTGAATAGTCCTCTCTGACTGTCCGTCCGTCTGGGGGTGGCATTATCCTCGTACGTGATGTTTGTAAGGGTCGGAGAGTTGTCTAGGAGTCATTTTCTCGACAAGCTGGTAGGGGCCCCTTGTTTGAATATAACCAAATCGTGTTGGTTCAAGGGAATTTCGTTCTACGCCTAACATGGGCAACGAAGATATGGGAGTCCATAATAGTACAGAACCCTGCTATAGGTTTATGAGTAGGCAAGTGTTCGGGATTGCTAAGTCATAGTGTCTAGTGTGTGCGGTTAGTATTTGGTGTCGGGTAAGCAGCATGTGCTTGCCTGGGTGGAATTCATATGTCATTGGTGTGACATGTCTTACGTGGATGATGGACATTCAGTTTATTTGAGAGAAAGGGTCAAAATTACATGGTTAAAATTTAAATAAAACGAAATAGGCCTCCATGGTTCATTTTAAGGGAAAAAATACGTCATACATGTGGGGTAATCAAAATAGAGCATAAGAAAGTATGTTTGTGTGGGACATGTATGTCATGGGCATAGCTTGACTGGTCTAGTTCATGAGTGTGAACTTTGTTGGAAGGAATATGCTAGTTTTGTGCTTCAAATATCAAAGTCACGGTCGAGGGTATCAAATAGTACTGATAGGAGTGGACGTTATGAACCAATGTTTTATTAGTTCAATTGGAACCAATCCACCCCAATCATTTGTTAATTCAAGAACACTACGTTCTAGGGAGGCTTGCCTATATCTTAAGGAAATTCCTTTCTCGAAATTGTAACTAAGACACGATTCTATAATAGAATAAAATTTGAAGAATCGAGGTTTCTATCTTTCGTTGTGGTTATCTAAACGTATGAACAAGGAATATAAAATACAATACAAAGATCGCATCATAAACTTCAAATAGATGGTACAACGATTACGAAAGTCATCCTATATCTAAGAGAGAGAGAGAGAGTTTCAAGGTACTACCTAACTTATAAAAATTTATTAAACATAGAAAGCACGGTAACAGGACTTCTAAGAAGATCAAATTTCAAGGAGATGTTGAGGATATGAGTTACTTCTGATCGTAGTCATGGACTCTATGGAAAGCCTAGGTATTACTCTTTTAACATTGTCCATATATTGACCACGTTTCATCAAGACAGTAGGAAGGTCCTGATTAAGGATAACCGAAAGTAAGTTGGTATACCGGGATTCCATTCATCGCATAACATGGGCTACGAAGGAATGTGGTCAAGGAATTTATGGAAGGAGGATTAACGGGCCATGAGATGGAGCCTACATAATGGGTGGTAGGACCTATTTCATAAGTTTTAGTTTTATAGTCCAAATTATAGCAATATACATGGATAGGTTGAAATGGGTTTAATGTGTTCCCTAATTGGAAAACAACTTTAATTGAATGAACCTTGGATTTTATTCTCTATTGGGTGGACAAGGTCCCCTAAAATCAATCTGAACCATTTCTATTATATTAGGGTAACCTAGAATAGGTTTCCACTCAAGTGGTTGGACTAATTGCCAGTCGGATTGGTTAACTAGGTTCCTAAAGCCCAACAATGCGTCTTCTGTGACTTTTGTGTTTAAGTAGCAGAAGAAGACTCAATTGAGTGGCATACTTGTGGCATGTGCATAGTAGGCTTGGAGTAAATCACAACCATATATTGGGTCAAAATATTTGAGTCGATGTTGAGTCTCTAATTGTAGTCGGAAAGTATATTGGTATTATGGTAAGGGTTATAGTTAGTCTTTTTGACTTGAAAGTCGCATCATGATAACAGAGCACAAGAGGACTGTTTAAGTGGGACATGATATGCCTAAGTGACGGTAAACTCATCTAGGTCTTGCATATGTAATTTGTTGGAAGAAAATAACTGATCTCACGTTCCGAATATCAATGTCATGGTAATGGACACCAAAAGATCTAAATAGAAAGATGGGGTTCATGTGGCACAAATTTGTCATCCTGGTGGAAACCAATTTAACTTAATCAACTAATAATTTTAGTAAATCTTAAAATTAGGAAGGGCTTGCAATCTATTCACTTTAGAAACTAAGGTAAGTTTTTAGTATTTATGAGGTAAAAAAATTTCAAGGTCGTGATATTGTACGTCGACTCTTGGTTATAAAGAATACCACACGTCATAATATTTGATATGATATGATAGATATGAGTCAAGCCTGGAGATCGTTTCTCTAATTTCGGATATCTGGAAAACGATTGTGTATATATAACTTCATGGTTATAAGCGGTATGGCGAACTGAGGGGAACATTCTGGTATATCTTCCCTCAAATACAAGCATTTTTCCGAAATTAGTAAGGGCAAAAAATGGTAATGAGTCCATGGAAGATGGAATCGAATACGAATACAGGGTTCCAAAAGTGATTGAATAATTCAAGTAGAATGGTCAAGGCAGTTGTAGATGAGATCCTAGGGACATCCATATTTCAATCCACGTAGGTTAATCATATGAAGAGCGAACCAAGTGCACTAAGGTTGATCAGACCATAATACACTGATTCTAATTAGACAATATGTTAGTGGGCGTCCCCAATGAACATATGTCCTGAACAATCTCGATAAATAATAATCTTGTAAAACTAGGCTATAAAAGCGGCTCTAGTCAAGATAGTCCAAAATATAACTATGCGAGATTTATGATCGAAAGAAGGCACAAGTAGTTCAAGTTCATTAAAATCTAAGACTCGTCCGATGTTGGTGCCTCTATAGTTGTCATGCTCGTCTTTTGTCTAAGGCCGTGGTCGACCAATGGGTTAGGAACCTCTAAACTCTATAGTCTAGGTAAACTTACTACTGTCAGTCAATTACCTCGTTAATAGGTAATAAGGACAATGGAATGCTAGGTTGGGATGCGTGCTACCCAACTTATAGAAATTCTACTAGTATTTGCTTTGAATCAATAGGACATACAGGTATTTTCCTATCCTCTATAGTATCCAAAAACTATAATCATGTCTAAAATCATTTTACTGAGAATTTATGTCTCGCCAATGTACACTTGGCTATAGTAAATCCTAGGTTTTGGCCTGCAAGTACACCCGTCTTCATAATGCTAAGTGTAGTCGCGGCTAACCTAAAAAATATTGGGTTACCCAGTCAGGATGGAACGAGTACAATTTATTGAATGCAGTTCTAATATATAAAAACAACTACAAAGCAGAGGTTAGCCATTAAATATATGATTCCAAAATAAATAAATAAAGACAGAGAAAAACTAGAAAAAAAAAGTTGGACAATAAATAAAATAACAAAGAAAATACTTTCTAACTGACTGAAGTACCTTTGATATGTGATAGGTCTCGGGACATTTATACCACACTGTCTACGATGTCTAAACACTGTCTACGATGTCTACTTTGCAATAATAAATCACTGTCTACGCTGTCTGCTTTGCAATAATGTAACACTATCTATGATGTCTACTCGTAATATTAAATCACTGTCTACACTGTATAAGGTCAGATCACACATCCTTGGTACTTCTCCTTCCCGACACAACAAATATGACAAAACATAAAAAGAGACGATAACCACATATCCAATGTCTGACAATGAGATATAGTAATAATCAATATCGAAAACAAACAATAAAATGTACTCGCTTGTGGTCCTTTGCTGGTAAAACCGATAATCCAAACCACTTAGTATGCCACACAAAAGTCCAACTGCACAATAGTCTCAGGAGGCTGAAACAAATGTTACTAACATGTTCAAAATAGTAAAATTAACTGGAATAGCTTGTCCATGAGTCCAATTCTAGACACAGGGGCGAAACGGTAATTTTGGGCCAAAATGAGGTCCGCCGTTGGACTCGCTTTGCACCAAAAAGCATGCCAGTATCTACTGTCTCTAAAGTCATCAAACTATATGTCTACGGATCTGGTTTGACGAGATGAACCTATCTGTATGTCCAAAGTTGGATTCGGGTGGGCCGTGCACAAATTTGCCCTTTGGATCGGGTCGCACGCCCGTAAAAATAGTATTTCGGTCGACCTTCTCAGAATCGGACCAAACTTGGCATACATGACCAAAAAAAAGAGACGGTCCCGTTGGCGCAAGTTTCATCTCGATATGACGAACGTGCACAAAGTTAGGGGCTAGTTTGCAAAGGGGCCGATACGGGGTATCTCGATGGATACGTCTCGATTTCATCGCGCATGCACAACGAAATTGAGTTCCGTCGAATTCCACAAGTCCACAACATCCATACGCGTCTTTCGATGCTCATGAGTTGCGACTACGTCGCCCGGTTTGTCGGGGCACACGCCGTATCGGTAACTTTTCTAAATTTTCAACATTTTAGAAAACAGTTTTTCATCGATTTTAGGAGATCGATTACGCGATGCTCAGTCATCAAAATCGAATTCCGTAAAAAGGGTTCTTTAGCCCTAGGTGTTGTCTAGGACTGTCTTTAAGTTGATTTTAGAAATTTCTAGTATTGGGTTCAGAACTTCTCTTCCAAATCAGGGGGTTGGGGCTGTCTTACTGTCCTACTTCGGACAGTTTTTCGTTAATTTTCGCATTCGATTTATTATCGAATCGAATCTGATCATATGCAAAATAATTAACAGGAGTTTAGGTGTATATGTTGTGAATATAACTGACAAGACGGATCGTGAAACGATCCATCGTATGCGACAAAACATCGCAGCGAAGGCGTCATTGCGACTGTTGTGGCTGTTAATTAAAACTGTTGCTGTCGCCGTTCCGTTGCTACGGCGGCTCGGCCGGCAGTGCTCCGGCTTTGGGATGGCGTATAGGACTTAGGGGTGGCATGCGGGACCGTCAGGCAGGCTCTGGTGTCGCTATAGTGGTCGCACTCAAGACCTTTTTAGGAGAACTTTTCCTCTCATCTCTCGAGCACATCCCTAATGTCGAGATTGTATTTCAGTTTTCAAATCAGATTTTGATATGAATTGAATTCCCTATGATTCAATCCCGTAAAGGCTGTTATTAGGAATGAGAGGAGGAAGAGATTGGATGGAAATCTGGAACAAATCGATTCAAAAAGATTGTTGTAAATGAAGGAAATCCCGCAGTATACACCCGCGGGTTATATTGGATATGTCATCTCGCGAGAATTTGGATTCTCGCGAGATATTGGACTTTTTTGTATTTATTTTTTTCTATTGGTTTTTTTTTCTATGAACTAAATAAGGAGAAAAATCCTTTCTAAGCAAAATCTTAATATATATATTCAACAAAAGTTTTAAATCTATATTTACACTTGTATGTATACACATATGGTATAAAATATATTAGGCACACACAAAAAAAAATATTTATACGCATTTCTTTTATATATTTTTTTTTAAACATATATATATATATATATATATATATATATATATATATATATATATATATATATATAAGTACAATATATGTAATTAAATATGAAATATGCACAAGAAAATTTAATAAATGTAAGGTAACTAATATTTTTCTTGTAAACTAATCCTCCACTTCCATATGTCATGGAGAATTATTTGTCACATACAATTATCATGCATAAATAAATTCAATTTTTTTAAATATAATTCTAATGGCAAGAAAGTAAGAAAATAATTTCAAATAATTATTTAAGCAAATATAAAATATCATCTGTAAATTTGAGGTTTTACACTAGTTAATATGACTTAAAGGCATTTCCCCTTTGTCATGAATATAATCTTAGGAATATTCTCTTCATACTAGGAAATAACTAACTAACTAACTAGTCTAATCATGCTACCTTAATTAATTAACCCTATGGGTCAAGTCAAATTAAATGGGGTCCACCAAGTCTAATGAATATGCTAGTGTACTAATAAATACAACCATCACATTTAATTAAAAAATATACACAAGTTAGATAATTGTGAAATGACAAAAATATCCTTGTTCTAGAAATATGGTGTAGAAGCATGGAAAAGAATAAAGAAAGGCCTATGCGGCTCCGACAGAAAGGTCCCCATATGGCTCAGGATCCCCATGCGGCTCAGGAGTCCATGCGGCTCAAGGATCCATGCGGCTCGGATAGTTCCATATGGCCTAGAAAGAAGCCATGTGGCCTTCAACAATTCTTCTCTACATTCAGCTGCATTTAATGTCCTGACGGCTGCTCTGACAAATGACAGCTATGACAGCTCTGACATAAAGACATAATAATGACGCTGACATGATGGCGTGTTCCTATGGAAGATGTGAAAATCTTCTTACAGCGGGCAAGATCCACCAAGTCCCGAGGTTACTTCATGCGGCTGCTGCATTTATGCGGCCTCTCACTTCATGTGGCCGTCTACTTCATGCGGCTGCATCCTGCATGCGGCTGTCCATCTGCATGCGGCTGTCCATCTGCACGCGGCTGCCTATCCCTATGCGGCTGCCCATCCCCATGCTGCTGCCCATCCCCATGCGGCTGAGAGGACCACCTATATGCGGCTCTGCCAGGGCGGTCCAGTTGATACACGTGGCGCTCTTCGCGATCATTGAGACACGTGGCAGTCTTATCTTCCCTGGAATTATGGGTGCTAATAAATCCTAAGAAAATCAGATTTGTTGCGATCGTCATAATTGTCCAGATCAAATCAAATCAAGCAAATTGGACGCGTGACAGGCTACCACAAATCACGAATATTCATGGCAATCAACATTTATTGCCCACAGAGATTTGATTCAATCACATTAATTGCTCAAATTTATTATATTCAAGATGAACGATTCAGATTGATAACTCTTAAGCCGCCGACTTTTCAAAATGGGTAATCATTGCAAACCCTAATGATCACCCCCCACTCCTATAAGTAGCAAGGTGCTATTCCCTTGCAAAGAGAACGGGGACAGACGCATACAGAGAGAGACGCACAGAGGAGCATATACACACAAAAAAGATAGCACAGAGGGATACGTACAGAGCCAGACATAGAACATTTCTTCCCCAGAGCCAGGACCATGTCCGATCATCTAAGGAGTAAGACAGAGCTGCCGTCGCTTTTCCGAGCCTCTATCGTCACCCCTCAGAATCAAAAATAAACAATTGTACTTAGATTGTTGTACCTAGGTTTTCGTCCCTAGGCTTTCTTTGTACGAGCGAGTTTGTATTGTGAGTCTAAGTTCAGTCCTCCTATATAAATTATTCTGTACTTTCACAATCAATGGCAAATACGATGGTGACTCTTCTGGGGACAAACTTCTCCACGGCTGAGAAGTTGGTGACGTAATCAGATGCAGCCAAACTTGGCTCCACACAACAGAAGATGGTCGTTCGCTTCGACCAACAGGCGTTTGAAGAAATGCTCTCCGACGGGAGCGCTGACCCGGTCCAGAAGCGAACCCGCACAAAGAAAGCTCGCAGGGAGTGGAGGCCAAAATCATTTGCTCCTCCCCAAGCTCTGGATGGAATACTCTCTGCTGCCCAAGACGGCGAAGGCAACTCTCATGCGGCCCCACTTTAAGCCATAGAGGACTCTGCTGTCCCCAAGTCCAGCAAAAAAAAGCACTACGATGCTGGACTTGCAGGGGCAAAGAGTGATTCTATGTGCTCCAGGAAGAAGCCGAACAAAGGCACTAGCTGCAGGCTGAACATTCATGCAGCCAAGATTGCCAGCCGTATGCATGATGTCCATGCAGCCGAAACTGCCAGCCGGATGCAAAATACCTATGCGGCCAAGATTGCCAGCCGCTTGGAGAAGACTTATGCGGCCGAGACTTCCAACCGTATGAAGAAAGCCCATGCGGCTACGATTGTCAACCGTATGAGGACTGTTGATTCCAGCCGCATGCTGTCTGCTCCACGCGGTTCAGGCTCAGTCTTCGATCGCCTCTTCTATAGTCCTGACCTCTCATGCTCCCAATAAAATATGTCTGACTCTCTGCAGTACCACTTAGACTCTTCCTACTATGTGCCCTCACGCACTAGAGTGAAGAAGTCTAGGGTAGCACGAGCTTGGCGAGCTCAATCCGCAGTTCCGACCTCTGACCATCCGAGCGCTCTACATACTATTATGCGGGCCTCTGATGGGAAGTTGTACAGAACTACTCGAGTCCAGCCCCTGACTTGCGTGAGATTATCCTCTACAAGCGCAAGAAAAGTGAAGAGGCCTCGGTGTGCAAAGAGTCCTCCCACAGACGTCACTGCACCCAAGTTATCGTCAACTGCTGTTGCAACAATACGATGGTACAAGAAGACCGGCAGTCCGTCTTCCAAAGATTACAACAGCCGAGCTCAGGGGATGAGGCGCCTCCCGTTGTCTCCTGCAACTCTACTCAAAAAATCCCTGCCGATGGAAGAGGAAAGAAGATAAATGTCTCCAGTCCAAAGATTTCAACCACTAGGACTAAGAAACTATCGTCTAAAAGGTCGTCCACCACCGGAGTTTTCCAAGGTACCCGTTCAAAGACAAAATCTGCTACAGTGGGAGATTCATTATCCACATCACTGGGGGTCGCTGGAACTGGAGGTAGCACTCCTCTGAACATCCACAACAATCCGATGTTCCAAGGAGACCAGCCCGGGGAAACAACTCTCTCCTCAGATACAGCAGGTGCCGACGTCCCCGAGGACGTCCACGACTCTCAAGATGAAGCAAGCTCTGAAGCTGGGGGTACTATCCCTTCTGAATTCGAACCAGAGGAGAACATTCCCACGTACCCTGATGACTTCTCTGTACATGGATATGATTCAGAGGGTACGTCTTCTACCGTTCCGTCCATCTCTCATCATGTGAGGACGGTGTTCATGACAGACAGCAACCAAGAAGGTTCCAGTGATCGCCAACGCATTGACACTCTAGAGGCCATACTACATGCTTTGGTCAAGTCTGTGGACGAGATCAAAGCAGCCCTTCCAACTCTGCAAGGAAGAACGCCTGGCCAAACAAGCTTGGGTCCTGCGGTCAATGCGGACTCGAACTCAGCTACACCAAACCTGGGCGATAGTCCTCCTGAAATATCGGCTCCTACCGCTGTAGACGAGGCCAGGGAGGCAAGAAGAGAGGTCCAGGAGCTCCGGGCCATGTTCCATGCCCGAGAAAACTGCCAAGACCTCAGGATACGACAACCATATCCCGCTACATGGAGAGATGTTCCATTCCCACCAAAATATAAACCATTCCACATCAACCCATATGATGGCAAGACATCTGCAAGCAGATACATCACCTACTTCGAAGTCACAACCAACCATCTGCCTCATGACGATGCTATCCTTATGTGATTATTTATCGGGGCATTGGAAGGGGTCGCCTTCGACTGGTACCGCAACCTGCCAGACAACTGCATCCACTCTTTCGCCAGCTTCAAGCGCATGTTCTTGGAGAGATTCTACGAAGTAGGACAGGACATCACAAAGTCCACCCTCATGGACGTTGTTCAGGGAGAAAAGGAGCTGACAATAAACTATATCGAGCGGTTTCGCCAAACCGCGATAAAGTTGCCGTCGGGTAATCCGGATTCCTCCTTGATTGAGATTTGCCAAAAGAGACTGCTCCCAACAATCAGCCTCTGGATGGGTGAAAGTCAATTCAAGGACTGGAAGACGTTCATCATCAGTGCCATAGCGCCGAAGACAGGTTGAAAAAGGCTCGCCAACTGGGATTGCACATCTCGGAGGGAGAGAACAAGGGCAAGTGCCCTAATAACAACAACAACAATGGTGGTATCTCCTCCAACAATAGGGACAACAAGGGCAAGCAGGCTATGGTGGCCGACACAGCCCAGAAATCTGAGTCAAAACCGGCAGACAAGCAATGGCCGCAAATGACCTACTCCTTCGAAGACGGCCATGTCAAGCCCATCTTGGACATGCTCATACAAGGAGATAGAATTCAGCTTCCTCCACCAAGACGGGAACCTCGGCTGGCAGAAATGGAGAGCCCAAAGTACTGCAATTACCACCGCTACGTCCACCATGCTACACACGACTGCTACCAACTGAAGCGATACATCCAACATCTCATCGATTCGAAGGCTCTGGCCATTGACTTCAAGGAGGTAACCGTGGCAGCCAACATGGTGTCCGTACAGTTGGCAGCTTCCCTCCGACAGAGACTCAAGACGGCGTGGTACCCATCCCTCGGGCGACAATAGAGATTGCTAATCTTCCACCTCCTCGAGATCAGGCTACTGGTCTGGTACCCCTCACCACGTCACGAGGTGAGGTCATGTGGGTCCATCCAGACTTGGTACCTGAAGTGACTCAGTCCGTACCACTCCCCATTGGCAAGAAGGAGAGTAGAAAGGTCAGATCCTGTCGCACAATTTTGGCAGATGTCGAAGAAACTACAGCTGTCGTCACTCGGTCTGGTACTCAATCCCAACCCACGCCAGATAACTCGACTGAAGAACATCAGCCATCTACTGCTGACGCTCTGGGACCTTCTCAACCTCCGACGACCGACAAGCCTAGGCCGAAGGAGACTCGCTTTGACAAATCCCTCCGAAAAGAGGCATCTCATGGGCTAGAGTGGCCCTACAACTTTGACATCTTGGCACAATTGGCCAATACACCGGCCAAATTGTCATTATACGAGCTCCTGAGACTCTCCAAGGATGTTCGTGCAGCTTTGAACGATGCACTCCAGAATGCCGACGCATATCTAGCTCAGGTCAACCTCACGGGAGAGAGCCCGCCTGCAAATCTCCAAGACAGCATTGCACAAGAGCGAAGCCCAACATTGTCTTTACGCTGCAGGATATGCTCATCAAAAATAATCTGCACGATCGTCTGTTATACTACACTGGATACATCGGTAACGTAAAGGTGGATCGGATGCATATTGATCCTGGTTCTTCTATAAGCATCATCCCGAAGGGTCTGTTACATATTCCTATGCATCGCCTGACGCTAACAAGTACCGCCATCAGCAGTTTCAATTCGGGCAGGAGCTACCCGATTGGAAAGATTCGTTTGAAGTGCCAAATTGGCGATCTTCAGTCAGAAGTGACCTGTTACGTCATAGATGCGGACACTTCCCACAATATCCTCCTGGAGCGCCCTTGGATACACGATTACATGATCGTGCCTTCCACGCTGCACCAGTGCTTCAAGTATGTCGACAAACACGGCTTCGTGAGGACAGAATTTGCCGACATCGATCCCTTCAAAGGGGTCGAATCCTACTACTCAGACTCCTGCTTATACGAAAAGTCGAAGAGGCACCTTGGTTGTCACGACCCGCACCCGCTTTTTCGGATACGAGACGTGTCCAAGCCAGCCTACGACGCAGAGTCGGCAGTAGAACGCTGTCAAGCCCGCAAGAAATAAATGCTCAAGAAATAACATTTGATGCTCATTCACATTTCTAAATTTATTACAACATTTACAAGAATTATATTTAAAGAAAATACAAGACTTTATATTTAATGGAATTGATACAATGCTATCTTCTATTTCTAGGTTGACCTCAGCATACCCAAGCCTTCCCAATATAAAGAGTGAACGCGGCTAAACCTGAAAAATGTTGGTTTCCAGTCAGGAATGGAACAAGTACACAAACCGACGGCAATACAAAACACAATAGAATTAACAAGACATGAAAATAGCATATGGAATATGAAAGCTAGTAAGAAAACTGATGACATAGCACGATAGAAAAGTAAACAAGGAAAAACTAATAAAAGACATCTATCTAGGTGGTGTGAAATATCTGTTTCGACATGTGAACGGCTAGGGGGTAAATCTGGCACCCTGCACGTGTCGTGTGCAGCTGCTATCATTCACGAAAGACACGGGAGATAGTTCTGGGTAGTCCACATGTCTACTAAGATATTTCCCCTCCCGACTACTCCGTGTGACGAGCATGTCAACAAGCAGCAAGATATATGTATGAACATGAAATGTATCAACTACTATGAATCGAAAAGCAATCAGAAAGTGCACTTGCCTGAGGTCCTTAGCTGGAGAAACCAATAATACCATACCACTCAATGAGCCACAATCAGTCAACACATGTAGAAGTCTCCGAATGCTGAAATAAATAGTACCAACGTTCTCAGAATAGTCAAATTAGCTAGGATTGCCTGTCCTTAAGTCCAATTCTGGACACAGGGGTAAAATGGTAATTTCGGGTCAAAACGGTGTCCACCGTTGGATCCGCTTTGTACCGAAAAGCGTGCCAAAGCCTATGGTCTTTAAAGTCGTCAAACAATAAGTCAACAGGTCCAGTTAGCCTAGGGTCGACATGATAAAGTCAGAATCACAGAATATAGGAACGTATGACTAATCACGATCAAAGTTCATTTTATAAAATATATATTTATATGTAGAAAATATTTATAAACTATTTAGAAAATATACTTGAAACTATATGTTTTATTTATCAAAATAGTTTTCTAGGTAAATACTTGAAAATATGAAAAGCCATGCTTTTGGGTCAAAATGTAATTTAATATACCACAAAATAGTGTAACAATATATTTGAAATTACATGTAAGGCTAAACCAATACTACACATTTTATTTGCCAAAATAAATACTTAAAAATCCCAATAATCATTTTTAAGGCTAAAATCAAAATACCATTTTTTTAGGTGAAAACTATACTTGAAAAATAGCTAGAAATATTTTTAAAGTCCAAACCGTATTTGAAATACCATAAACAATGTTTTTGAGACATATGTTTAAAAAACAATATTGACTATTAGTAAAATTATTGGTATTTTATAACAATAACAATAATAATAATAATAATAATAATAATAATAATAATATTATTATGAATGGAAATAACACTCATTATAACAATAGGTACACACTGATGTTAATACCAATAACCTATAATCTAAATCAAAACTAACAATCAAAAACAAATTATAAAAAAACCAAGTCCAACTTCTACTGGACTCTTCAGCCCTTAGCAACAACAAAATACAAAGAAATATAAAATAAAATGAAATGTGAGGAGTTAAAAGCTTGGGTGTTCTCTCTTTAGAAGAGAGAACAAATGGGGAACTTCGTGAGCGAGACTTAGAGGAGAGTTGTGTGCTCACCAAGAGAGGGGGTTTTGCCGGGAAACGAGCTTCGACGGTGGACCGCGGCTTGACGTCGGGCTCATGGCGCCAGGGTGGACGCGGAGAAGCCGGGGCGGCGCACGGATTGGGCGGTGGCACGAGCACCCGCGAAGGAGTCGGCGGTGGCGGCCGAAGGTCTCGGCCACGGCGTCGTGCTCCCAGCGCTAGGCGAAGGGAGGAAGCCCCAACGGCGGAGGAGGAGCTACTCGACGGCCCCGGTGGCGAGGGTCGACAGATCCGGAATGTGGCCGGCGAAGAGGATTCGAGGGACTGACAGTGGGCATGTTCGTGGAGAGGGGCTCCGGCGTCGGGCGTGGTTGTGCGGTTGGGACTGGCGTGCTGATGGCGGCGGACTTTCGACACGGGGACACGAGCAAGGGCTGGCGATGCTCGACGTTCGAGGGGCGGCACGCGGAGAGCTCGACACAGCAGCGACGGCACGGGTCTGCGTCCCGATGGTCGAGATGAGGCGCGACCACAGTTAACTTAGGTTAGATTTTAGGATTTGATCTGGTTTCCCACTGTGTCGTGTCCTCGGGGTTGGACCCAGGGACAAGGTCTTCTCGGTGTGTTTTCTGGATTAACAGGATTGGGATGTAGACAAGGACACGGACGCAAGGGTCCGGACACGCTTGGCACTATAATTTCTATGGTGGACACACGAACGCAATCGGACAAAAATTATATATTAACTGTGATGTGATGTCGGACACGATAGTAGAGACGGTTGGGTGGTCAGGAAGTTCAGTTGGTGGCGTTATGTGGTGATCGATGGAGGCTAGCCGGAGGACGGGGCGGTTGCTGCGGGTGGTTGTGGTGATAGGTTTGGGACATGGAGGCGATCAATGGTTATGCTGGTGGGTTTGATGGTGGCAGGAGATGGGAGAGATGGTCTTGACAGGTTCTGGGATGGCACGGCTCGGCAGGGTGGCTATGGCGAGACTCAGGGTGGTAGTGGTGTCGGGAGAGGGTGCTGGTGGTGGAATCGAATGGTGGTGGCTTAATTTGAGAATTTGGAGAAACAGGCCTCCTTAAATAGGTGGTCAAACTTCTAACTGAATAAGGACTATAAGTCCTAATGGATAAATCCATCTTTTAGTTTAAATCAAATCAATAAACTTTTCAATCAAAACTTATTAGTAGATAATACTTATTAAATTAAATCAATCGTTAGTCTAATCCAAATCTTTTAAATGATCTTAAAATAATTTTAAATTTGTACGTACTATTTATCAAATACTGTAGTTTCTAATAGATAAAATTTCACCTAAATTTATTTTAAATCAAATAGAATTTAAATACAAATTGATCCATTCGCACTACTATAAACGATTTTAATAGTTTAAATGTATTATCAAATAATTTAAGTCGCATGAATTTAAATCCCAATCAAATAAGCGATAAATATAATATATTTTTTAAAAAAAATAACAATTAACGTTATCAAATGATTTAATAAAAAAAATTCAAATATTAAATAATTACTTATCATAACTCAGGATAATTTCTATCGAATTATTTTAAAGTACATTAGTATAAATCAAGTCTTAGTTTTCAAAATCATATTAGTTTAAACATAACGATACCTTCAAAATAATTTTAAAGTCTATCTTTATTAATTAAAATCTCATACAAATATTTATGGTTTTCAAACTACATTCGAAATCAATATTTTGAAGGTCCAAAAGTTCAATTAAACGCCTTTTGAAATCCATAATGAAATTCAGGGATAAATATTTTTATAAAACTAAATAGTATTTACAAACCATTACCTTTCAAAATACAAGAATAAATGAAATGATATCATATAGCCAATACAAGGTTTAAAAGAGAGTTTTCTTGCCAAGCAAAGTATTTGAAATAAAATAATCAAAAAATAGAAAAAAATAATTTTTGAAAATATGAGAAGAGGGGTTACAAATCTACCCACCTTAGAAATAAATTCGTCCTCGAATTTGAAGAATGTCTAGGATAAATAAGCTTGGTCGGTCTGAAGGAAAAATTTAGTAACATGAATATTAATGGTATTGATCGCTAAGGTAACCTCGAGGGTAACCAAAACTTTTGTTATAAGAATTATTGATCAAAGGAAATATTGATCAAGCATTGACCAAGGAAAGGATGGAAGGAGGAAGTACATAGATATGGTTTGGTTTTGGAGTCCCAGGTTGCAGTCTTGAAATCAAAGGTTCTAAATGTTCTCAAAATTGATAACCTCAAGGACAATTCTTCAATCGAGAAATCTACCCACCTTAGAAATTGTCTTCCTCGAAATTTCAAAGGGTACGATTAATTATGATTGAGAACATAATCAAGGAATGATATGCTCAATGATCAAAATGAGTAGATTGTGAATAGAATCGAACATTAAGAAAGGATATCATGTGACATGTTTAAGTTATAGTCAAAGAGTCTAGTCACAATAGTCAAGGATAAAATAAAATAGGGTTAGGTTAAACACGAAGAAGTCATTAGGCACGATTATTACTGTTGGAATTTTATAGGCATGGTCAATGATAAAATTTTGTCAAAGTCTAAACATGGTTAAAATCACTTAGATGCAACTAAGATGTAGTCACGATCAAGGCTACTCATGGAAGTCAACTAAGCATGATCAAAATTTACAAGTTGGTACGAGCGTGAACAAGATCACAAAAGTCATGATCACGGTGGAAAAATAAAACTTAGTTAAAATGTAGGCACGATTATGATTTAGTCATGAACAAAAATTGTTCAAGATCGATCAAAATTGAAATCATCGTGGTACGAACAAATAGTTAAGCAAAATTATTTAGACACGATTATAGAATCGAATTTCTAGGATAACGTGCGAATTGGCACGATTAAGATAGAATCGAATAGTCTAGTCGCGAACGAAAGGTCGTTAAAGATGGACCAAATCGAAACTGTTCTAACACGATTGATTGTATAAGCGTAATCTAATGGTGATTATGAATCTAGTGGAAGGAATCAAATTAGGTTTAAAAGATGACGATTCGAAAATAGGAAGATATGGAGGAAAAGGACAACCAGTTTATTGGGAAGTTGGTAACTAGGAATAAGGCACAACTCAATTTAGAAACCTTTATAGTCGTATGCCAATAAAAGACATCGCCTATATGGTATTCGAATATCGTAAACATATTTGAAGTCGTTTTACCAAGAATTTATGCCTCGTCAGTGTACAGCTAGCTGCAATAAACTCTTGGTTCCACGACTCAAATGAGGATACGGTCCTGAATACCCTATCAACTCTATCCAATCTTGACATAATAATTCAAGGAAAATAGGGAAACTAAGCTATAGCTTGAATGACATTTGATAACTTACGCTTACTTGAAATTATTTCAACTTGGAGGACATGCCACGCCAGTGCGCTGCTGGCTGCAGTGAACCCGTAGTCTCGATAATCCAAATAAGTGGCGACAGTGCGCTGCTGTCTTGCCATCGCAAGTCAACGAGCATTCTTTTAACTATACCTTATGAAATTTCAAAGGAGGTTCTAGAATTTCAAACAAGTTCTAAGAGGGTATAAGTATCTGTCCTTCCGGTATGAATATCAAGTCTTGAAAAGAAAGTAATTAGTTAGGAAGGATAACTCTTGAATCCAAAAACTTAACTTGATTAAGGTATAGACAATTGAGTGAGAAATTATTTAAAAATATATAATCCCTTGGGTCCAAGAAAAATCTAAGTGATACAAATGCATGATATGTCGATGTTTTTAGAGAAGACATAAGATAAAGTTGTACAAATGGTCATGATTAGGAAGAAAGTGACTGAAGGCAAAAGAAATGTAAACTTTAATCTATATTTCTCTAATATTCAAGATCGAGGGAAATATGTATAAAGCACTATGCCTACTTATTACGAATATGTTTATACACAAGTATAGTCTGAATAAATCCCGAAATATCATTTAAGGGAAGGTTACCATATTCCAAGTAAAATATGAATTTAAATAGCAAAAACACATCTATTTTATTCAATACAATTTATAGAAATTGTTCACAAAACCAAAATGGACTACCAATATGTATACACATCCACATATTTACATGGACGTCGTTGGTCGCACTACATGACTACCGTGGCTTGGGTTGGGTTCGGGCTAGTTTGGAACAATCGAAATTTCTAAAAGCTAATAATCCTAATAATAAATAAATAAATATACATATTATGGGTCAAGTCACAACTTGGCCTGGTTTTCCTAGTTGGGACACACTTATGGCTCAGCCTTTTCTACCATGGCTAATATACTAGTTAAAGCATGCCACTGCACTATTCGTGCCATCACTTCTAGTCATTTTACACTCCAAAATTTAACCATGACTAAGATATTCCATAATAATAATTAATTAAATTAAATTTTTCTAAATTTCTAAAAATCATAATTAATTTAAATGAGCAAATAAAGAATATTCTTACAATTTTGAAAATAGGGTTACGAATCTACCCTCCTTAGAAATACAGTCGAATCAAAATGCGATAGTGTAGCCTTCTATGAAAGTTATCTAGTGTGACATGCATCAACCTTAACTACCCAAATGTCAATTTTAAATTAGGGACTCCTAGTCTTAACCATTCTCTTAAAATTGATTTACTCCTATTTGTGAATGAGCATTTTCTAATCGCAGGCTCGCAGTAGTACGACTGTAACGTCCCAGTCCCAAAATACGTAGGACTAGGAACGTAGACATGCCAGCTGTATTCATACGAAATACATAGGTCTCGTATGAATACATAAGCTGTAAAATGTAGTAATCCAAGACAAACTAAATCTCATCCACAATAAAAAGAATAATAATATAAATATCAACTCGAATATTTATAATACAATCGTTGGGCGGAGACAAAGTCCACTACCAACTATCTCAATGAAAGAAATGTACAAGAAATTGAGCGATAAAAATGGCAAGACGAACCAAGCACAATCGTCTTCAAAGGAATGGAGAAGACCACGGCCTTGGCTAGGATACCTGCGGAAGACATGAACACACACCTGGGGAAAAACCAGGTCCTCAGACGGACGTAGCAAGATACAGGAAGAACAAGCTAATATGAACTGGCAGAATAATATAATATATAAACTAGACATAAATATGCAAAGGATATTCTAACCGCCTAAAGTGCAATTTAGAGGACAACTTTCATGCGCATGGGTGGAATTTTAGGCTATGTGTACGTAACTGGCATCCAGTCATCTGTATCCGTCCGTAAAGTATAAAACGTCAGAGGGTATCTGCAAATAAATTACCACAGTTCCATCCGGAGACTGTGGTTTACCTGTTTGGCTTTCCATACGCACTAGCGACTGTCCTCCCCCAATATTTTCTATACTGTTCAAGTCATGTCCATGGCTCGTCCAGTTTTGTAACTGCTTGAGTCTCTAAAACCCTAGTCATAGCAGTTACGATCATCTATCCGTCACGCGACTTTAGAGATAGCTAGTCAATAAGTCGTGCCCCTACAACATGTCTCAAACCGTATAGTGTGAGTGTCACAGCCAAAGGAGATATAAGGATATCCCCTAACATAAAGGTAGTTCGCTAACACTAAGTCAACATGCATAAAATAAAGTAACGACTAATAAAGTCGCTTGCACCCAAGTATGGCTTGGACGCGCAGTTTATAACAAAGAAAACTAACAATATGAAACAAAATAAATAATGCAGAAAATAAATAATTGACAGTAAATTAGCAAGGTATACTTGCCTGTTGCGACGCCTGGTGAGCTGCCTGGTGTGATACAATAAAGGTGGCACAAGATCGACTTTGGTGTTACAACTATGCAAAAGGGGCCTCCGATGGTGGCACGGACTGTTCTATTGGGTCCAATAGGGTCAAATTAGCTAGGGTTGATAGGAGGAAGTCTAGTTTTGTATGGGAATAAGTAGTACGATCTGTCATGGTCAAGAACCGATAATAGATACTTATAGCATTTAGAAATATATTTTATAATATTAAAAATATCGTATTAATCAAAAATAACTTTACGAAACTACTCAAAAATAATCTTATAAAATTTGAAAACTATATGTTATTAGTTAACAAAAATATTTTAGACAATTTATTTAATAATCCAAAATTATTTAGGAATTTAAAACAAAATTTTGAAATAACTGTAGGCCAAGCCAAATGATTTTTAGAAGTACTAATATATTTATAAACATCTTAGAATAATAATACCATTTTAGTAACCGTGACAATAATAATAAGAATAATAATAATTATGTTTGAATCAGTAAAATAATACAGCTTCTTGCCCCTTTATACATAGAAACAGGATAATAGTAATAGTAATAAAATTAAGAAAACTTTTAGTAGTTGATCTTCTTAAAATTACAGAACAACAACAAAAATCTTATAACAATATTAATAATTATACTAATAGAAATAATAATCGAAATAATAATAGAATTAATAATACTACAGTAACAAAAATCTGTAATAAAAATAATAATACTAATAATAATAATAATTAATAATAATAATAATAATAATAAATAATAAATTAAGGAAACAAAATTTTAACAACAGAATAAAATGATAACAATAATAATATTAATAAAAATAGGAAAACCAGCTCCTTTCTTCTTCCTTGACTTCAAAGACTAATATGTGCAATAAGTGAACCAACAACTCAAACATTTTTGTTACAGTGGGCCAGTGGCTCTCTCTCTCTCTCTCTCTCTCTCGGGAAGAGAGAAAAGAAAATTTCTTTGAGAGCGGGAGAGAGAGAGTGGGGACGACGAACGGGAGTTGGGGCTCGGGGCTGCGACGTCCGCCGTTGGCCCGGATGGAGGAGCGGTGGCGCGGGTTCAGGGGTGCGAGCGGGGCTTGACGAAGTCGGCGGAGTGGGGGGTTTTCGCGCGACCGTTGAAGCTGCTCATCGCGGTGGCGGAAGCTCGCGGCGGCGCGGGCTAGGCGCGGCAGTCACGGCGCGGAGAAGGGGTTTGGTGGAGGCGCTCGGCCGTAGGGATACGGCGGTCGGAGGAAAGGGCCACGGGGGCTCGGTGAGCGGAGGGGGAACGAGGCTCGGGTGGACTCGGTCGGCGGAGCGGGCGACAACGTGCGGGCACGCGGCGGCGGCCATCCCACGGAGAGGTGCGGAGAAAAGGAAGGAAAGGGCTCCGTCGGTTTTCTTGACCGAGGAGTCGTGGCGGCACGGCGGCGTGCCGTCAGAGGAGAGGGGCTCGGCCTGGCGCAGGTTAGGGTTTCGGCCGGTCCTGTGGTGGCTGACGAAGGCGGAGGCCCGGGAAGGAGAGATGAGGGCGGAGGCCGTGGCGGTTTCGAGAGGGGTCGTCGGCGGCAGTCCGGCTCGACGGAGATGGCGATGGAGCGGGAGAGGAGACGCGAAGACGGCGGCTGCGGAGCGGTCCTACGTGACTCGGCGGACCAGAGGGCGACGCGCGGGCAGGTTTGGCCTTTCTTCCCTACTTCTTTGGGTTTCGTGTAGGATGTGGACCGGAGCCGTGGTGGCTGTGACTGGGATTTTTGGTCGTGGTTGACGACTACGGCGAGGTGGTGGTCGGTGACAGCGGGTTGGCCGGGTTGGTCGAGAAAGAGGTCACGGGGCGGTGGTGAACGTGGTGGTTGCTGTAGTGTGTGGGTTGACGGGTTTGGCGCTGGTGGTTTTTGGCCGGAGGTGGCTACTGCTGGGTTGTGGCTCGGGGGGATGGAGGTGACGGGGGTGCAGCTTTGGCCGTGGATGGCTGCGGGAACGAGAAGGCGATAACTATGGATAGGCTAAGGTTTATGAATTTTGCTTGTCGTGTCGGGATTGTCGACACGGAGAACACAATGTATATGTAGAATTTGGAATAAGAATCTCTGGATGGACACAGACACGATGCACGTATTCTAGTTATGGAATTTTGGTGGAGGTGAGGATTTTATGGAGGAGTACCTGCCTATTTATAGGATGTGGGAATTTCCATTAAGATAGAGATTAGGATATTCAAAATCCAAATTAGATAATTTGCTATAAATTTAAAATCAATCAAATATAAATCCAAATCCAATTCAAATCAATTTAATTCTAATTAAAATTTAGTTTAAAAACAAATTGGATAAATCAAATTTTCAAATATCTAACTATTTAAATAAATGCATAAATTTAAATCAAGATTTAAAATGGCCATAAAATTTTCATATATATTTTCCAAAATTACCAATAATAATAATTTTGAAAATAATAAATATTTATAAATATTCTTTTTGAATAATAAAATATTATTATGAACAAATTTTGAAAATTATATTTTTATTTAAAATAATTCAATAAATAATTACGAAATATATGTATGCAAAAATATTCTTTACATAATTATGCTTTTCTAGTATACAAAAATATTATTTTATATTTAATAATTTTTAGAATGACGTAAGAATAACAAGCTTAGAAATGATAGCAAAACTAATTATTATATTATTTGAAACTATAAAAATAGAATAAAATATTTTTCTAAAATATGTACGCTCGCACATATTCGCACTCGTCGAGCAAATTAAAATTCCGTGCACGACGTAAAATACAACTACGCGACGTACAATACAAAATTTTAAATCGGTACCAAATTTAATAATAAAAAAAATAGTAGAAATTTAGGGGTGTTACTTCCTACCCAACTTAAAAGAATTTCGTCCTCGAAATTAAGAATTTGTAGGGGGGAGAGAAGACACAAGGGGTATCGATGAGGAACAATCGATAACAAAATCATGTCTTAAGAATTTACGATCTAGATCGTAGAAAAATAATACGGTATGGTCGGAATGAGAGTCACGATTAGAACGAAATAGATTCACTTAAATTAAGCGATTAGAGGGTCTTGATAGGGCCGAGTAGTTTAGGATGAAGATATAGCAACATCGAGTGAGAATAGTCGTAGCCGATAGGAAGGCTAGAGAAGTTCTAGTATAACGTCTTCGCTCTCCTAAAATAGATGAAGGCGAAAGCAATATAGAGTTCGAAGAAGGCGTTATCGAATACTAATAAATGATTCAAGGACGACCGAAAAATTTCAAAAGAATTATCAAGGCAGTCGTGGATGGAATTGTAAGGGCCAAGTTTAATTATGCCCCCATCCACGTAGAGTAATAGACAAAAGCGAACCAAAGTGCACTTGGTTGATCAGACCATTATGCACCGGTTCTGATTAGACAATAGGCTAGTGAGCGCTCAATAGCATATGTCATGAACAAACTTCGATAAAGAATAAGCTTGCAAAAAAACTAGGCTAAATTAGCATCATTTAGTCAAATGGTAAATACATAGGCACGAGAGTTTAAGATTTAAAGAAGGTAGAATAATTCTAAGTCATACAGTCGTCCTATAGTCTTCTTGTCCAAGTTCTTGGTTGGCTAGACGGGTTAGGTCCTCTAGATTCTAGGATCTAAATAAGCTTGCTACTATAGGTCACTAGGGCAAAGGGATTGCTAGTTCATAAGGGATTCTACCCAACTTAAAGAATTAAACTAATGGTGTTTTGGGACAACAAACTAGTAGGGTCAATCTCTAGCAAGCACGAAGGGAAGATAAGAATAGGGATGGAAGGAAGCAAGCAAGGTGCAATTGATGAGTCAAACGGTAGATAAAATCAAGGAAAGAGGTCAAGTATGTGGATGAGATCCTAGACTTCTAATCCTATATGCAGGCTTTCTTGGTACGGTAAAGTAACCAAACAATTTATCTAGACCTGCATGGGCCACCACAAAAACATGTAACATCCCAGTCCCAAAATATATACGTAGGACTAAGAACGTAGACATGCCAGCTGTATTCATACGAAATACATAGGTCTCGTATGAATACATAAGCTGTAAAATGTAGTAATCCAAGACAAACTAAATCTCATCCACAATAAAAAGAATAATAATATAAATATCAACTCGAATATTTATAATACAATCGTTGGGCGGAGACAAAGTCCACTACCAACTATCTCAATGAAAGAAATGTACAAAAAATCGAGCGATAAAAATGGCAAGACGAACCAAGCACAATCGTCTTTAAAGGAATGGAGAAGACCACGGCCTTGGCTAGGATACCTACGGAAGACATGAACACACACCTAGGAAAAAAACCAGGTCCTCAGACGGACGTAGCAAGATACAGGAAGAACAAGCTAATATGAACTGTCAGAATAATATAATATATAAACTAGACATAAATATGAAAAGGATATTCTAACCGCCTAAAGTACAATTTAGAGGACAAATTTCATGCGCATGGGTGGGATTTTAGGCTATGTGTACGTAACTGGCATCCAGTCATCTGTATCCGTCCATAACGTATAAAACGTCAGAGGATATCTGCAAATAAATCGCCACAGTTCCATCCGGAGACTGTGGTTTACCTGTTTGGCTTCCCATACGCACTAGCGACTGTCCTCCCTATTATTTCCCACACTGTTCAAGTCATGTCCATGGCTCGTCCAGTTTTGTAACTGCTTGAGTCTCTAAAACCCTAGTCATAGCAGTTACGATCATCTATCCGTCACACGACTTTAGAGATAGCTAGTCAATAAGTCGTGCCCCTACAACATGTCTCAAACCGTGTAGTGTGAGTGTCACAGCCAAAGGAGATATAAGGATATCCCCTAACATAAAGGTAGTCCGCTAACACTAAGTCAACATGCATAAAATAAAGTAACGACTAATAAATTCGCTTGCACCCAAGTATGGCTTGGACGCGCAGTTTATAACAAAGAAAACTAACAATATGAAACAAAATAAATAATACAGAAAACAAATAATTGACAGTAAATTAGCAAGATATACTTGCCTGTTGCGACGCCTGGTGAGCTGCCTGGTGTGATACAATAAAGGTGACACAAGATCGACTTTGGTGTTACAACTATGCAAAAGTGGCCTCCGATGGTGGCACGGACTGTTCTATTGGGTCCAATAGGGTCAAATTAGCTAGGGTTGATAGGAGGAAGTCTAGTTTTGTATGGGAATAAGTAGTACGATCTGTCATGGTCAAGAACCGATAATAGATACTTATAGCATTTAGAAATATATTTTATAATATTAAAAATATCGTATTAATTAAAAATAACTTTACGAAACAACTCAAAAATAATCTTATAAAATTTGAAAACTATATGTTATTAGTTAACAAAAATATTTTAGACAATTTATTTAATAATCCAAAATTATTTAGGAATTTAAAAATTTTTTTTGAAATAACTGTAGGCCAAGCCAAATGATTTTTGGAAGTACTAATATATTTTTAAACATCTTAGAATAATAATACCATTTTAGTAACCGTGACAATAATAATGAGAATAATAATAATTATATTTGAATCAGTAAAATAATACAGCTTCTTGCCCCTTTATACATAGAAACAGGATAATAGTAATAGTAATAAAATTAAGAAAACTTTTAGTAGTTGATCTTCTTAAAAGTACAGAACAACAACAAAAATCTTATAACAATATTAATAATTATACTAATAGAAATAATAATCGAAATATTAATAGAATTAATAATACTACAGTAACAAAAATCTGTAATAGAAATAATAATACTAATAATAATAATAATTAATAATAATAATAATAATAAATAATAAATTAAGGAAACAAAATTTTAACAACAGAATAAAATGATAACAAAAATAATATTAATAAAAATAGGAAAACCAGCTCCTTTCTTCTTCCTTGTCTTCAAAGACAAATATGTGCAATAAGTGAACCAACAACTCAAACATTTTTGTTACAGTGGGCCAGTGGCTCTCTCTCTCGGGAAGAGAGAAAAGAAAATTTCTTTGAGAGCGGGAGAGAGAGAGAGTGGGGACGACGAACGGGAGTTGGGGCTCGGGGCTGCGCCGGCCGCCGCTGGCCCGGATGGAGGAGCGGTGGCGCGGGTTCAGGAGTGCGAGCGGGGCTTGACGAAGTCGGCGGAGTGGGGGGTTTCCGCGCGGCCGTTGAAGCTGCTCATCGCGGTGGCGGAAGCTCGCGGCGGCGCGGGCTAGGCGCGGTAGTCACGGCGCGGAGAAGGGGTTTGGTGGAGGCGCTCGGCCGTAGGGCTACGGCGGTCGGAGGAAAGGGCACGACGGCTCGGTGAGCGGAGGGGGAACGAGGCTCGGGTGGACTCGGCCGGCGGAGCGGGCGGCTACGTGCGGGCACGCGGTGGCGGCCATCCCACGGAGAGGTGCGGAGAAAAGGAGGGAAAGGGCTCCGTCGATTTTCTTGACCGAGGAGTCGTGGCGGCACGGCGGCGTGTCGTCAGAGGAGAGGGGCTCGGCCTGGCGCAGGTTACGGTTTCGGCCGGTCCTGTGGTGGCTGACGAAGATGGAGGCCCGGGAAGGAGAGATGAGGGCGGAGGCCGTGGCGGTTTTGAGAGGGGTCCCCGGCGGCAGTCCGGCTCGACGGAGATGGCGATGGAGCGGGAGAGGAGACGCGAAGGCGACGTCTGCGTAGCGGTCCTGCGTGACTCGACGGACCAGAGGGCGACGCGCGGGCAGGTTTGGCCTTTCTTCCCTACTTCTTTGGGTTTCGTGTGGGATGTGGACCGGAGCCGTGGTGGCTGGGACTGGGATTTTTTGTCGTGGTTGACGACTACGGCGAGGTGGTGGTCGCTGACAGCGGGTAGGCCGGGTTGGTCGAGAAAGAGGTCACGGGGCGGTGGTGAACGTGGTGGTGGCTGTGGTGTGTGGGTTGACGGGTTTGGCGCTGGTAGTTTTTGGCCGGAGGTGGCTACTGCTGGGTTGTGGCTCGGGGGATGGAGGTGACGGGGGTACAGCTTTGGCCATAGATGGCTGCGGGAACGAGAAGGCGATAACTATGATAGGCTAAGGTTTATGAATTTTGCTTGTCGTGTCGGGATTGTCGACACGGAGAACACAATGTATATGTAGAATTTGGAATAAGAATCTCTGGATGGACACAGACACGATGCACGTATTCTAGTTGTGGAATTTTGGTGGAGGTGAGGATTTTATGGAGGAGTACCTGCCTATTTATAGGATATGGGAATTCCCATTAAGATAGAGATTAGGATATTCAAAATCCAAATTAGATAATTTGCTATAAATTTAAAATCAATCAAATATAAATCAAAATTCAATTCAAATCAATTTAATTCTAATTAAAATTTAGTTTAAAAACGAATAGGATAAATCAAATTTTCAAATATTTAACTATTTAAATAAATGCATAAATTTAAATCAAGATTTAAAATGCCCATAAAATTTTCAAATATATTTTCCAAAATTACCAATAATAATAATTTCAAAAATAATAAATATTTATAAATATCCTTTTTGAATAATAAAATATTATTATGAACATATTTCAAAAATTATATTTTTATTTAAAATAATTCAATAAATAATTACGAAATATATGTATGCAAAAATATTCTTTACATAATTATGCTTTTCTAGTATACAAAAATATTATTTTATATTTAATAATTTTTAGAATGACGTAAGAATAACAAGCTTAGAAATGATAGCAAAACTAATTATTATATTATTTGAAACTATAAAAATAGAATAAAATATTTTTCTAAAATATGTACGCTCGCACATATTCGCACTCATCGAGCAAATTAAAATTCCGTGCGCGACGTAAAATACAACTACGTGACGTACAATACAAAATTTTAAATCGGTACCAAATTTAATAATAAAAAAATAGTAGAAATTTAGGGGTGTTACAACGACTAATATGGTACTACCACGAGTTCGCACAATTTGCGAAAACTGACCTGCATGGGCCACCACAAAAACTTGTCACGACCCGCACCCGCTTTTCCGGATACGAGACGTGTCCAAGCCAGCCTACGCCGCAGAGTCGACGGTAGAACGATGTCAAGCCCTCAAGAAATAAATGCTCAAGAAATAACATTTGATGCTCATTCACATTTCTAAATTTATTACAACATTTACAAGAATTATATTTAAAGAAAATATAAGACTTTACATTTAATGGAATTGATACAATGCTATCTTCTATTTCTAGGTTGACCTCATCATACCCAAGCCTTCCCAATATAAAGAGTGATCGCGGCTAAACCTGAAAAATGTTGGTTTCAAGTCTGGAATTGAACAAGTACACAAACCGACGACAATGCAAAACACAATAGAATTAACAAGACATGAAAATAGCATATGGAATATGAAAGCTAGTAAGAAAACTGATGACATAGCACGATAGAGAAGTAAACAAGGAAAAACTAATAAAAGACATCTATCTAGGTGGTGTGAAATATCTGTTTCGACATGTGAACGGCTAGGGGGTAAATCCGGCACCCTGCACGTGTCGTGTGCAGCTGCTATCATTCACGAAAGACACGGAGGATAGTTCTGGGTAGTCCACATGTCTACTAAGATATTTCCCCTCCCGACTACTCCGTGTGACGAGCGTGTCAACAAGCAGCAAGATATATGTATGAACATGAAATGTATCAACTGCTATGAATCGAAAAACAATCAGAAAGTGCACTGGCCTGAGGTCCTTAGCTGGAGAAACCAATAATACCATACCACTCAATGAGCCACAATCAGTCAACACATGTAGAAGTCTCCGGATGCTGAAATAAATAGTACCAACATTCTCAGAATAGTCAAATTACATTAGTATAAATCAAGTCTTTGTTTTCAAAATCATATTAGTTTAAACATAACGATACCTTCAAAATAATTTTAAAGTCTATCTTTATTAATTAAAATCTCATACAAATATTTATGGTTTTCAAACTACATTCGAAATCAATATTTTGAAGGTCCAAAAGTTTAATTAAACGCCTTTTGAAATCCATAATGAAATTCAGGGATAAATATTTTTATAAAACTAAATAGTATTTACAAACCATTACCTTTCAAAATACAAGAATAAATGAGATGATATCATATAGCCAATACAAGGTATAAAAGAGAGTTTTCTTGCCAAACAAAGTATTTGAAATAAAATAATCAAAAAATAGAAAAAAATAATTTTTGAAAATATGAGAAGAGGGGTTACATTGGTGAAGGAGATGTGCAAGCTCGAACTGAGACGACCACAGGATCAGAAGAACCTATGACGATCCACCTTCAAGCTCGCAAACCTGGCAAGTCCGCAGCCCTTACGGCCGCTCTGCGTAAGGACGCAATCAGCCTCTCGACACAAGAGGGGCAAACAATAATCCGGCTGCCAAGGTTCGGCCAAGCGCCAAGACCCACAATGGAGCCACTGACAATCAGACTGGCTAGAGTCGGCCAGCCATAAACGGAGAAGCTCAATCCCTCTGACAAGACAATGACGATACGTCTTCCCAAAAAGAATCGTCAGCCCGATGCAAAGTCTGGGGCTTCTAGTGAGCCAACCACTCCCCGCCCATCATCGAGTACCAAACTGGGGGTCACTAGCTTGCCAACGACTCCACGTTCTGCTCCACCAGCGGAACCCCTGATGATCAAGTTGCCCAAGTCATCCTCTCAGTCTTTATTTATACAGGGGGTGGCCGAAGAAGAACCAGAATTGGCCAAGTATGTGGCTGCTCAAACTGATGGTCCATCCGCAGATGATGTAATCCCGTTAGAAAAGATACCTTACTTCATCAATAAAGGGCTATCTTTGAACTACATCGAGCTTAATAAGCTTTGTACAATGTATGATATGGAACACGGTATAGGCACTCACCTACACACACAGGTGACAAATGTTTACACCGCAAATCAACTTACTCCCGTGGAAGATGCTTACCATATAATCGAGGAAGGGGACCATCCAATCATCTTCGGTCGGAAGAATCCACAGCCCTTCACCATAGAAGAAGTTGATCTCGAATCGGACGCCGAGAGACTTCCTCTCTATCTAAATAGCACCCAATCCAAATACCTCATGCAAAAACAGGGGTATGATCTGGAGACTACGCCAGGTTTGAACTACAGCACTGGTCGACGATTACCTTTAAAGTCGCCGGTCCCGGCTGGCAAGCCACATGACTACTACAACAAGACCCGATACGGACTGGGATATGTTACGCCTGCAACGACCCCTGAAAGCTCAGATGAGGAATGCGACTGGCATTCACACTCAACCGGATCACCAACTTCTGATTCGGATATCAGCATCGGGGATGTTTTCAGGCAAGTCCTGTCTGTCAATATGGCATTCGTCGATGCTTACGAAGAAGGTAAAGACTTTCCTGAACTCCTCGAATTAGAGCCTTGGGCCCAACAGCTGGATGTGCAATGGAAGGAGCGGTTTGAACAAAGAGAGCCTCCTACTGAAGATAAGGTCATGCAAGTGGATCTCGGCAGCGACTCCAAAACCAATCTTCGTTAGTAAAAGCCTGACAGACGAAGAGCGAGAATCGCTACTGGAACTCGTCAAAGAATATATTGATGTGTTCGCCTGGAACTATGAAGACATGCCAGGGCTAAACCCCGATGTCGTACTTCACAAACTCAACATCCGTCCGGACACAAAATCGGTCAAGCAACAGCAACGACGGTTCCGTCCCGACATCATGGATACGATCGAAGCCGAAGTCAACAAACTGATAGCCAGCGGCTTCATTCGTGAGGAACAACATCCAGACTGGGTCGCCAACATAGTACCGGTCCTCAAGAAGAATGGGAAGATTCGAATCTGCATCGATTTCCACAATCTGAACGAGGTGTGTCCCAAAGATGAGTTCCCCCTCCCTATCACAGACATCATGATTGACAACACCTGCGGCTTCGAACGTATGTCGTTCATGGATGGCTTCTCGTGGTACAACCAAATTAAGATGTCTCCCGACGACGAAAAGCATACATCATTCCGAACACCAATAGGCACGTTCTGCTACACAGTCATGCCTTTCGGTTTAAAGAACGCCGGCACCACCTATCAGAGAGCTATGAGCATCATCTTTAGAGACCACTTGTACAAAATAGTGGAATGCTATATTGACGATATCGTCGTCAAAAGTCGCTCTAAGGAAGATCATCTGCATGATCTAAGGACAATGTTCGACCTGATACGAGCGCACAATTTGAAAATGAACCCCACAAAATCATTCTTGGACGTATCCAGCGGGAAGTTCATGGGTTTCATCATCACCTCCTAGGGTATCCACGTAGACCCTGAAAAGACGAAGACAATCATGGAAATGAGTCCCCCAAAAAATCTTCGAGAACTCCGAGGCCTTCAAGGGAGGTTACCTTACATCAGGAGGTTCATTTCCAACCTCTCCGGGCGATGTCAGCCATTCCCCCATCTCATGAAGAAGGGCGTCTCATTCGTATGGGATGAAGAGTGCTAGCGTCCCTTCGACAGCATCAAAGAATATTTGTCGAACCCTCCAGTCCTGGTAGCCCCGATTGCTGGAAAACCATTCCTTCTCTATGTACGAGCAATAGAGCATTCTCTCGGCGCTCTACTAGCACAAAACAATGATGCAGGCCATGAGCAAGCTATATATTACCTCAACCGAATGATGATCGGGCCAGAGCACCGATATACCACCGTGGAGAAGGAATGCCTCGCCCTGGTGTTCGCCATTCAAAAGATGCGACACTATGTCACGGGGAAAACCATACATGTGATATCACGAGTCAACCCCCTCAGGGTCCTCATGACTAAACCAGGGGCACTCAGCTCTCGCCTCGCTACATGGGCAATATTACTGTCCTCCTACCATATGATCTTCGTCCCGCAAAAGGCTATTAAAGGTCAAGCTCTGGCAGACTTTTTAGCAGCCCACCCAGGCTCGAAATCGGCGGAATATACGAAGAAATCCCAGATGAGATCGACGACTCGCACACGACCTCTCACGATGATATATGGCGAATGTTCTTCGACGGTGCTTCAAGGACCGGACCCAAGGACAACATCGTTGTCAGAGTCGGTGTGGTGCTGATTTCTCCTTTCGGACTGGTGATCAATTGCGCTTACTCCCTCACGAAACCTTGCTCTAACAATGTGGCCGAGTACAACGCTTTAGTCATTGGCCTCCAACTTACAAGTGAGCTGGGGGTAGAATATCTTGAAGCATACGGTGATTCATAGTTAATCGTCAATCAGATGCGGGGTTCATACGAAGTCTACCATGAAGACATGATCACCTATCACCAAATAGCGATCAACATCATCTCGTTATTTGAAGGGTTCTTCATCGAACACGTCCCCAGACTCCAAAATATCGAAGCCGATGCCCTAGCAGGTCTTGCCGCTTCCCTAGCAGTGCCGAACCATATTCATCATTTAGTGGACGTGATAGGCCATGAACTGGTCTGTCCCAAGAACAACGTTCAATTCGTGGCGAGTTATTCCGCTCAGACGATCGACGAAGTACCAGACTGGAGACAACCATTCATAGACTTCGTAGTCTACGACATCCTGCCCGAGAACCCAAAGGAAGCCACCTCTATCAGAAGGCGTTCTCTCAGATTCTTCTACGATACAGAGACAAAAATGCTGTATCGCCGATCCTACGATGGATAATTGCTTCGATGTCTGTCAAATGCAGAAGCCAAAGAAGCCGTATGCGAAGCTCATGACGATGTCTGCGGGGCCCATCAGCCTGGTCCAAAATTGCAAGACCATCTTCGCCGAATGGGCTACTACTGGCCTACGATGGTAGCAGATACGATAGACTATGCAAGAAAGTACAAAGCCTGCCAAGTCCACGCGGACTTCATCCACCAGCCATCCGAATTTTTACATCCGACAGTGGCGTCCTGGCCATTCGAAGCATGGGGAATGGATATCATCGGTCCGATCACTCCACCTTCTTCCCGAGGACATCGCTTCATACTCGCAATCACGGATTACTTCTCCAAATGGGCGGAGGCTGTTCTGCTTGCCGAAGTAAAGACTTCAAACGTGGTCAGCTTCCTCAAGCATCACGTCATCTATCGCTTTGGACTGCCCCGAAGGATCATCCACGATAATAGTTCACAGTTCGCAATCCACGTCTTCTATCGATTCTGCGACAAACGTCGAATTTAGAATGTTGCTTCGACGCCATACAATCCGGCAGCGAATGGGTTGGCAGAAGCATTCATCAAAACCATCATCAAGTTGCTCAAAAAGTTTGTATCATCCAACAAACGCGACTGGAACGAGAAGTTGGTGAATGCTTATGGGCGTACAGTACTACAGTCCGAATGGCCACTGGGAACACACCATTCTCCCTGGTGTACGGGAGTGAGGCAGTTCTTCCATTGGAGAAATACCCTCGCTCTGCGTCGCTCTCACTTACCAATTGACGACAGACGATAACTACCATCGTCGGCTACAAGAGTTGGAGGCCTTAGATGAAAAGCGCCTATTGGCTCAGCAACGAATCGAGCTATACTAAGCACGCATCTCCGGAGCCTTCAACAAGAAGGTTAAAATCAGAACATTCCAAGTGGGCGATCTCGTTCTGGTAGATCGGAGGCCGCTGGTTATGACTAACAAAACTGTCGGCAAATTCCAGCCAAAGTGGGAAGGTCCATTTATCGTTGAGGCTGTATTCTCCAATAGTGCTTACTGTCTCACAAAAAAAAATGGAGACTTGCTCATGTTGCCCGTCAACGGCAAGTTTCTGAAAAAATATTATGTCTAAACGACATTCTCCAAATCCCAGAGTATTGACAAAATCCCAGATTATTGAGTTATGTACCCTCCAGTACCGCTGAACTCATATTCTTCCCCCAAATATCCCAGACTGCTGAGTTATGTACCCACAGGTGCCTCTGAACTTACATTCCGGTCACTCTTTTAGGTAGTAAGTCATGTATAACCATACCTCTGAACTTATTCTTCTGAAAGAGCTCCTCCCTCATGTTCTACTACCCGCACTCTCAGTGCACAAAAAGGGTAACAGATCCACAAAATTCCCAAAACGACCACGTTGATGTTACCTCTGAGTCGTCTCACTTCCACCAAAAATAAATCACCCCTCTACATAAAACTTCCATGTCCTCATTACCTCTGAGTCGTTCTAGGTAGCCCTTTATGGAGCCCACTCCTACCACGTCCTCATTACCTCTGAGTAGGAAGGCTCCATCGAAGAAACCCTCATGCTTGCCATATCCTTATTACCTTTGAGTAAGTATGCTGGTTCCCTTTCGACTTATTATCCGTACCCAAAACTGGAGTACGCCAAGGATAATAGGTCCACAAATGTCCTCTGTTGACCACAAATATCCTCCTCTGAGTCCACTCCTGCCACGTCCTCATTACCTCTGAGTAGGAATCTGCGGTAAAACCCTCATACTTGACATGTCCTTATTACCTCTGAGTAAGTATGTTTGTTTTCTCTTGTCTTATTATTCGTATCCTGAACCGGGGTACGCCAAGGATAATAGGCCCACAAATGTCCTCTGCTGACTACAAATGTTGTACTAAGTTTTCTAGTACAAGTAAATCCTTTTTCATCATGCCCCGGGAGCCCAGCTGCTCCATGGCATTCTTTCTCCCAATACCAGGAACGTCCATGACCACCTTACTATGGAATTGTTCTAGGTATCCCTCTCAAACTTGTTATCCGTACCTAAAACCAAGGTATGCCCAGGGTAACAGGTCTAAAAATAGTCCCCCAGTGGGACAAAAATGTCACAAACACAACAAGTACAAGAAATGAATGGTAAGTCAAAACATGCACATTTATTCAGAATCTAAGGTACTACATTATCTGGGACTATGTCTCTATTACAAGATGGAAAAAGAAAGGAAAAGAACATGAACATAAAAAAGCAAAAGAGCCGACTATGGCTCGACGGTACATAATTCCAAGAGACGGCTCCTCAGCAAGGCAGTCCCCCGTTCGAACCGCTGCTTAGCTCGGCGCTCGACCTCCTGAGATAACCGCTCCGCATCATCCAAATACATGTGCGCCCGCCAGCCGTCTTCCATCTTCTTCAGGGCGAGCTCCAGGCTAGCAGAAGCTTGACTAACTCTGTCAGCCTCCTGGACAATCAGCCCCTTTTCGGTACGGGCAGCTTCGAACTCAGACTCCAGGAAAGCTAACTTCCTCTGAAGCTCAAGGATCTGCTCCCGCGTGTCAATGACCCCACGAGAGGCAGTCGCTTCCCGAGCCGTAATATCTTCACTCTCGCGGCTCAACTGATCATATAGCTGAGACAGATCGCAAAGGTCCTTCAGTATGACCGACGTGGTCTTATCCCGAACAGCCCTTATCTTCTCTACGACAGTTATGAGGAAACTACGCTCTTGATCTATGGCAGCAGGCAGATCAGCCTGTCGCAGCACCTAAAGCTGGGCCACCAGCTGATCAGCCTCCAGCAATTTTGCCTCCAGAAGCGCAGCTATCCCCGCCCCACCGGAAAGAGTCTTAAGAATATCAATGTAACCTTGGGCGCATTGCCGGGCCAAGGCAAAAGGGGTCCCCCATTCCACAGCAGCCACGATCCCTCTCTTCAGGTGGCGATAGAAGCTGTCAACCACGTCCTGTGACGCTTAGTCCAGAACTTTCGTAGAGGACGACGTAAAAGGAAGTGTGGCTGGCAGTGTTAGAGGAGGCACACTAGAACTTGCCACCAGGAAGACAAATTTCGAGCAGAAAGATGCGCGAATAGCAGCTAACTCCTCCTCCGCCACCCGAAGAGTCTGGACACTCGGTAAAGCAGAAAAGTCGATTCGTGGACCCGCCTGAACAGAGGAGGACCCAGGGACTATTGTCCCCTGCCCCGGCTGTGCCGACATCTGACTTCCCGAGCCCAAGCCAGCAGGAGGCCCTTCGATATGAGTCAGAAGAGGAGGAGGCACGCTCCCCTCCACCAGATCCCCTCCGGCAGAACCCACCCTGACGATATCCGTCATCGGCACAAGAGGGGCAGGACCTGTATGTCCTGAGCAACCATCAATCAGTCTAACCCGAAGGATGTGATGATATAGCAGATAGGCCTCCTCACAAGTTAAGATTTGGCTTATCTTACCATGGGAGGAGCATGGAGACTGCGAATCGCTCACAACCGCCGGAGTCCCCTCACCAGCAACCTCCGAGTCAAATTCAACTGGTTCTTCTGCCCCAGCCACCCCAGAGGGGGGTACGACTGGTTCAGCATCACCCTGCTGAAATTCAACTACCTCAAGGATAGGTGCAGTAGAGCCCCCGTCACCATGGGTTGAGCCCTCAGCAACGTGGGACTCCTCGGCCGCCTCCGGTAGAACCCCAGAAAAAATAATAGCGGTACACATATCACTGACTAAAGTGGTCAAGGCCGGATCAACCTCAGCGGCCGGTACTCGAGAAACCGACTCCTCCGACGCCAACAAGAGCAAAGGAAAATGATTAAGCTAAAATACGAGGAAAAGAAGGAGAAGATAGTTATAATTCAAGTCACCTCAGAAATAGCGTCAACATCCTCGATATATAACCGACGGGATCTAATAGCAGCCTATTTTATGGAATAAGTCATGCCGATATCAGCCGACTCACTCATGCTTCGCTTACGCGAAGGACCAGGCACATCAGGCTGTTGATCTGCCGCCACTTCATCAAACGTAATGGGCGGTTGGTCCATCGCCACCTCGTCTAAAGGTGGAAGAGAATCATCGACACCTTGTTCGCCATCTTCTTCATCCGTGGTGGTGGACTTCGAATCTGCCACGGGAACCGCGTTTGCCCTCTGCTTCCTCATTTTTGACCCCTGAGGCTTCTTTGCCAAGCCGGTACCAACAATAAAACTGGTACGCGGGTCAAAGTTAATAGGAAACCTGCTCGCAGTGACGTGGTAAAGAGCCGCTAAATACAAAATCTTCCCTTGCGTCTCAGCGTCAGGGACTGAGAAACTAACACGGGTATGAGAAATATTATAGTAAAGCCAGGCCCTGATACCATCCAGAATGCTGCCTTCAAAGCCCAGGCAAGAGCTGGGACTCTCTAGGAACAGCTGCCTATACCCAAACTGACGGGAAAATCGGCTGGGCAAGTAAGGTTCCAGGTAGATGGTATTGCGGTTGCGATATACTAAGTGCGAGGGACGGATGTTACACAACCAAAGAAGCATCCTCTCAGGTAAGAGGAGAGGAGGCCCGGCACCGTCAACATGTACACTCCCCACCTCCTCAGTAGAAAAATGGGGAACAGACACGAAGAAATTATATCCATCTACCCTCGCTAGCGCCCTCCGACAGGCAGGCATAGAGTTGTATTCCCAGGACATCCGGCGGTACTGGAAGATAAAAGCATCGTTGTCAGTTACACCATCTTCTGGGCCAGGTCTCATCAAAGACCGGCAATGCATTAATAGCCACCCCATCAAATATTGGTAGGGCAACTCGATTCGCTCAAAGTTCATCGTCGTGTTGCGTGCAATAACCTTGGACGAAAAAGTACGGAGGCCACGGTGTGTACTGCACACCATGGCCGAAAGAAGGGCCAATCTGACCCCGAAGGCCAGCTTCACGGCAGGAAGGATGAAATTTCGGCTAATCCTCTCAATGGAGCCAACTCCTCCGAAGACCACGTAATTCCGTAGCCATACCATCAGGAACCCTGCCAGGATTGCCTTCTCCGACAGCGGCTGAGTATCCTGATAAAAATAATCAAAGGAATCAGTTTGACTCCCAAACGTGTCGCTCAAGGCCCTCGATTTCTTGGCAGTTAACACCAGATCCTGTACTTGCTCTCGGGTTAGAGGATTCCGGGAAGTAACTCGGCCTGAGGTACCTTGCTGAAAAAGGTGGGAGAGCCAAGCCATGGTATGCGGGAGGTTCCCCTCCGAGCTACTATCCTTCTTGGTCGTCTGCTGACAGTAACTGTGGTGACACAGTAACTCCTGATAGACAGCAATGAAACCCGAATGTCGTTGCTACAAATTTTAAACCCCCATAAATTATATTGATTTTTATAAATTAAAGTAATTTTGTTACGTATTTTATTAGTTATGGATTTAATTACTATTAAGTTATTAGTATAATTAAAGCATGTGTGTATATATACATTATTATATGTGTACATGTTAATATTTTTATTAAATTAGGTGTAAAATAAATTCTAGAATTTTTAGGAAATTGTTGGTAATTTTTAGGAGTTTATTGAATGCTTAGTATATATATATATTTATATTTGAATATATATAATTAATTATATTTGTAAAAAAAAAAAAAAGAGGCAACACTGATGGTGGCCGTGACCCCCACCATCAGCAGTGGGCCCGACCCCCTAAAACCAAACTACCAAATTACTTAGCAACTCCACAGTTGCTATTTTTAGCAAAACCAAAACAACAATGGGATGTAGGACCCGACACCTACTCCTAATCCACCTCAGCGCCCCCTAATGAAATGCACGCAGCAGCAGCTACATAGCAGTAGGAAACCCGAGCCCCCCCTTATACTAAACCTAATAGAAATAGCAAACAGCAGCGGCGCTATATAAACCTACCCACGCAAAACCGAAACCCTAACCCCCTCATCATCCAAAAACTCCTCGACCCCAAGCCGTCAACGTTCCTCCACATCCCCGCGCTCACAGTGGGCCGCCTACTCGCCGTCGACAATGTCGGGATCACTCGGAATCGACGGATAAACAGAGAATACTCTGTTTTCGAAGAACTCAGGTACCCGTCTTCAACTCCAAATATTTTTGATTCTACCCAACGAAAATTTGATCTATCGAATGCTGTGCGTAGACAACATAACCCCCCTCAAAACCCTTTTTGGTAGAATCGAGCGAAACCCCATATATCGCTCGGTATTCGAACCTAAACTTCCCGAAAAACTGTCGAAACAGAACAGTTTCAAGGCAGTCCCAAACCCCTATTTGGAAGCCAAATTCTTGGCGATCCTTCGACTGTTTTGTAAAACTAATTGAACATGTTTGAAGAAAACATAACCACGATAGAAATGTAACTGGTAGATTAGTATTTCGATTTCTGTGTGTGTATTAATTCTATGTTAAACTTGTGAGAAAAACTGATTTCAAAATAATAAATTTCTGAAATTTTTGTCCGATACGACGTCGCCCCGACAAACCGGGCGACGTGGTCGCGCGCTATACGCATCGAAAGGTGCGTATGGACGTTGCGGACGTGTGGGAACTGACGGAACTCAGTTTCGTCGCGTGTGTGCGACAAAATCAACGCGTATCCGTCGAGATACCCCCTTATCGACGTTTTGCAAACTTGTCCATAACTTTGTGTACAGTCGTCAAATCGAGACGAAACTTGCGCCAACAGGTCCAGATCGAAATTCTGGTCCTATATGCCAAGTTTGGTTTGATTCTGAGAAGGTCAAATCGGAACCTATTTTTGGCGGGCCCACGACCCACTCAAACGGACGATTTTGTACACGGCTCCTCGGAATCCAAAACTGGACATACCGTTAAGTTCCTCTCCTCAAACTAAAATCGTAGACATGTAGTTTGACGACTTTAGAGACCGTAGACTTCGGCACGCGTTTCGGTGCAAAGCGGGTCCAACGGCGGATATCGTTTTGACCCGAAATTATGATTTTGCCCCTGTTCCAGAATTTGACTTTTGGACAGGCATTTCCTAGGTATATCTTCTTCACCGAGATCATTTTTGATGTTTGTTTCAGCGTTTGGAGTCATCTGTGATTTGTGAGTTTTGGTGCTGACACTTGCTACTTTTGGACTTGCCACTTTGCACCACCAGGCAAGATACCTTGCCACCCTACTCTATGATTATTATATTCTTATTTTTAGTTGTTATTTTCTGTATTGTTTTGTGATATTTTAACTGTGCGTCCAAGTCACACTTGGGTGCAAGCGACTATATCGGTCGTTCTTCTTGTTTTATTTATTCTCTTGCATTGACTTAGTCTAGTGACCACCCACTGATGTTGAGGTATTGGTATATCTCATACGGCCTTGACACTTGTTGTATCACGTAATATGAGTCACATGTAGGACACGTTTCTGTGTAGTCGGCTGGCCACCGATACGTATGGAGCGTGCGACGATGGTGATGGTCGTGAAAGTAGTGGCGGTGGCTGATGGTGGTGGAGGAGATGGCGGTCCTGGTGGAGAAGGTGGCCGGAGATGGAGGAAGCTCGGGAAGGGGACTGGGGAGAGGGAGAAAGAGTGAGGAAGAGAGAGAGCTGAGAGAGAAAAAGGATTTGGGGGGGGGCTCTCCAGGGAAGAGGAGAGAGGGGAGATTTTGGGAGAGAGAGGGAAAGGTGAGGGAGGAGAGAGGGAGTGGGTGAGAGAGAGAAAGAGAGGGATTAGGTAGATATTTGGGAAGGGTAGATTAGGAACAAGAAATTAATAATAATAATAATAATGAGGATAAAATTACCTCCAAGAAAATAATAAAAATTTCAAGAATACCCCAAAAATTAAAATCCTCTAAATACAATAATACGGTCAAATACATACCTCAAAATAGGAATATTACACCAATGCTCCCGCAGTTTTCATGAATTTAATGAACAAGATCTTTCACCAATATTTGGACAAATTCGTAGTAGTTTTTATAGACGATATCTTGATTTACTCCAAGAGTCAAGAGGAGCACGAGCAGCATCTACGAGTCGTTTTTAGAACATTGAGGAATGAGCAACTTTTCGCGAAGCTTAGCAAGTGTGATTTCTTTCTCAAGGAGGTATCATTCCTTGGTCATATTGTTACGGGCGATGGTATATCGGTGGATCCAGAGAAGATCACAGCAGTCAAATCATGGCCCGCCCCCACAACAGCTTTTGAAGTGAGAAGTTTCCTCGGACTTGCGGGTTACTACCGACGGTTCGTGTAACACCCATATTCTGAATACCTATTTTGTCAAGCTTGCATGTATTTCAGACCTATATTTATTTTCTCGGATTTTGGCATGTACTTGTAATTGGCTTGACTTGCAGATTTTGGTTCTCGTAATTGGATTTTACCTGGCTTGGTTTATTTTGTGGAGGAGGATTGGTTTGATTTGGTTTGGTTTGGTTTAAAATGCATTGGAACACCTTAGCCTATGCTCCACCCTCAACACAACACACCCACCTCCATTAAATCCCACCTAACTTTTCTCTCTCCTCTTTATTTTTCATTTACTTCTCCATCACCTTCTTCTTCCTTCCTCTACACAACACCAACACCCATAGGCAAGTGCACCTTGCCACCACATGAGAACCATATTTTATTTGTTCATTAGCTAGATTAGGCCATGGTGATCAATATTAGAACTTGACATTTTGTGATTTGGAGTCTCCATTGTTCTAGATCTAGGTTTTAACTATTTTCGGAATTACATGGTTTTGATCTATTTTGGTTGGATTTTTATGGGTTTTGATGCTTCCATGTGGAAGAGAATTTAATTTTACTCAAGTTAGAACTTTGAAAATCTAGATTTGGCTTTGATTTGACAAAGATATGAAAAATTGAATTCTTGGTGTTCTTGGTGTTCTTCTCGGCCTGGAGTAGCAGCCTGCAGCCTGCGCTCTTTAGCGCAGTGCTGGACTGCGCAGTCCCTCTCGGCCTGCGCTCTTTAGCGCAGTGCCGACCGCGCAGCTTGCCCTATGGTGAACTGCTCTCAGCCCCATGCGCCAACCATTCCTGCGCACTTCACCCTGCGTAATTCACTCCTGCGCAGTCTGCTCATGCGCAATCCACCCCTGCACAATTTACTCCTGCGCAGTCTGCTCATGTGCAATCTACCCCTGCGCAGTTCACTCCTGCACAGTCTGTTCATGCACAATCTGACCCAAGCGCCATCTGCCCCTGCGCCCCGTGCCCCTGCGCACTTGGCACCCTGCGCAGCTGGCACCTGCGCAATCCAACCCCCTGACCCCTTGCGCAAACTATTGGCTCTTGGAGTTTTGGTTTTATTTCTCTAAGCTTGGCTCTTCTATAGCCCTGTATATTGATATTTTATTAGAACTTGATTTTACTTAATATGTTTGGAATGACTATTGTACATGGCATGGTATGACAAGGAACTAGCATAACACGACAGTGACCCGTAGTGGTGCACTCCTGACATGACCAACCTGACATGATAGTGGCCCGTCGTGGCGCACTCCTGACAAGTACCCTGACATGATTTATCTTGATAACTTGATAGTGGCCCGTGGCGGCGCACTCCTGACTTGACTTGACTTGTAACTTGTAACTTGACTCGTATAATCAACTTGACACCGTGGGTGTTCCTGCTTGCTTGCTTGTACAATCCACTTGTCTTGTCTTGCATCATGTCTAGGAGGTCACTCCCTGGTTTCCACGGTCAGGGATTCATACTGAATATGGATTAGGCTAATGACTAGATCAAACTATAGTTCATGGAGAATTTCCAGTCACATGCAATCTCGTTATCTGGGCGCTCTTAATTGGACTTGTAGCTTGCCGACGAGTAGAGCACATTTCCAGCGTACTGTCATGTGTTGCACCCTCTAAGTCACCTAAGGGTATATCGTCTCCGGGGCGATGTACCCAACCATACTCTCAACCCACGGAAGGATAACTAGATGGTCTGCAGGGCTTGGGACTGGGAAATTCTTATTGCATCTTGATAGTAATTAGGCTTGTGATAACCCTAGTTAGTTAAGTAGTAAGCCGTAGTAATTGCTTGGCCGCTTGTGAATGAATTATGTCTAGCCCTGTCTAAGTCTTGTCTAGTCCCTGTACCTTGGTACTCCTGAACATGCTTGTTTTTACTTATCTCTAACAATAAATGGGTAGAGACAGAGTGCTGTTCAGGCGAATGGTTACAACCTCGGTCCTTGTCTGGTTTAAGGGTTGTAACCTGGCTCCCGGAATGGTCCCACGTCACTAGTCGTTTATTGTCCTGTTGCACTCTTTATTTACTTGTACCTTCTTCCATTTCTTTTCTTATGTTCTGATATGCTGGCTTTTGTTCTTATTTCGTGGCCTCCATTGTGGCACTTTGTCACGACCCGCACCCGTTTTTTTTTTTTTAAACGGATACAAGACGTGTCCAAGCCAGCCTACGCCGCAGTGTCGGCGGTAGAACGCTGTCACGGCCATGAAGATCAAGATCACAAATAATGCTCATTCACAAACTAATTTAATTTACAATGATCACAAGTTTTACATTTGCAGAAAAATATAAACTTGTACAAATATGAATGACTATAACTTGACTATCTAACTAATCTTCTAGGCTCGTCTGCAAGTACACCCGAACTCCCCAAGCTAAGTGAATCCACGGCTAACCTAAAAATGTTGGTTTCCAGTCAGGAATGGAACGAGCACAATTCACTGAATGCAATTTCAAATAAAGAAAATGACTATAAGACAAAGGTTAGACATCAATCATGGGTTTGAAAATAAACAGTAAAGCCGTAAGAAAAATCAATAGTAATAAATAGACCAATATACTTTTCCACCATTAGAAGTACCTTTGATATGTGATCGGTCTCGGGACAATTATGCGACACGGTCTACACGGTCTAAAGTTACACGGTCTAAAGTTACACGGTCTACAGTTACACGGTCTACAGTTACACGGTCTACAGAAAATATTGCAATAAAGAAACATTGTCTACAGAATAATAATCACGAACTACACAGATTAAATGCAATAAATAAATCACTGTCTACACGGTCTACTTGCAATAAATAAATCACTATCTACAAGAAATAAATATAACACGGTCTACACGGTCTACAAGAAATAAATGCAACACGGTCTACACGGTCTACACGGTCTAAGGTCAGATCACACATCGTTGGTACTTCTCATTCCCGACTCAACAATTTATAATAGAAAATAATCACATAACTAATGAAACCAACCAATGAAATATAGTGAAAATCAATATCGAAATGCAGACAATAAACTGTACTCGCCTGTGGTCCTTTGCTGGTGAAACCGACAATCTGAACTACTCACTGTGCCACTATAGTCAAAACCCGTACAACAGTCCCCGGAAGCTGAAATAAACAATATCAATGATCTCAGAATAGTCCAATTAGCTAGGATTGCCTGTCCTTACATCCAATTCTGGACACAGGGGCAAAACGATAATTTCGGGCCAAAACGATATCCGCCGTTGGACCCGCTTTGCACCGAAAAGCGTGCCAGAGTCAATGGTCTCTAAAGTCGTCAAACTACATGTCTACGGATCCAGTTTTCCGATACGAACCCAACCGTATGTCCAAAGTTGGATTCCGGCGGGCCGTGCACAAAATCGCCCGTTGAGTGGGACCGTGGGGCCCGCAAAACGGTGATTTTATCAATGGTCTCAGAATCGGACCAAACTTGGCATGCAGGACCAGAAAAACGATACGGTTCTACTGGCACAAGTTTCGTCTCGATCTGACGAGCGTGTACAAAGTTATGACTGAATTTGCATTGGACGGATACGGGGCGATTCCGACGGATACGCGTCGAATTCGTCGCGCACACGCGACCAATTTGAATTCCGTCAAAGCCCACACGACCACGAAACCGTTACGCAGCTTTCGATATTTACGGTGCGCGACCACGTCGCTCGGAATGGCGGGACGGACGTCGTGTGGAGCGATTTTATTGATTTCTAAACAGATTTTTCCTAAACTTCGGGATTCGATTTCTCAACGTATATTCGATGATTTCGAAATCCACAAAAAGGGTTGTGGAGCCCTATATGTCGTCAATAAACGCCTTCAAATAGGTTTTCAAAATTATGCATGGTTTGGAAGATAATTAAATGCAAAGTGGGCCAACTCGACTGTTTTCAGTCCTGTTTTCGAATCAGTTTTTCGTCAGTTTTGACGTCGATTTTATGGGTGATCTAGCGCACTAGAATTAATTCTATCTGAAGGCATTTGAAGTGGAATATGTTAGGTTTATACCTGAAAAGACGAATCGTGAAACCATGGATCGTACGCGACGGGACGTTGCTGCGAAATCCGCCCGGAATAGCTCGCTGCTGCAGTCTACTGTTTCGCGCGCGTCCGTGCGCTCGCGGCCCTGGCCGCCGGCGGTGGTTCTGCGGCGGCGCGCGCACGCAGGGAAGGGCGCGCGGTGTTGGCGAGGGCCGTGGGGGAGAGTTGGATTTAGGGTTCTTTGTGTTCTTCGAGAGACAACCCTCGTCGACTTCCCGCGTATTAATACTGTGTTAGCACCGAAATAGGGGTCGGCTTGGCTAGGTATTTGCTGATGATTCGTGGGCTGGGCTTTGGGTCACTGTGTACTCAGTTTGGGGTGCTTAGTAGCACTGCTGCTTGGTATTGGGAAGTTGGGCGCTGGCCTTGGGACTTGGTGCTCGGCCTTGGGGCCGGGCTGTGTTGGGTTTTGGCTACTGCTTGGTTTCGTTTGGTAATTGAAATGGTGTGTACTCGAGAAAGCCAGGAAAATAATTACCATCGTATAGAAAGATCTGAATATAAATGGAGGATACAGAGTTCCCCATAGATTACTCCATTCACTAACTAGCTTCTAGACTTATTGGCACCCTGTTTCAGAACAGTATTATATAATCCATGAACTTCAATACTAATTGTGCATTATGAAGAATGTAAATTGTCCACTTCTTCTCATTTACTATCAGAAAGTGGACTGCCAACATTTCAATATGACATACAACTACCATCTCCTTTGGAAACTGTGATTAAAACTAGACTTCTAAAGAAGGATGCGAAGGCCAAGTAATTGGCTTATTAACAAGTTTCGACCCACTTCTGTTGATGAAGTACCATAGAAGCTCATTAATCGGATATGCTGATTAATTAGTCTGATTTCAATCAACGGACCAGCTTTCTTAAAACCAAGTGTCAATAATATATGGGTCAGGCTAATAAGTCGGTTCTTAGTATAATGTATAACCCAACCCACAAGGAGACCCCTAACCTTTTGCCCCCCAATTCTATGCCCCCATTCAGTACCTAAGCAAGTTTTCCTTAATCCTAATTTACTGGAGTATTTTCCCTATTCAAATAACACGGACCATATATATTCATATTCACATACACTTACACACATATATTATATATATTTATATATATACATGCTCATACACATATATATTATATATATGCACATAATTTACAAATCACATTATAACAATTTAATATAACAAATAAATATAACAACTAATTATTTGTAAAATCTAAAAATCACCATTTAATTAAATAAGTAAAAAAAAGAGAATATTTCAGAATTTTCGGGAAAGGGTGCTACAAATCTACCCACCTTAAAAATAATTTCGTCCTCGAAATTCTAACTCATAAACATGCCTAAAATCAAAAAATAAAATAAAATAAAAATAATAGAATAAATCCACTATTACCACAATCTTCTCAATTTTTTTTTTTAATTCCTCAAAAATAGTTAATATCCTTCTCCTTGTCCATTTTGGCAACTACAAAATATCGAGGACTTCTACCCACCTTTGGTCACACTACTCCCTCAAAGCTAGGTCACTAAATTTTATAATCATCCAACTAGTTGCTCAAATTCTTCCACTGGATATCTATCGCCTATGGTATCTATAATCCTTGCATATCTATCAAGCAACCCAAAATTCAATTATCAACTAACTTATACTATAACCTCTGCTAAATTCTAAGCAACACGGTTATCGACCCCTAAAATAGGAAGGACGAGAGTCGATGGTACGAAAGGACGAGGAAGTATAACTGTGAACAAGCACGAAGTTTCAAGAGTGGTAGAGGATATCAAATGATACCGATAAAATGGACCTCATAATCCATTGACTTAGCTAGATTGGGGCTACTCCGTTCCAATCACTGGCTAACTTCGAAGAGACCCTTCGTTTCTTAGAGAGGCTTGCAACCTATGCACTACGAAAATTCCGTTCTCGAAATTAAAACTAAGCACGATTTCATGATAGAACAGAATTTGAGAAATCAAGATTACGATCTATTCCGTGGTTATTTAAACACACGAGCAAGGGATATAATACAACACAAGATCGTGTCGCGATTTTCGGGTAAATGGAATAAGAGTTACGAATGACATTACGTCCTAAGAGGTGGGGACGCAAAATAATCTAAATGAAAAGTGGGAGTCCAAGGGCACTAATTATCATCCTAATGGAATTTATTCTGATCAATCGATAATCCTGATATATCCTAAAATTTTAGAAGGCATACAGTCTACCCACCTTAGAAGCTAGGACAGGGTTTTTGGAATAATGAGGTTAAAAAAAATTTCAAAGTCTGGATATTGTACCTCGACTCTTGTTAATAAAGAATAAGGTACGACGTAATGGGATACGGTAGATGTAAGTCAAGTCAATGATCATTCCTCAATAAATGAGAAACAAGGGTGTATAATAACACATGGTCGATAACATAGAGGAAAATACCCATCCATAGTGTACAAGAGTTATCGACGGGGTAACCAGTTCCAAGGCATGTCCTATGAAGAGATTTCTAACAACTGAGTCTTGAATCTCTAGTTGTGTCAAACCTGTCAGACTATTGTCATAAGGGTTCTAGTGGTATGGGCTGTAGTGATCATGCGTTGTTGTTGACAACTGGTACATCACAATTTGACAGGGTACTTAAGCTATGGTATTGGCTAAGCTAGTGACTGTGGTATTCCAACACTAGTTAGGTCTTAATAATAAAATTTACATAATTAGAGTAATATTGGTTGGAAACCAATCTCGGGATGAGTGTCCACCATAGACACGGTAAATTATTGTCCTTAGCCTTGTCTATTCATCTCATGTCTAAATTGTGGACTTTGGTCGAGGGACGGTCGAGTCAAGGCATAAGGGTTGAAAGTTAAGGCAAGCTTCCAGCAAAAATTGGAGACTCACACTATCTGGTCTCTTGAGGATAGATAGTCTCCTAGGTAGGCATTTCGACTAAGGGTAAAACCCTAGTCATTCTCAATTTCAGCTGGCTCAAAAGTCTCAATAGTAGTTTGAGGGTCGATGGGAGAACGAGTAACTCTATCTCATGACTGGCCGATGGTAGCGACACTTGGGCCTACCATTATCATAGCCATGGGAGTACTCTGTATCTATCTACTATCACGAGCTTTCGTCTTTCCAAATCGGTGAAAGACAAAAGCAATAAAGAATTCAAGGGTGATGTTACTGAATACAATTTCGTGATTCAAGGGCGAACATATAATTCAAGAGGAATTGTCAATGCAGTCGTGGCTGAGACCCTAGAGACATCTATATCTCAATCCACGTAGGGTAATTAAATAAAGTGTGAACCAAATGCATCATGGTTGATCAGACCATAATACACTGATTCTGATTAGACAATAAGTTAGCAGGCGTCCCCACTAAACATATGTCTTGAATCAAGCTCGATAAAAGGGTAAGCTTGCAAAAACTAGGCTGTAATAATAGCATTGGTCTAGAGAGTCAAAGTATAAATATGCGAGATTTTTGGAAAGGGGACACAAGTAGTTCGAGTTTAGAGAGAATCAAAACTTACCCGGTGTTCTTGCTTATACAGTCTTCCTTCTATCCTCTTATCCACGAGAACTTGGTCGACTAATGGGTTTAGACCTCTAACTTCGGTATTCTAGGTAAACCTATTAGTGTCAATCAATTTCCTCATCACTAAGTCACAAGGACTACAGAATGCTAGGTCGGGAGACATGCTATCCAATCTCACAGAACTCCCACTACTTATTGGCTTCAGATCTTATAGAACATACAGAGCACTGTCCTATCCTCTATGGTATCCCTAATTTGTAATCACGTCTGAAGTTATTTCACCGAGGATTACGCCTCGCCCGTAAAAATCAGGCTGTGGTAAACCCTTGGTTTCGTAACTCAAATATGACACAAATCGAACATTACTTATCTCTATCCAATATTGGCTCAAGTGTAACTACGATAAGGAGTGAGCCACTAGCCATAGTTTTAGGAATGTTATATAACCTATATATTTTCTTAAACTAATTTCACCTCTAGGGGTTGTGCCTTGCCAGTGCGCTGCTGGCTGCAGGGAATCCAGAGTCTTCATAATTTAAATAAATGGCGACAGTGCAGTGCTGTCCTGTCATTATGAGTTAACTAACATTCCTTTATCTGTAAAATTCCTGGGCTTCTAGGGATTCAAATAAGTCGACTATGTAATAAAGCATAAACATTTGTCCTATCATTCACAATCTTTAAAATAAGAGGTTGCACAGGAAAGAAATATATGAGGACAATGAAGTACAACATTCTAACTATTCCATTGTATTCAAACATTGGGGAAAAACTTGAACCGAAACTAACTCGAGGTCCGTATATGGATAATCTAATCAGAAATTATATAATACACTAATCCTTAGGGCAACTAGGAACTAAATGGGCCATTCAGACTAGGGTATGGGGATGATACCTAAGGGGTCAAGAGGAGGAACTGAACAATTTATCGAGGTTAGATTATCAATCCTAGGAAGTCCGATCTCACCAAGTGAATAATCTATTCACATTGGATCATATCGTCATATCAAGAGAAGATAGTGTACTTATGGAGATATGACAAACTATTAAAATATATAACCCTCATCTATATTGCATAGCCTAGACTACCCATCGGTAAGTTCGTATAGGGACTCCTAGTCCTAGTCATTCTCTTAAATTAAATTAATCCTTGTTCGTGAATGAGCATGTTCTAGTCGCAGGCTCGCAATAGTACAACTAACTTAAGTACCATCACGAGTTCGCGTGATTTGCGAAGACTGACCTGCATGGGCCACCACAAAAACTTGTCACGACCCGCACCCGTTTTTTTTTTTTTTAAACGGATACAAGACGTGTCCAAGCCAGCCTACGCCGCAGTGTCGGCGGTAGAACGCTGTCACGGCCATGAAGATCAAGATCACAAATAATGCTCATTCACAAACTAATTTAATTTACAATGATCACAAGTTTTACATTTGCAGAAAAATATAAACTTGTACAAATATGAATGACTATAACTTGACTATCTAACTAATCTTCTAGGCTCGTCTGCAAGTACACCCGAACTCCCCAAGCTAAGTGAATCCACGGCTAACCTGAAAATGTTGGTTTCCAGTCAGGAATGGAACGAGCACAATTCACTGAATGCAATTTCAAATAAAGAAAATGACTATAAGACAAAGGTTAGACATCAATCATGGGTTTGAAAATAAACAGTAAAGCCGTAAGAAAAATCAATAGTAATAAATAGACCAATATACTTTTCCACCATTAGAAGTACCTTTGATATGTGATCGGTCTCGGGACAATTATGCGACACGGTCTACACGGTCTAAAGTTACACGGTCTAAAGTTACACGGTCTACAGTTACACGGTCTACAGTTACACGGTCTACAGAAAATATTGCAATAAAGAAACATTGTCTACAAAATAATAATCACGAACTACACAGATTAAATGCAATAAATAAATCACTGTCTACACGGTCTACTTGCAATAAATAAATCACTGTCTACAAGAAATAAATATAACACGGTCTACACGGTCTACAAGAAATAAATGCAACACGGTCTACACGGTCTACACGGTCTAAGGTCAGATCACACATCGTTGGTACTTCTCATTCCCGACTCAACAATTTATAATAGAAAATAATCACATAACTAATGAAACCAACCAATGAAATATAGTGAAAATCAATATCGAAATGCAGACAATAAACTGTACTCGCCTGTGGTCCTTTGCTGGTGAAACCGACAATCTGAACTACTCACTGTGCCACTATAGTCAAAACCCGTACAACAGTCCCCGGAAGCTGAAATAAACAATATCAATGATCTCAGAATAGTCCAATTAGCTAGGATTGCCTGTCCTTACATCCAATTCTGGACACAGGGGCAAAACGATAATTTCGGGCCAAAACGATGTCCGCCGTTGGACCCGCTTTGCACCGAAAAGCGTGCCAGAGTCAATGGTCTCTAAAGTCGTCAAACTACATGTCTACGGATCCAGTTTTCCGATACGAACCCAACCGTATGTCCAAAGTTGGATTCCGGCGGGCCGTGCACAAAATCGCCCGTTGAGTGGGACCGTGGGGCCCGCAAAACGGTGATTTTATCAATGGTCTCAGAATCGGACCAAACTTGGCATGCAGGACCAGAAAAACGATACGGTTCTACTGGCACAAGTTTCGTCTCGATCTGACGAGCGTGTACAAAGTTATGACTGAATTTGCATTGGACGGATACGGGGCGATTCCGACGGATACGCGTCGAATTCGTCGCGCACACGCGACCAATTTGAATTCCGTCAAAGCCCACACGACCACGAAACCGTTACGCAGCTTTCGATGTTTACGGTGCGCGACCACGTCGCTCGGAATGGCGGGACGGACGTCGTGTGGAGCGATTTTATTGATTTCTAAACAGATTTTTCCTAAACTTCGGGATTCGATTTCTCAACGTATATTCGATGATTTCGAAATCCACAAAAAGGGTTGTGGAGCCCTATATGTCGTCAATAAACGCCTTCAAACAGGTTTTCAAAATTATGCATGGTTTGGAAGATAATTAAATGCAAAGTGGGCCAACTCGACTGTTTTCAGTCCTGTTTTCGAATCAGTTTTTCGTCAGTTTTGACGTCGATTTTATGGGTGATCTAGCACACTAGAATTAATTCTATCTGAAGGCATTTGAAGTGGAATATGTTAGGTTTATACCTGAAAAGACGAATCGTGAAACCATGGATCGTACGCGACGGGACGTTGCTGCGAAATCTGCCCGGAATAGCTCGCTGCTGCAGTCTACTGTTTCGCGCGCGTCCGTGCGCTCGCGGCCCTGGCCGCCGGCGGTGGTTCTGCGGCGGCGCGCGCACGCAGGGAAGGGCGCGCGGTGTTGGCGAGGGCCGTGGGGGAGAGTTGGATTTAGGGTTCTTTGTGTTCTTCGAGAGACAACCCTCGTCGACTTCCCGCGTATTAATACTGTGTTAGCACCGAAATAGGGGTCGGCTTGGCTAGGTATTTGCTGATGATTCGTGGGCTGGGCTTTGGGTCACTGTGTACTCAGTTTGGGGTGCTTAGTAGCACTGCTGCTTGGTATTGGGAAGTTGGGCGCTGGCCTTGGGACTTGGTGCTCGGCCTTGGGGCCGGGCTGTGTTGGGTTTTGGCTACTGCTTGGTTTCGTTTGGTAATTGAAATGGTGTGTACTCGAGAAAGCCAGGGAAATAATTACCATCGTACAGAAAGATCTGAATATAAATGGAGGATACAGAGTTCCCCATATATTACTCCATTCACTAACTAGCTTCTAGACTTATTGGCACCCTGTTTCAGAACAGTATTATATAATCCATGAACTTCAATACTAATTGTGCATTATGAAGAATGTAAATTGTCCACTTCTTCTCATTTACTATCAGAAAGTGGACTGCCAACATTTCAATATGACATACAACTACCATCTCCTTTGGAAACTGTGATTAAAACTAGACTTCTAAAGAAGGATGCGAAGGCCAAGTAATTGGCTTATTAACAAGTTTCGACCCACTTCTGTTGATGAAGTACCATAGAAGCTCATTAATCGGATATGCTGATTAATTAGTCTGATTTCAATCAACGGACCAGCTTTCTTAAAACCAAGTGTCAATAATATATGGGTCAGGCTAATAAGTCGGTTCTTAGTATAATGTATAACCCAACCCACAAGGAGACCCCTAACCTTTTGCCCCCCAATTCTATGCCCCCATTCAGTACCTAAGCAAGTTTTCCTTAATCCTAATTTACTGGAGTATTTTCCCTATTCAAATAACACGGACCATATATATTCATATTCACATACACTTACACACATATATTATATATATTTATATATATACATGCTCATACACATATATATTATATATATGCACATAATTTACAAATCACATTATAACAATTATATATAACAAATAAATATAACAACTAATTATTTGTAAAATCTAAAAATCACCATTTAATTAAATAAGTAAAAAAAAGAGAATATTTCAGAATTTTCGGGAAAGGGTGCTACACACTTGCTCTTTCTGGGGTTTGACCCAGCTGGTTTTGTGTGGCCAGATTTCGGAGAAGCTCCCGAGGATCTACCGAACCTCCAGCCCGATGGTGGCGACTAGAAGGAACCCGGGCTACGAATAGGTTTTCTATTTTGTTTTGCTCACTCTATTGTAAAGTTATTCTTTTGAGGCGTTTAGCCGACGAGCACCTGTTAGCTCGATGCACTTTACTTACTGTCTGCCTACGGGCTGTAAACATGATTAACAAATCCTAGGGTTGATCATGTATGACTTAACTCTTGCTAGTCCCAGCATTTTGTACGACTAGCTTCATGATCAGCTGCTATATAATATTTGGGACGCCTTTTATTGTATATTTGGTGGTCAAACATCTTGTGATTATATTACTTGCTTATGATTGAGACAATAGGCTTGACCATAAGAGACCGTTGGCTTGTAGTAAACCCTCATATCTAGACAGCCGTGACCGTATAGTTGAGATGTATTCTATTTCAATATACGTAGCTGGCTATGTACGCCTCCGCTCTCCAGTATTCTGGTTCTGGGACGTGACATGGTTTAAGTGGTGGCCCATGCAGGTCTTGTCAATCAAGAAATATGAGGGTTTACCGATAGATGTCTCAATCAGTACTCGTTCTTGATCTCCGTTCATATCCTCTGAATCTCTAGAATCTTGACTTGATCACATGCTTGTATCGTTGATCTGTTCTGGTCCTTCCTTATTGTTTCCTTGTGTCGTCTTCTTCAGCGACACTGTACCTGACCCCGCCGATCAGCAAGGTGGAGCACCTCCCGTAGACCAGCAACCAGGAGATCAAGCCCAACACTCCGGAGTAGCCTCCAGAGTTGTGCCTACTGGAGAAGAGCCTCCAGTTCAGCCCGTTCAGCCTGCCGAGACGGATGATGGCACCTTGGTAGGTCTCATCAGAGCCTTGATAACTTCTCAAGATCGTAGAGGAGACGCCTTGCACCAGACTGTGGCAGATGCTTTGACCAGAGGCGGTCATCCAGGGAACAGTGCGGCCAACAGCTTCAAGCGCTTGAACCTCCATTCTTCGACGGCAGCGAAGATGCGATTGCCGCGGACGCTTTTCTTCAGGATACCGAGGTGGTTCTGGAAGCAGCTAGGACCCCTGAGAATGAGAAGGTGGCGGTGGTACGTCTGCAGTTGCTGGACTTAGCTCGCAGTTGGTGGGCGACGCAGGCCATGGGATTAATGGCACCCATTGCTTGGGCAGTGTTTAGAGAGAGATTCCAGACGAAGTATTTTGATGCTGTGGCTCGGTACGACCTGCAGACCAGATTTACCAACTTGAAGCAAGGAGGCAGAACAGTCGACAGTTATGCATCTGAGTTTTCTAGGCTCAGTAGGTTTACCCCCACCTTGGTGGCGACCGAGTTTGATAAGGCCCAGCGGTTCCAGCAGGGACTGCATTTGGAGATCTTGTTGGCAGTCGAGCAGTTCGAGCACCAGACGTTCGATGCAGTATTGAGGGCAGCTAGGAGGCATGAGTACACCTCCCAGCGGATCGTAGATAGGACCGGAGGCAGGAAGCGGTCCCACAGTCAGATACACCAATCATCAGCTCCAGCCCCAGCAGCTAGAAGTTTGACCATTGGAACTCCGAGGCGGGCGGCCTTAGTAACGTCGGTTCAGCATTCGACCCCGACCTACCCGCAGCAGCAGAAGCAGAAGCAGACTTCCGCAATGGGATATTCACATTGCGGGAAGCCAGGCCATGTAGTGGCAGATTATCGTAGGGCGCAAGGATTGTGCCTTGCTTGTGGAGCGGCAGATCACAAGATAGGAGCCTGCCCGAATAGGGGTAGTTCTTCCTCTTCCAACCTAACCAGTCCATCAGTTAGGGGACCAGTACCCATGCAGCAGCAGCAGTACCCAAGGCTATTGTTGCCTCAGGCCCAGGCATTCCAGCAGCAGTGTGCCCAGGCTCCAGTGCATAGCAGGCAGAGAGGTTTCCAGCAGAGGGGACCCGCAGCTAGAGGTCAGGCCATGATGATGGCTATGGAAGAAGAAGTTGCACCAGATGAGGTAGTGGCAGGTACTATTCTCGTCAACTCCTTTCCAGCTTCAGTATTAATTTCTTGATTCTAGTGCATCGCATTCATTCATGTCTGCACGATTCGCGACACGGATAGGATTGGAGCCCGAGTCATTATCAGTGAGGCTCAATATACTTACTGGTAATGGTCTTGTGGGAGTAGATCGAGTATTTTCCTCGTGTCAAATTGTAGTTAGCGGTAGAGAGTTTCCCGCTAGATTCATAGAGTTCCCTATGGCAGACTATGATGTAGTCTTAGGCATGGATTGGTTGAGGAACCAGTATGCTAGGATAGACTACCATGTTGGCAGGGTTATCTTTAGTATTCCAGGCAAGCCAGAGTTTTCCTTTTCCAGAGGCACGGTGGAGCCATCTTCTCCAGTATTGCGGATGGCAGTAGTAGCAGTGCAGTTGCCCCGGATAGTTGAAGAGTTTCAAGATGTCTTCCCAGAGGAACTTCCAGGGATGCCGCCAGAGAGGGAGATCGAGTTCACTATAGACTTGATCCCCGGAATAGCACCAGTATCAGAGAGAGTCTACAGAATGGCGCCTTCAGAGTTGGAGATTTTGTACAAGATGATTGAAGAACTCCGGACCAAGGGATTCATTCGTGCAAGTGGATCGCCTTGGGGAGCCCCGATGCTTCTTGTGAAAAAAAAGGATGGTACATCCAGGTTATGTGTAGATTATCGTACCTTGAACTCAGTGACAATCAAGAACCGATACCCTCTCCCGAGGATAGATGACTTGTTTGATCAACTCAGAGGGGCTTCAGTGTTCTCGAAGATAGACTTGCGGTCAGGATACCACCAGATCAAAGTCAGAGAGCAGGACATCCCGAAGACAGCGTTTCGATCGAGGTATGGACATTGGGAGTTCCTTGTTATGCCCTTTGGAGCAACCAATGCGCCAGCAGTATTCATGGACCTCATGAATCGTATTTTTATGCCTTACTTGGATCAGTTCGCGATCGTATTCCTAGATGATATCTTGGTCTACAGCAAGAGCGAAGCAGAGCACGAGCAGCATCTCAGAATTGTCCTTCAGACGCTTAGAGAGCACCAGTTGTACGCCAAGTTCAGTAAATGCGAGTTCTGGCTCGATCGTATTTCGTACTTGGGTTACATCATTACTCGAGGAGGAGTGGAAGTGGATCCTCAGAAGATTGTGGCTATCGAGACTTGGCCAGCACCTAGTTCAGTGGCAGAGGTTCGCAGCTTCCTTGGATTGGCCGGCTACTACCGGCGATTCGTTTCAGATTTTGCAAGGATTTCAGCGCCGTTGACCCAGTTGACTCATAAGGATGTGCCATTTGTTTGGACAACGGAGTGTCAGAAATAATTTGAGAAGTTGAAGTGAGGTTTGATAACGGCTCCCATTCTCACACTTCCAGATGGGACCGGAGGATTCACAGTTTATTACGAAGCTTCAGGCAGAGGATTGGGATGTGTCTTGATGCAGCATGGGAAGGTAATATCTTATGCATCACGTCAACTTCGTGATCATGAGAAGAATTACCCGACCTACGACTTGGAGCTAGCAGCAGTAGTGTTTACACTTAAGTTGTGGAGGCACTACTTGTACGGAGATAGAGTGGAGATATTTACTGATCACAAGAGCCTGAAGTATATTTTCACTCAGAAGGACCTTAATATGCGGCAGAGAAGATGGCTTGAGCTATTGGTGGACTACGATGTGGATTTACAGTATCACCCGGGGAAGGCCAACGTTGTAGCAGATGCGTTGAGCCGGAGAGCCGGAGTTTATTTCTTGACGACGCAACCAGAGTTATTGGCAGATTTTCAGAAGATGGGAATTGAAGTGGTTCTTCCTACCAACGCGACATTGATGGCCAGTCTACAGGTTCAATCCAGCATAGTTGAGAGGATCCGAGTGGCGCAGTCTACAGATTCCAAGCTTCAGCGGCTCAGAGCAGAGTATGAGGCAGGAAGAAGGCCAGAGTTATGCATTCATGAAGATGGTACACTTTGACACGGCTCTCGTCTTTGTGTATCCAGTAGAGATATCAGACAGGAAGTCATGGCAGAAGCTCACAGTTCACAGTATTATATTCATCCCGGTGGCACGAAGATGTACCGTGATATCCGTCAGCACTTCTGGTGGAATGGCATGAAGAGGGAGATAGCCCGGTTTGTCTCTCGGTGTTTGGTTTGCCAGCAGGTTAAAGCTGAACATCAGAGGCCCGCTGGACTTCTTCAGCCCTTGCCGATTCTAGAATGGAAGTGGGAGCATGTGACCATGGATTTTGTGACTGGATTGCCTAGATCCCCGGCCGGTCGAGATGCTATTTGGGTTATAGTAGACAAGCTCACGAAGGTGGCTCATTTTCTCCCATTCAGAGTTGGACAGTCTACGGCTCAGTTGGCAGAGATGTATCTCAGGCAGATTGTCAGGCTTCACGGTGTGCCCGTCAGTATCACTTCGGACCGAGATTCAAGGTTTACGTCGTACTTTTGGCGCAGCCTGTAAGAGAGTTTGGGAACTCGTCTCCAGTTCAGTTCAGCTTATCATCTGCAGACAGATGGCCAGTCAGAGCGCACAATCCAGACTCTTGAAGACATGCTGAGATCTTGTACGCTCGACTTCGGTGGTTCGTGGAAAGATCACCTGCATCTTGTGGAATTCTCGTACAACAATAGTTTCCAGGCCAGTATTCAGATGGCACCATTCGAGGCTCTGTATGGTAGGAAGTGCAGATCCCCGCTAGCATGGGATGATGTTGGAGAGAGGCAGATGCTCGGTCTAGAAATGATTGCCCAGACAGTTGAAGTGGTCAGAAGGATCAGAGATCGTCTTCGAGTTGCCCAAGATCGCCAGCTGCATTGGGCCGATGCTCATCGACGTCCCTTGGAGTTTGCTATCGGCGACCATGTATTCCTTAGGATCTCGTCTAACCGCGGCGTCATTCGTTTTGGCGTGCGAGGAAAGCTTAGTCCTAGGTATATAGGGCCGTTCGATATCCTGGAGCGAGTAGGAGATGTATCCTATCGTCTTGCTCTTCCACCGTCGCTAAGTGAGGTGCATGATGTATTCCATGTATCCCAATTACGACGGTATATCCTGGACCCGAGCCATATCCTAGACCATTCAGAATTGGTTGTTGGTACCAACCTTTCGTATGAGGAGAGGCTCGTGTCTATATTGGATCGGAGAGAGAAGATACTCAAGAACAAGACTATTAGTTTAGTCCGGGTTGCTTGGGGTCATCATTCTCTAGGTGAGTCAACGTGGGAGCGTGAGGACGACATCCGATCGCGATATCCCTACCTGTTTGACTCATAAGGTATAATGTCTTCCTTATGCCTTATGCCTTCCGTCCTTGCTTGCATGCGTGATTGTTTGATTGACTGCTTAGTATAGCTTGCATGTGAATAGTATAACTTGTCCTTGTCTCTCTAGCTCCTTGATTAAATTCTGAGGACGGAATTCTTTTAAGGTGGGTAGAGTTGTAACACCCATATTCTGAATACGTATTTTGTCAAGCTTGCATGTATTTCAGACCTGTATTTATTTTCTCGGATTTTGGCATGTACTTGTAATTGGCTTGACTTGCAGATTTTGGTTCTCGTAATTGTGTTTTACCTGGCTTAATTTATTTTGTGGAGGAGAAATGGTTTGATTTGGTTTGGTTTGGTTTAAAATGCATTGGAACACCTTAGCCTATGCTCCACCCTCAACACAACACACCCACCTCCATTAAATCCCACCTAACTTTTCTCTCTCCTCTTTATTTTTCATTTACTTCTCCATCTCCTTCTTCTTCCTTCCTCTACACAACTCACCAACACCCATAGGCAAGTGCACCTTGCCACCACATGAGAACCACATTTTATTTGTTCATTAGCTAGATTAGGCCATGGTGATCAACATTAGAACTTGACATTTTGTGATTTGGAGTCTCCATTGTTCTAGATCTATGTTTTAACTATTTTCGAAATTACATGGTTTTGATCTATTTTGGTTGGATTTTTGTGGGTTTTGATGCTTCCATGTGGAAGAGAATTCAATTTTACACCGCGCAGCTTGCCCTATGGTGAACTGCGCTCAGCCCCATGTGCCAACCATTCCTGCGCACTTTACCCTGCGCAATTCACTCCTGTGCAGTCTGCTCACGCGCAATCCACCCCTGCGTAATTTACTCCTGCGCAGTCTGCTCATGCGCAATCCACCCCTGTGCAGTTCACTCCTGTGCAGTCTGTTCATGCGCAATCTGACCCATGCGCCATCTGCCCCTGCGCCCTGTGCCCCTGCGCACTTGGCACCCTGCGCAGCTGGCACCTGCGCAATCCAACCCCCTGACCCCTTGCGCAAACCATTGGCTCTTGGAGTTTTGGTTTTATTTCTCTAAGCTTGGCTCTTCTATAGCCCTGTATATTGATATTTTATTAGATATTTTACGCCCATTTTATATCCTTATGCCTTTTGTCATGAACTTGATTTTACTTAATATGTTTGGAATGACTATTGTACATGGCATGGTATGACAAGGAACTAGCATAACACGACAGTGACCCGTAGTGGTGCACTCCTGACATGACCAACCTGACATGATAGTGGCCCGTCGTGGCGCACTCCTGACAAGTACCCTGACATGATTTATCTTGATAACTTGATAGTGGCCCGTGGCGGCGCACTCCTGACTTGACTTGACTTGTAACTTGTAACTTGACTCGTATAATCAACTTGACACCGTGGGTGTTCCTGCTTGCTTGCTTGTGCAATCCACTTGTCTTGTCTTGCATCATGTCTAGGATGTGACTCCCTGGTTTCCACGGTCAGGAATTCATACTGAATATGGATTAGGCTAATGACTAGATCAAACTATAGTTCATGGAGAATTTTCAGTCACAGGCAATCTCGTTATCTGGGCGCTCTTAATTGGACTTGTTGCTTGCCGACGAGTAGAGCACATTTCCAACGCACTGTCATGTGTTGCACCCTCTAAGTCACCTAAGGGTATATCGTCTCCGGGGCGATGTACCCAACCATACTCTCAACCCGCAGAAGGATAACTAGATGGTCTGCAGGGCTTGGGACTGGGAAATTCTCATTGCATCTTGATAGTAATTAGGCTTGTGATAACCCTAGTTAGTTAAGTAGTAAGCCGTAGTAATTGCTTGGCCGCTTGTGAATGAATTATGTCTAGCCCTGTCTAAGTCTTGTCTAGTCCCTGTACCCTGGTACTCCTGAACATGCTTGTTTTTACTTATCTCTAACAATAAATTGGTAGAAACAGAGTGCTGTTCAGGCGAATGGTTACAACCTCGGTCCTTGTCTGGTTTAAGGGTTGTAACCTGGCTCCAGGAATAGTCCCACGTCACTAGTCGTTTATTGTCCTGTTGCACTCTTTATTTACTTGTACCTTCTTCCATTTCTTTTTTATGTTCTGATATGCTGGCTTTTGTTCTTATTTCGTAGCCTCCTTTGTGGCACTTGCTCTTTCTGGGGTTTGACCCAGCTGGTTTTGTGTGGCCAAATTTTAGAGAAGCTCCCGAGGATCTACCGAACCTCCAGCCCGATGGTGGCGACTAGAAGGAACCCGGGCTACGAGTGAGTTTTCTATTTTGTTTTGCTCACTCTATTGTAAAGTTATTCTTTTGAGGCGTTTAGCCGACGAGCACCTGTTAGCTCGATGCATTTTACTTACTGTCTGCCTACGGGCTGTAAACATGATTAACAAATCCTAGGGTTGATCATGTATGACTTAACTCTTGCTAGTCCCAGCATTTTGTACGACTAGCTTCATGATCAGCTGATATGTAATATTTGGGACGCCTTTTATTGTATATTTGGTGGTCAAACATCTTGTGATTATATTACTTGCTTGTTATTGAGACAATAGGCTTGACTATAAGAGACCGTTGGCTTGTAGTAAACCCTCATATCTAGACAGCCGTGACCGTATAGTTGAGATGTATTCTATTTTAATATATGTAGCTGGCTATGTACGCCCCCGCTCTCCAGTATTCTGGTTCTGGGGTGTGACAGTTCGTAGAAGATTTCTCTCGAATAGCGGGGCCTATGACTCGATTGACTTGCAAGGATCAGGAGTTTGTATGGACAGAAGAGTGTCAAGCCGCTTTTGACGAGTTGAAGAAGCGGTTGACCACAGCACCGATCTTGACACTACCGTCGGGCCCAGGAGGATTTGTGATCTACAGCGACGCATCCGGGAAGGGATTAGGATGTGTATTGATGCAGCACGGTCGGATAGTAGCATATGCATCTCGACAGTTGAGAGTGCATGAGAAGAATTATCCGACCCACGATCTAGAGCTCGCAGCGGTTATCTTTGCTTTGAAGCTATGGAAACACTACTTGTATGGCGAGAAGGTTGATATCTACACTGATCATAAGAGCCTCAAGTACGTGTTCACACAAAAGGAGTTGAATATGCGACAGCGACGTTGGTTGGAGTTGATGAAGGATTATGAGATTGAGCTACATTATCATCCGGGTAAGGCTAATATCGTGGCAGACGTATTAAGCCGTAAGCCCATGGCACACTTTTTGACCACGCAGAAGGAGTTGATTAGAGACTTGGAGCAGCTTGGTATTGAGGTAGTATTGCCGGGAGCAGATGGCATATTAGCCAACCTTCAAGTGCAATCATCATTGGTAGAGCGCATCAAGGCAACATTGCCTAATGATGCTAGATTTCAACGGCTGAAGGAGAGGACTGAAGCAGGAGAGCAGACAGGATTGAGGACCCACACCGATGGGACATTGCGATGTGGTGATCGCATTTATGTTCCCAATGGAGAACTACGACAGGAGCTGATGGCAGAGGCTCACAGTTCGACTTACTCTATTCATCCCGGAGGGACCAAGATGTATCACAATTTACGACAGTATTATTGGTGGCACGGGATGAAGCGGGAGATAGCTCGTTTTGTTGCCAAGTGCTTGGTATGTCAACAAGTTAAAGCGGAGCACCAGAGGACGGCCGGATTATTGCAGTCGCTACCCATTCCCGAGTGGAAGTGGGAGCACATTACTATGGATTTCGTCACGGGTTTTCCTCGGAGTCCTAGAGGACGTGACGCAGTATAGGTGATTGTGGATAGACTTACAAAGTCAGCCCATTTCTTGCCTTTTAGAGTGGGCCAGTCGACAGAGGTATTGGCGGAGATGTATATGGAGCAGATTGTGAGGTTGCACGGTGTGCCTGTTAGTATTGTGTCGGACCGTGACTCGAGATTCACCTCGCACTTTTGGAGGAGCATACAAGAGAGTTTGGGCACCTGATTGAAGTTTAGCACATCGTATCATCCGCAGACAGACGGCCAGTCGGAGCGTACCATTCAGACGCTAGAGGATATGTTGAGAGCGTGTATGCTTGATTTTGGCGGTTCGTGGGAGGACCATCTTCATCTTGTGGAGTTTTCCTACAATAATAGCTATCAAGCGAGCATTCAAATGGCTCCGTTTGAAGCATTGTATGGTAGGAAGTGTCGATCTCCTGTTTGTTGGAGCGACATAGGGGAGCGACAACTATTAGGACCCGAGTTGGTCTTGAGGACAGTGGAGACAGTGAAGAAGATTCAGAACCACCTGCGAGCAGCGCAGGATCATCAGAAACAGTAGAAAGATAATCGTCGTCGACCCTTGGAGTTCAAAGAGGGTGACCATGTGTTCTTGGAGATATCCCCCACTAGAGGCACGATTCGATTCGGAGGACGTGGCAAGTTGAGTCCAAGGTACATCGGCCCTTTTGATGTCTTGGAACGTGTTGGAGAGGTTGCCTACAGATTGGCATTGCCACCGTCACTAGAGGGAGTATATGACGTATTCCATGTATCTCAGCTGAGGAGGTACGTGGCGGACAGCAATCATGTGCTTGATCACTCCGAGATCACAGTTGGACCGAGCTTGTCGTACGAAGAGCAACCAGTAGGTATCCTCGATCGCCGAGTAAAGGTGTTACGGAACCAATCTATTCCATTGGTTCGCGTGGCATGGAAACACCACTCGCCAGGGGAGTCTACTTGGGAGCGCGACGACGACATCCGAAATTGCTACCTGCATTTGTTCGAAGGCGAAGTTATGTCTTGCTTATTAAGTACCATTATATTCCTTGCATTGCATTGGACCCCCGACATTAGTTTAATTTCGAGGACGAAATTTTCTTTAAGTTGGATAGGATGTAAACCCCCATAAATTATATTGCTTTTTATAAATTAAAGTAATTTTGTTACGTATTTTATTAGTTATGGATTTAATTACTATTAAGTTATTAGTATAATTAAAGCATGTGTGTATATATACATTATTATATGTGTACATGTTAATATTTCTATTAAATTAGGTGTAAAATAAATTCTAGAATTTTTAGGAAATTGTTGGTAATTTTTAGGAGTTTATTGAATGCTTAATATATATATATATATATATATATATATATATATATATATATATATATATATTTATAGTTGAATATATATAATTAATTGTATTTGTAAAAAAAAAAAAGGCAACACTGATGGCGGCCGTGACCCCCACCATCAGCAGTGGGCCCGACACCCTAAAACCAAACTACCAAATTACTTAGCAACTCCACAGTTGCTATTTTTAGCAAAACCAAAACAACAATGGGATGTGGGACCCGACACCTACTCCTAATCCACCTCAGCGCCCCCTAATGAAATGCACGCAGCAGCAGCTGCAAAGCAGTAGGAAACCCGAGCCCCCCCTTATACTAAACCTAATAGAAATAGCAAACAGCAGCGGCGCTATATAAACCTACCCACGCAAAACCGAAACCCTAACCCCCTCATCATCCAAAAACTCCTCGACCCCAAGCCGTCAACATTCTTTCACATCCCCGCGCTCACACTCGGCCGCCTACTCGCCATCGACAACGTCGGGATCACTCGGAATCGACGGATAAACAGAGAATACTCTGTTTTCGAAGAACTCAGGTACCCGTCTTCAACTCCAAATATTTTTGATTCTACCCAACGAAAATTCAATTTATCGAATGCTGTGCGTAGACAACATAACCCCCCTCAAAACCCTTTTTGGTAGAATCGAGCGAAACCCCATATATCGCTCGGTATTCGAACCTAAACTTTCCGAAAAACTGTCGAAATAGAACAGTTTCAGGGCAGTCCCAAACCCCTATTTGGAAGCCAAATTCTTGGCGATCCTTCGACTGTTTTGTAAAACTAATTGAACACGTTTGAATACAACATAACCACGTTGGAAACGTAACTAGTAGATTAGTATTTCGATTTCTATGTGTGTATTAATTCCATGTTAAACTTGTGAGAAAAACTGATTTCAAAATAATAAATTTCTGAAATTTTTGTCCGATACGACGTCGCCCCGACAAACCGGGCGACGTGGTCGCGCGCTATATGCATCGAAAGGCATGTATGGACATTGCGGACGTGTGGGAACTGACGGAACTCAGTTTTGTCGCGTGTGTGCGACGAAATCAACGCGTATCCGTCGAGATACCCACGTATCGGCGTTTTGCAAACTTGTCCATAACTTTGTGTACAGTCGTCGAATCGAGACGAAACTTGTGCCAACAGGCCCGGAACGAAATTCTGGTCCTGTATGCCAAGTTTGGTTCGATTCTGAGAATGTCAAATCGGAACCCATTTTTGGCGGGCCCGCGACCCACTCAAACGGACGATTTTGTACACGGCTCCTCGGAATCCAAAACTGGACATACCGTTGAGTTTCTCTCCTCAAAATGAAACCATAGACATGTAGTTTGACGACTTTAGAGACCGTAGACTTCGGCACGCGTTTCGGTGTAAAGCGGGTCCAACGGCGGACATCATTTTGACCCAAAATTATGATTTTGCCCCTGTTCCAGAATTTAACTTTCGGACAGGTGTTTCCTAGGTATATCTTCTTCACTGAGATCCTTTTTGATGTTTGTTTCAGCGTTTGGAGTCATCTGTGATTTGTGAGTTTTGGTGCTGACACTTGCTACTTTTGGACTTGCCACTTTGTACCACCAGGCAAGATACCTTGCCACCCTACTCTGTGATTATTATATTCTTATTTTCAGTTGTTATTTTTTGTATTGTTTTGTGATATTTTAACAGTGCGTCCAAGTCACACTTGGGTGCAAGCGACTATATCGGTCGTTCTTCTTGCTTTATTTATTCTCTTGCATTGACTTAGTCTAGTGACCACCCACTAATATTGAGGTATTGGTATATCTCATACGGCCTTGACACTTGTTGTATCACGTGATGTGAGTCATATGTAGGACACGTTTTCGCGTAGTCGCCGGCCACCGATACGTATGGAGCGTGCGACGGATAGGAGTAACTGCTAATAGTATTGCATGTTAGAAGACTTGGCGGTTACTAGAGGTTCATATCAGTTATGGAGATGATGATACTAGGCATTGGGTGGGGAGAACAATACCTGACGTATGGGCTTCTTTACACTTCCATGATTACCTGTGCGCTCCGCCGGAGACGCAGGCTCCAGGTGCCCTCTGACGTTATCCAGAGCGTTATGGACGTAGCCCCTTGCACATGGTGCCCTCTGACGCTTCCCGAGTGTTATGGACGTAGGCCCCTGGTGCCCTATATGGGAACTATGCCGATCCTATTTTCAGTCAGGGCTCATACGTCGAAGGATTGTATCTCAACTGCATGTTCACAGTAGAATGGTCAGGAACCCGATTGCATGCATACCTTTTTCTTTTATTATCACAGTTTATTATGGCATGGTGTTTTCTTGTATCTTGCTATGTCCCCTGAGGACCTGGTTATCTCTCCAGGTTTAGACGAGTTTCCACAGGAGTACGGAGCGGCATTGGAGCTATCCTACATTGATGATGAGGCAGTGCCTTACGATTCCTAGTCTATTTCTTATCTGAGACATTTGTAGACATTATTTTACATCTCTTTTTCTTTTTATCTTTGCGGAGGTCGGACTCCGATCTTGTGAGACTATTTTTCATAGCTGTTTGGAGTAAGAATGTTCACCCGGCTATCTTTTGATACTCTTATTTATTTATTTGGACTTCATTATCTTCTGTGTTGAGCTGTGATGAGATTAGATATGTTATTCTGGCCTGTGATTATTTATTTACAGCTTATGTGCCTATATGAGGATTCTATATATTGGAGTATTCTTTATATATGTGCAGCTGGCATGTTCACGTACTTGGTCCTATGTATTATGGGACTGGGGCGTTACACAAATCTTCGAACTCCTCGTTCGTTGGAGTATATACTTCAAACACTTCATTGCCCCAGGGCAGCCTAGAGACTACGTGCATCTCATGAAGAACAAGACCAATCTCCCCTCCAGGCGTGAAGAAAGTCCCCGTCCGCCGGTTATACATCTCCAAGAGAGCCATAAACAACTCCTTATTGATGGGCAGTCCGTGACATGTGCCCTGAATGGCATAGTAGAGACCAACCTCACGCAGAAAAGTCCCATATTCTCGCAGAATCCACCCGATCAAATTGGCCCATGAAGGTATGGTGCGTATCCAGTTCAAAAGCGAGAGCGGGCCAACGGGATAAGACCCTTTTCGAGCAAGTTGATTCAGGAAAGTGTCGGCTTGAGAGAATGAGAAATTGGGACCTTGCACATTTAAAAAGGCACCCGGGGCTAGCCCCATCATGTGGCAGCTGACCGGTTCCCTGCCCGCGTACGCTAATCTAATATGCTTATTGTAGTGGATGTTATCCACGATCATGCCCGACCGACTCGGGGTCAAGGATTCCTGCATCCTCCTATCTACCGGTACCATATTGAACCATGCCAATGGAAAATGACGTTCCATCTGGGGGATGTGGATCGCCCTCCCTACAGAAATAAAATTCCAATTCTCAGATATATCCAATACCCGGGAGTTCTTCACAGTCAGAGCGTCCCCGAAGAAGAACGCCGGCTTCAGCTACTTTTCTTCCAATTTCCCTGAGTTCAGCATGGCACAGAGAAAGCGAGAGGGCTGGTTCTTGATAAGATTCAGCCTCTCCTCAGGCTCGTTCTGAGGTAGTTGCTCCACCACCTGCCGGACTATATGGTCAAGCCGAACTCCGATGGCAAATTGGGCCTGACCCACCAGAAGTTCCCTCGCTGCATTAACCGACAGATTCACTAAAATAGACAAAATGAACAAGTTAAAAGAGGGGCTTTGGCTTATGCGGCCCAACCTACAAATGCGGTTCTATTGTTAAAACATGAGCTTATGTGGCATTAATTAGTGTAAGCTTATGCGGCTCTGTTCCGCATACGCTTATGCAATTATGCTTAACGAGGCGTTATGCGGCTCAAAACGGAAGAGCATTATACGGCTCAATTCAGAGGAGCTTATGCGGTTCGGTTTTCGTATAGGCCTATACGGATAAATCCAGAGGGGGCTCCATGCGGTTTGGTTCAAAAGAGTCCATGCGGCTCTGATCGACAGGTCATTATGCAGTTCAGTTTACGAAGTATTCATGCGGCCCACTAAGACAACTCCCATGCGGCTCGATCATGGGACATGTATGCGGCCCATACAATTCGAAAAGTTTGCATTAGAGGCTTGTGCATAAAGCATGCAACAGAGCCGACTTTGTTAGGGTTTCGAAGCATATGAATTTCCCAAATCCTTACCCATAACGGCGGGATGAACGTCAAAATGAGCTTTGGGTGCCGCAGCCGACGTCGAGGCCACGCCCTTACCCTTTGTCGTAGCCTTTGCCGCAACCTTGGAGGACTTAGGAGCCATTGTTGACGATCAGAGAAGGAAGACAAAGACAAGAAAGCTAGGGCAAGAATAGAAAGTAAAGAAGTCTTTTTTTAAACACACTGCTATTTATAGGCAGAGCCCATAGACCGACGCATCGATCCATGTGCAGTATAACCGACTCTTCGGTTATCAAGGCGATCCGACTATACAAGGCTAAACTCTTGGGATCCTGCCCCAAAAAGCGGCCTTAAATCTGACAGCAAATCAAAGGCAATCAATGCAAAGATTTGCACACATGGCATGAAGACGTGGCAAGGAGCTTATGCGTCCAGACAGCCTATACGGCCAGACAGTCCATGCGGCTGGAAAGCCCATGCAGCTCAGATGGCCATGCGGCTAATGAGGCCATGCGGCTGAGACATCCATACGGCCAGAACATCCTATACGACCCGAAGAGTTTTTACATGGCCATGCTTCTTATTCAAAGTATTTCAATTTTGTAAATTGAAAACTTTGAAAGGGGTCTTGTAGAAGCATGAAAAAGAATAAAGAAAGGCCTACGCGGCTCCGACAGAAAGGTCCCCATGCGGCTCAGGAGTCCATGCGGCTCAAGGGTCCATGCGGCTCGGATAGTTCCATGTGGCCTAGAAAGAAGCCACGTGGCCTTCAATAATTCTTCTCTACATTCAGCTGTATTTAATGCCCTGACGGCTGCTCTGACAAATGACAGCTATGACAGCTCTGACATAAAGACATAATAATGACGCTGACATGATGGCGTGTTCCTAGGAAAGAGGAGAAAATCTTCTTACAGCTGGCAAGATCCACCAAGTCACGAGGTCACTTCATGCGGCTACTGTATTTATGCGGCCTTCCACTTCATGCGGCCGCCCACTTCATGCGGCCGTCCACTTCATGTGGCTGCATCATGCATGCGGCTGTCCATCTGCATGTGGCTGCCCATCTGCATGCGGCTGCCTATCCTCATGCGGCTGCCCATCCCCATGCGGCTGTCCATCCCCATGCTGCTGCATGCTTCATGCGGCTGAGAGGACCACCTATATACGGCTCTGCCAGGGCGTTTCAGTTGATACACGTGGCGCTCTTTGCAACAATTGAGACACGTGGCAGTCTTATCTTCCCTGAAATTATGGGTGCTAATAAATCCTAACAAAATCAGATTTGTTGCGATCGTCATAATTGCCCAGATCAAATCAAATCAAGCAAATTGGACACGTGGCAGGCTATCACAAATCACGAATATTCATAGCAATCAACATTTATTGTCCACAGAGATTTGATGCAATCACATTAATTGCTCAAATTTATTATATTCAAGATGAACGGTTCAGATTGATAACTCTTAAGCCACCAACTTTTCAAAATGGGTAATCATTGTAAACCCTAATGATCACCTCTCCACTCCTATAAATAGTAAGGTGCTATTCCCTTGCAAAGAGGACGGGGACAGACGCATACAGAGAGAGGCGCGCAGAGGAGCATATACACAAAAAAAGGAGAGAACAGAGAGATACGTGCAGAGCCAAACACAGAGCATCTCTTCCCCAGAGCCAAGACCGTGTCCGATCGTCTAAGGAGTAAGGCAGAGCTGCCGTCGCTTTCCCGAGCCTCTATCGTCACCCTCCAGAATCAAAAATAAACAATTGTACTTAGATTGTTGTACCTAAGTTTTCGTCCCTAGGGTTTCTTTGTACGAGCGAGTTTGTATTGCGAGTCTATGTTCAGTCCTCCTATATAAATTGTTTTGTACTTTCACAATCAATGGCAAACATATGGTAGTGACAATCTTATCCCTTTGAAAAAATTTGTCCTCAAAATTTAAGTTGGTTGTACTCTTCTCTAGGTCAAGCCCCCAACAATCATAGTCCAAGAAATCTATTTAAATAATATACATGATGATGGTCCTATTGGTCGTGATATCACTATCTCAATTAGGGTCACTACACTATTTGCCACAACACACAAAAAAGAAAATTTTTAAGAGGTACTATATACAACAAGTTGGGAAAGGATGAAAGAAGAACAGAAAGGACAAACATGCTAACCCATCACCTGTAGCATCGGCCTCCTCGACCGTCAATACAAAAGCCCTGCCCACTAGGGTATCTTCCTCTGCTGGTACAGGACATGATGCTGTGCCACAGGTGGCCTAGCTCCATCTCTCTGGCCTTGTGCTCCACCAAATGGTGGTGTAGTAGGGCAATCCCTCATCTGGTGTGCAGCTGACCCGCAGAACAGACACACCTTCAACCTCTTCCTACAGATATCCCAAGAATGACTAGGTTTCTTACAATAGTTGCAAATAAAAGCCCGATCTCCCTGCCTCTGGGCTGTTGTTGAACCAGAGCTTTAGCCTGCTGATGGTAGTCCTTTTGAACATGGGGACACTTAGTCAGTCCCGTACTAGTACCAACATCCATGGAGTCACTGGCCCTTTTTGGCCTGAGACCTGAGTCCTCCTCAATAATCTGGGCATTTATTAGAATGTCCTCAAAGGCCCCGAAACGATGCCCAGACGTACGCGATCTGACCTCGCTGTTCAGGCCACTCATGAACTTCCAAGCCCAATCCCCTGGCACCTGAACCATGATCTTGGCGAACTAGCTCAGGCAGGAAAACTCGATAGCATACTCATCTACTGACAAGTTTCCTGTAACCAATCCCAGAAACTGGCTCTCCATTGCACTCAAAGCCACATCGCGGAAGAACTTCTCCTTGAAAAGCTTATTGAATGCATCCCAAGTCAACCCCGTCACCGTAAGTTGAGCCTCTGTACGATACCAAGTGATGGCAATGTCGAACAGATGGCTGGCGACCGCCTCCGCCTATAGTCTCTTCGGGATCTGTGCCAGGTGCAAGATCCGTTCAATATCCTCCAGCCAATCATCGGCATAGAGGATCCCCTTCGTCCCCTTAACTCCCGAGGGGACAACTTCTTGAAGTCTAAGATAGTACCAGGTCTCGCATGCTGCTGCTAGACTGGAGCATCCTGAGGTGGAGTAGTAGCCACCTTTTCTATTGCAACAAGTACCAATTGGTAGACACTATCGATGCTCTGGCACAACACATCAGTCTGTCGTTGTTGTGACTCGGCTTGAGCCCTCTGCGCCTCCATCATCTACTGAAATAGCTTAAACATCTGTGTCGTATTGGCCTGTGGTGGAGGTTGTGGAGGAAGTTACTCTGGCTACACCGAAACAACCCTCTGAACCGGTGGAGGAGTGCCTCCAAATGCTACTGACACTTCCACATGGATAAGAGAAATAGTAGGAGCAACCTCTGGAGGTGCAACTCCCACAGCTAGAGCAGGAGTTCATGAAGTAGCAGACCTCTCCGTCGCTGTGGTAGGTCCAGAGCGCCACAATCTGGTCTTCGGCATCCTGAAGACAAATCAACAAGGAAGTCAATATGGCACAAGATAAGATATTATCAAGGAAGGACATCAATTGAGAAAGATAGCAATCAAACAAGATGGAATATAGGATAGCAATTTCATTCTCTAAGAGTCTGACATGTCTTATGCTAATTACAAACAATCAATATTTAAGGATGTTAGAGGTGATAAGCCGCGAACCAATCTAGAATATAAACTGGTAATCATAGTGTTGTGTCCGAAAATCCTGTTATCCTGAATTTTTGCCTTGCCATTCAGCATAGCTGCGAGAGCTCATGGTCCCACATTCATGGTGTATAGATCAAAAATTATGTTGTTCGAAATAACCGCATTGCCATATAGCATGGCTGCGAGAAATCCTAACTCTATAATTAAGATACGTATATCCAAAAAATATGATCAGCAATTTTGCGTTGCCAGCTAATATGGTCGTGGTAAACTCTAGACTCCACAACCAAGACGGACGGTTGAAATCTCTACTGCCTCTCCTAGTATGTACTACCAGAATATACCCTTTGATGTAGTCCATGAACTCATCTTGATACAACTCAAGTCAACAACGAACACCAAGAATCGGTTCCAACAATGAACAAGAAGGAGTAGACGGAAACAAGTAGAAATGAATTTTGGGATAGAGTTTATAGTAAGATTCTCAGGGGTCATCCCAGGAATCTTTCAAGAAGTCCTAATTGTGATTGAGTATCTCCTTATATATAGCCTATAACCTATATCCTAATAGCAGGCTCGTAGTAGCCCTCTAAGTCCAAACACCACTAAAAAATTGCACTAGTTGCGACATCGACCTACATGGGCCACCAAAAAGATGTGACACGACCCGCACCCGGTTTAGGGGTACGGGCACATGGGTACATCCAGCCTATGCCGCAGTATCGACGGTAGAACGCTATATAGGTCAAGTATACTATCTAACAGAATAACAGATATGATAAATAACCTGTCATTTTCGCACGGAGGAATAATACGACATCCAATCATAACTCAATCATATATTCTAAGGAAGATGAAAACACGATATAGATAGGAAATAATAAAGATGAAAAATAAAAGGTAGCATAGTCATAATACAATTTAAATCCAGAAGTCTATGACGAACAAATACATATCCTGAAATAATAATAAAACTAAATCCCTCACTCGGAATAATTTGATACAATATGATAATGCTAACTCTAAAACGTACTAGGATACCCTCTACTGGTCAGGTTCCACCTGAGGCTCCTGGGTGCAATCCTCGCGTACCCCCTCCTCATAGTAGGTAGGACAACAGTCCTCTAAGCCATCTGAAAAATATATCCAGTCAGGATGGAGCGAAGTACAACCCGATAGCAGTTCCATTTAATTTGACAAGTACTATGAACAATAAATAATAATGTAATACTTGATGAGCAGTTTTATATGGATAATATACAAATAGAGAATTATGTAGATAAGGAACAATATGTGAAATGGGAAGAACATGTAAAAGTGTTAAGACAGGTAGATATGTAATAATGAGAAAACCTGTCACGCAAGTATACAACTAGCAAGTATAGAATAATCCATAAAAGCTGTGTCTAAACCAGTGTTTTAAAATACCAAGTTGACATGTGAATGGCTAGGGGGTAATATCTGGCAAACCATACACATCGTGTGTGGCTACTATTATTCTAGTAAGACCATGGGATAGAAAGGGTATGTTCACACGTTTCCTAGGTATTTTTTCGTCCGACTAGTACACATGGATCCAGGTTCCGATACGAATCTCAATAGTCCAGAATAGATACATTAGGTCAGTATTTCATTAGTCAAGTAAGAGTCAATAGGCATGAAACTACGTATCTCAAGGCAATGAATTCATACAATACCAATCCGTGTATCCATCATGTCGAAATCAAATAGAACACTAATATAAATATGCATCATAGGAAATATCAAATAATGGAAACTATCAGAGAATGTACTCGCCTGTCTTCCTGAGCAGTAAATGTGAATCGAGACGCAAAATAGTGTCATAGGAACCTAGATATGATATATATATATATATATATATATATATATATATATATATATATATATATGTTAATTAGTGTTTTGGTGTGTCAAACATGAATATTTATGGTGGAGCATAATTTCTACCAATTCTAGATATTGGAAGTCAACTAGGTCGATACTAGGTTAATTTGGTCAAACTAGGTCAAAATAGTCAATATTAGTCAAACTAGGTCAACTAGAACATGTTAGTATTACACTAGCTAATAGTACTAAGATAACTATATACTAGATAATATGCCACTCTATGTATCTAATACTCTATATGAACTCTTACACACACACACACACACACACACACACACACACACACACACACACACACACACACACACACACATATATATATATATATAATACTTTAGAATCTAGTTGTTATCTTAGTGTCGCAAGGTATCCCACTAATCACTAGGTATCTTAGGATACCCACACCATACAACCCACACTCAAATCCTATTTAGACTTAACCAAATCCTGCTCATCTAGTATCTTAGGTAATACTCAATTGCTATATATTGCCCTTACCGAGGTTTTGCCTTCACCACATTACCTAATGCAACTTACCTTAACTCTATCACAGTTATTTATTTATGTGCCATTACCCTAGACTTGTTGACACCTTACATATGCCCTATTTCAGTTTTACACTATGCATCCCAATTACCTCTTATACATGTATCCTTGGATACTAACATCCTTTCCATTGTATTTACCTATACTAGGCAACACAAACACACTCCATACAAGTGTACCAGCAGTACACTATCTCCTATCCAACCTGCACAGGGAGTTTAAAACCCTCACACACTAACCTGGTCTCTATAGGAGCCAAGTGCCCTGCCCCACAGGAACTCTTCTATTCCACATCTTTCTGGGTCCACACAGGAATCTGCAACCTATGTACATGTTGGTCTTCCTTCATATACCTTAAACACACATACTATTGTTAGACACACACACACTAGACACCCTTGCACTTCATATAGCTAAATGCACTCATCTAACATCCTTCACTCGCTTCCTCAGTATCCCTAATACTCAATAATGTATATACTCACACAATACTAACTCCCCAACACATGTTCACCCTACTCCTACAAAAATAGGTTTTGTATTCTGTTACCTGCTGCAAAGGGCTAAGTTCCCTGTTAACTGAATACAAGGGGTTTAATCTCTTCCTCTACTTTGACCCTATTATACTCTGTAGAAGCCTAAAAAATACACTCAGCACCCTGCACTACTCATAAGAAGCACCAACATTCATATCTTCAAGTGGCGCCAGCCATCAGATGGCACCAGACATCAGATGGCACCATATATCAAGTGGTGCTACCTGCCATGTGACCATCTTCTTGGAGAAGCTAAACAGTTATCATCATGACTGACATCACGACAGTCGAGAAAAATCTGTTCCAATCTCGAGCGCATGGAGCTCGAGGAGATTTGGTCAGACATGTCAGATCTGTCATTAATGACCAACTGTTGTCTCGTGTCATCTACAATTGGCATGAGATGATCATTTGTATCATATCAGTCAGTGGTGCCACTCAGTAAGTAGTACCTGGCACCATCCAGTAGTAGTCGCCATTTGATCAAATCATCCTGAAGTAGTTAGATTACGTGGCACACATGCCACTAATCTCGAAGAATGTGTCTGTGACACTGCCCATGACGAAGCTCATATCAATCACAGCATGCCACACGTCCAAGCAGTTAAACCAACCGTTCGTGCCAAGGGATGAATAGCGCTACCCAGCAGTGTGCGCCAATCAGGATAACTACTTAACAGTTATCTCTAGATCTCTATAAATAGAGTTTCAAATCACTTGCAAAGGATCACTAATGATCATAATCTTCTGAGCACTTGCTACAGTACTCTCCAAAGGCTTTGTTCTTCGACATCGTCTAAGGGATAAAGTGATCATTTTCTGATCAGATTCCTATAGTTGTACTTTCCTAGAAATTAATTGTACTCTTGTACTTTTTTTTCTAGTTTGTAAAGGAACACTTTTGTTTTTTGCAAACAAAATAGCGACTCTGCTGGGGATGACTTTCTCCTCTGACGAGAAAGTGACAACTCAATGCGATGTTGCATCCGTCGGAACGACGTATAAGACATAGGTCAGTAAAGTCGACCAAACTGCCTATGAAGCAATAATTGGCGCAGGGGGTGCCAAGCGCGCCACTGTTGCTGCCAAGAATAAGGCATACGCCATCTGGACTCTAAAGTCCTTCGGTGCACCAATCACTGCTGCTGCGCTAGTCATGGAGAAAAGTTTTGTAGCCACTTCTCCTTTCTCACCAATTCTAAAATTGTAGAGAACACTCAAGCCAACGCTCAGAAGCCAATCAGGGTACAGTGCCGCCAGGCCACTTCTTCTTCCTCCGCAGTCCTAAACTCGATGGAGGGTACGCAGGCCAATGCTCAGGCGCTAATCAGAGGACAACACCGCCAGGCCACTCCTTTTTTCTTTCCAGTTCTAAACTCGATGGAGGGTACGCCAGCCAATGCTCAGGCGCCAATCAGGGGACAATGCCGCCAAGCCACTCCTTCTTTCTCCCTAGTTCTAAACTCGGTGGAGGGTGCGCCAGCCAATGCTCAGGCGCCAATCAGGGGACAGCACCGCCCGGCCACTCCTTCTTCCTCTCCAGTTCTAAACTCGGTGGAAGGTGCACCAACAATGCTTAGGTGCCAATCAGAGGACAACGTCGCCAGGCCACTCCTTTTTCCTCTCCAGTTCAAAATATGGTGGAGAAATTACTGACTTTTGCCCCTATACAGAACAAAGAAAAGTGCCCTATGGCCTTTTCTTATCATTCCCCAGTCCTGGACTTGGTGGAAAATGCATCTGATTGTGTCCCTGTTCCAGTCAATGTAAGAATGCTTTTGAGTAGAGAGCCTACTCTTCTTGGCAAAGACAGTTAAATCAATGCCAATATACTAGATTTTGCTCGAAGTCTATCTTCTGCTGCTCAACTGTGCCACACCAAACGTACTGAAAAATGGTGCACAAAACAACAGGGCTTCCTATCAACCCCTCACGACTAGCACGAGTCAAGCCAGAGCCAAGATCTGTCCACCTTGTACATTTCAAGAATAAAGTAGGGAAAATTGAAGGTGTCTCAGATAGATAGTCAAGTGGCGCACTATAGAAGCATGGAAAATATTGTTTTTAGTCCCACATCGAAAAGGAGAAGAAAAAAAGGCTCATTCCATTCTATATATAGAGCCCCCTTGCCTCCTTTGAAAAGGGCACCAAAAATAAAAAGAAAACAAAAGAATCACTCAATTGAGTCACTCGCTGTCATAGCAAGGATGAGTTGGGTTCTGAGTACTAGGCGTCTTCACGGGCTAGTATAAAGAAATACAAGGCGACACGGGCCATGCACTTCAAACGTGCTATGCCAACAGTAAACCAGAGATGCGCGCGCAAAAATCATGCGCGCTACCGATGGTAAACTATACAGAATCATCTCGGGTGCGTTTGCACCAGATATGAGCCGACTCTTAAAGTCCCCTCCCACTTGGGTGCAGTTATTGCACTTGAACCAAGTCGAAGGGGAATCTCTTGCGGGCCAGACGCCATGCTGCCCATTGAGAATGTTGAAGCTTCCAATTTGGACCCTTTCTACTACGCACCTTCGAGTGCTAAGTTGAAGAAGTCTAGGGCCATATCTCATATTTTATGCGCGGGCCTATCATAGCTCGTCCTGTCTCGCAGTGCTTTACTAGCCTCAGATCGGGGAGCCAAAATGATGGTCCCAAAAGTCTCTCTACAATGATCGAGCGTAGTGCTTTACTAGCCGGTGATCATGGAGCAAATATGATGGTCCCAAAAGTCTTCCTACAACGATTGAGAGCAAGTGCTTTTACTAGCCTCAGATCAGGGAGCAAATATAATACCTACTCACCCGGGCGCTCGGGATACCCGGACCTACAAAACGGTTACGAAGGTAGATCAATCTACTAGCAACTTGCGAGAGGTGATTACTAACAAACGCAAGAAGAGAGAAGCAACCTTGAAGTGCGATGAGCCCTTTCCAGGACATCACTGCATCCAAGCCATCATCAACTGCTGCTGCCACAAGACAATGGCTCCACTATCAAGGCAGTCTGTGTTCCAGCGACTATGACCTACTGCGCCTTTCCAACATCATCTCGGAAACATGATGCCAATTGAAGACGTTGTAACGGCCTGCTCTCAACTAGATGCATTACTCAGATGTCTCAGTTAGGTGCATCGTCTCAGTTAAGCGCATCACAATCTTCTGAAGGGGTCCACCATCAAATCTTCTTTGAACAAGGAGATCCATAATCCGCAGTGCCAACACTCGCCAAGAAGGAGGGTCGGTCAAATTCATTTTTTTTAAGAAGTCAAGAAGGAGGTAAATGAAACTCTCTCATATCGTGACATTCGGTACAGCACCTTCTCCTAGGGCCCCCATACCCATCTAGCCAGAAGATATCCTTCATGCGGCTTAGCCATGAAACATTCCTCATGCGGCTCGGTCATGAGATGGCCTCATACGGCTCGGTCAGAAGGCATTCCTCATGCGGCTCGATCATGAGACATTCCTCATACGGCTCGGTCATGAGACATTCCTTCATACGACTCGGTCATAAGACGTCCTTCATGCGGCTCATGCGGCTCGATCATGAGACATTCTTTCATACGGCTCGGTCAGGAGACATCCTTCATGTGGCTCGCCACAAAAGATTAGTTCATGCACGTGATAAGTTGACCAGGTCTCAATTGCTCAGATTTTCTACAACGACAAATCACAACAAATCCTAACAAATCTCCAGCTATCAGTCACAGACTGAGTCTCGAGGCATAATTACGGCCATGTGGCCTGGGGATTTGCCACGTGGCCATCTATGCGGCTCAAAATATCCTTCATCTCAAAATTACTATAAATAGCAATGCACCACACCCATGCAAATGGTTGGCAATCCAAGGCTGGCAACCTTCAAAGGCAATTTCTTCAAGAGCTAAAGACTGCGTCGGATATTCCAAGGAGTAAGACAGAGTTGGTACACTTTCTCGAGCCTCCACCGTCACCCCCAGAATCAAAAACTAAATAATTGTACTTAGATTGTTTTCTAGGATTTCTTTCTAGGCTCTTCTTTGTACAAACGAGTTTGCAATCAATTTCAGTGTTTCTGTAATACCTATCTTTGATATTTATTTGCGAACATGATGGCGACTCTGCTGGGGACGTCCTTCTCCTCTGATGAGAAGCTGGTGATGCAATCTGATGCGTCCAAGCTCGGCTCTATGCAGCAAATGCTTGTGGTTCGTTTTGACCAAAAAGCCTTCGAAGAAATGCTCTCTGAAGTGAGCGTCAGCCCGTCACAGAAGCGAGCCAACCCAAAGAGAACTCGTAGGACATCGGTGCACAAAACTGTTGCCCCCGACCAAGTTCTCGAAGAAGCTCCTTCTACAGCCCAAGATGGTGACCAAAGCTCTCTTATGGCTTGGCTTCCTACCATAGAGGACCCCACTGTCCCAAAATCAAGCAGAGAAAAACACTACGATGCTAAGTTTTTGGAGGCATAAAGGAAATCCATGCGGACAAAGAAGAAGTCGCATAAGAGAGATGGGCAGTCTGTCCAACCGGCAACCAACTCTGGCCGCAGGAAGACGACCTATGCGGCAGCCAACTCTAGTCGCAGGAAGACGGCCCATGCGACAGCCAACTCTGACCGCAAGAAGATGGCCTATGCGGCAGCCAGCTCTGGCCGCAGGAAGATAGCCCATGCAGCTGCCAATCCTGGCCTCATACAGGATGTCTCATGCGGCCCTGTCAGAAGCTTTGTGTTCGACCGTCTCTCATGCGGGCCCAACTCTATACGGCCCATTGAGGATGTGGAATATTCCAATCAGGACTCTTCTTACTATGCGCCTCTAGGCGCTAAGTTAAAGAAGTCCAGGACAGTGCAGGCCTAACAAGCCCAGTCAACTGTGCATGCTACTAATCGTCATCGAGCACCGTTAACTGTTATGCGGGCTCCTGATGGAAAGTTGTACAGAACCACCCACGTCCAGTCCTCCAGGGCTAACGAACATTGTGGGTCTTTAAAGTCTCCCTCCAACGATCGAGAGCAAGTGCTTTTACTGGCCTCGGATCTGGGAGCAAACATGATACCTACGTCTCAATGTGCTCGGGATACCCGCGTCCACAAGTTTGATGCAAAGGTAGATCAGTTTGCTATCGACTTGCGTGAGGTTATTACTCAGAAACGTAAGGAGGCAACCTTGGCATACGATGAGTCCCTCTCGGGATGTCGTTGCACCAAAGTCATCATCCACTGCTGCTGCAACGAGTCGACAGCACCTGAAGATCGGCAGTCAATTTTCCAACGACTGCAGCAGCCAGCACCTGTCCGACAACAACTCAAAAAATAGGTATAAATTCCAGGAGACGAGGAGTTTTCTTTCGCCTCCTGTAATTCAACTCAGAAGGTTCCTCCCGTCAAAGGAGAAAAGAAGATCGGCTCTTCCAGCCCGGCAATCTCGGCCAGTATTACAAGGAAACTCTCATCTGGAGTGTTGCTGCCGACAACCACAGGGGGTATCTATTTAGGCACTTGATCCAAAAAGAAACTTCCAGTACCTAGGGGTGCACCTTCGGCCTCCTTGAGAGCAGATAAAGCTGGAGGTAGCAGGCCCCTTAATATATACGACAACCCTGTATACCAAGAGCACACACAGGGGGTAGAGATCCCCTAGAACTGCACAACAGACTTGGACTTCCCTGAGGACCACCACCCTCACTAAGACAATACGGCTTCCTGCGCAGGGGGTAGCACCCCTTCCGAGTCCGAGGAAGATGACATTCCGACATTCCTTGATGATTTTTCTGTACAAGGATACGACACAGAGAGCACCTCTGCTACGATCTCTTCCACCTCTACCCACGTAAGGACAGTCTTTATGATGACGAGGATCATGAAGCACCTACTGACCGACAACGTCTAGAAGTACTTGAGGCCATGCTCCTATCCTTTGGTCAATTCTGTAGAAAAAATCAAAGCTGCCTTGCCAACTCAACCAGTAAGGACGCCCGGACAAACAAGCTTGGGACCCGCAGTCAACATGGGCTCTAACACAACCGCCCCTCCTTTGGGTGATGATCCTTTAGGAGCATCCGTTCCTTCAGCTGCGGATGAAGCCAAGGAGGCAAGGAGGGAAGTCCAGGAGCTTCGGGCAATGTTCAATGCCCGAGACTCCTCTCGGGACCTCAAAATACGGCAGCCACATCCTGTTGCATGGAGAGATGTGCCTTTTCCACCATGGTACTGTCACGACCCGCACCCTGATTAGGGGCACGAGTACGTGGTTATGTCCAGCCTACGCCACAGAATCGGCAGTAGAACGCTGTATAGGTCGCCTATAAATACTACAACTAGACAAAATATAAGGGTACTTGTCATCTCCGTACGGAGGTTTAATATGGCATAACTTAATCATAAGACAAACTAGGATAGATAGCACGAAATGGAAATATGATAGAAAGAAAAACTGGAAAGGAGTTCAAGATTCAACACAAGCTCAGAGATATAAACACATCACAGAATCTCAAAATATAATATAAAATACTACAGTCTGAAAATACTAGCTGGATCGCAGTCCAGGCAAACCTAACCAAGCTATACTAGTCCAGGTGTGCAAAATCTAGTGGCTCAACTGCCAGGTCACAGTCCTGGCCTAAGTCTCCATCTGTCCCGACCCCATAATAGGTCGAGCAGTCTGCCTTTGAATCCCCAGTAATATATCAACGGTATCCTGTCAGGAAAATGAGCAAGTACAAACACTAACAGCAGTTCCATATGAATTGATAAATTCTATAAGAGATAATTATAATGAAATACAAGACAAAGATATAGGATGACTTGGGAGCTATTCGAAAGTCGAGTTACAACCCGTAAACCAAACAAGGACCGGGCTTGTAACCCTTCTCCCGAACAGAACTTAGCCTCCAATCAAGGTTTAGCATAAGATCATGTAGAACATGTGAGTACTGAATATCATAACATGGTGAAAAAAGTATTGAATGTAGAACTGAGAGGGATATATGATGTGATAAAATAAATATAAAATGTGCCATGAATTATTAGAGCGTTATGTGATCAGCTTGGGAAAGTTACAGGACAGGCTATCCACTTGGCCCGACAATCATATGAAAATCACTGGAAAGGGTCATACCGGCCAACCTGGATAGCGAGCACAAGAAATAAGATCTCGCTATACCCTACGTGAGGTGAGAGTGGCGCAAGCACAAGAATATAGTGACAGGGTGGCTTTGATCACATAGCCCCTAATAATTCCCCATTCCCGAATAGTATAATGGATCCGAATATGACACGTCATGACACGAGATTCCCTAAGAGGGTAGTAAATCCCCTTAGGAATCGGTGTCTATACAAGTACAGGGAACAAGACAGGAAATATACCAATATACCAAGAAAATCTAGGAAAAATATCTCATGTCATGATCCAACATATACTAGTCCGTGAACCATCGTATCGGGAAATCAAGTAAGACACTACAACTGAATCAGATATAGCAGATATCAAGACAATCAAAACTATCCGTGAATGTACTCACCTGTATTCCTAAGCTGATAAGGAGAACAGATGCTCAGAGTAATCACAGACCTAAAGATGAGATACTAGAAGTCAAAACAGGGTTTAATAATGAAAGGGAAACTAATTAAGTCATGATATGCAAGTCTAAGTCAAACTAGGTCAAACTAGGTCATACTAGGCCAAACTAGGTCATACTAGGCCAAACTAGGTCATACTAGGTCATACTAGATCATACTTGATCATACTGGGTCACAGGAAGTCAATCCAAGTCAAACTAGGTCAAACTGGGTCAAAGGTTGAATTATAGTTGACTTTTGGTCAACTGGTCAACCCTGGTCAACTCTAGGTCAACCCTAGGTCAAACTAGACTAATGTTGACCAACTGTTGAATTTAGTCAACTGGTCAACTCGGGTTTGGTTTCGGGTCAATTCTAGTCACTTTTATGCTAAGTTTGACTTTTAGTTGACTTTTGTTAACTTTTGGTCAAAACGGTCAACCGAGGTCAAAACTAGTCTAAGAGCACTAATCCTAACCATTACCAACCAAGACAATCAATTTCTAACCATATCCTAACACCTTAGACTCATACCTTAGCTTCTAGGTAATTACCTTAACCTTATCTATTAACCTTCACAAAGTATTCCCAATACCTTGCCCCGATACGTAGGCAACCCTTCTTAACCTTAGTAGACTGACCTAGGCTTCTTAGGGTAGTTAGACACTAACCTATCTAGATATTACCAACCCAGAAATCTAGGTATCTAGCCCATCCAGTCCATCATATCCCTATGTTGGTCACTCTCAAAATTACCTTAAAGTATCATGAGACACCCTATGGTATCTTGAGATAGCATTCTCCTAACACTATCCAACCATACTAGCTCTATTAGGATACTAACTTATCTAGTACACTCACTAAACACACCCCACTAGGTCCACAACTCTCCAATCTAACATCTCGTATCCTAACTTATACTAACATATAAGCTAACATCTACTAACAATCCTAACTAACAAATATCTAAAAACTTGGCAGCAAACTCTATCTAACAATGGCTAACTAATATAGGGAAATGGCTAAATGGAAGGGGGCTAAATTCTAATGGAAATAGGGGATTACATGGATTAAAACTAAAGGCTTAAAAGCTTAAAAATCTGTCAATAAGCTGCTGCTGAAAAGCTGCTGCTTATTGTACTGCTTATGATGCTGCTTATTGCACTGCTTATGCTGCTGCTTATGCTCACTGCTTGCAGAAACTGCTGCTGCTGCTTGCAGAAGCTACTATTGCTGCTTACAGAAGCTGCTGCTGCTGCTATTGGCTGCTGCTGCCGCAAGCTGCTGCTGCTTTTGCTTATTGCCTATCAATCTCTTATATATATATATATATATATATATATATATATATATATATATATATATACACTCAATAATATAAATACTTGTATATATATTATGATACATGGAGAAAAATATAAAGACAAGCAATAACACATCTCTAACATATAAAAATCTAATATTAAAACATGTATTAAATTATTTAAACACAAGTGTCCAATATTGAAAGCTTCCCACATGGACACAAAGCACAACAAGGACACTCCTAATAACTCCAAATGGACACAAAATGGACACAAATGGAGACACAACCATAGGGTCATTCCTATGGGTTCAAAATAATCCTATATGCATGTAGGATTGAAATAGAGGGTAGATTTTACCTTCCGGGAGGTGAAATCCAAAGGAACTCCTTCTGATATGACACCAACACGAAGGGATCTCCAAATGGACACGAACCAAAGCCAAATCCTTCCAAACTTGGCTAGTACCCTCTCTTCAAGGAGTAGAGAAGAAATAAAGAAGATTTGGTGGAAGAAAGAATTGATTTGGAGATGAAATCAATGGAGGTTCCTCTCAAATTTGGAGAAGAACAATAGAGAGAAATATTTGTGGATAATAACAAATGATGGCTCGTCCCTATCCCTCCTATTGTGGCCGACCAAGAATGCTAGGTGTCCCCTATTTTGTAAAGTCTAAAATACCCCCCCCCCCCCCATGACTCCTATTGATTTAATTAAAATTAGGGTTTTGGTTTGAGGCTAATTTAGTCTAGTTTGAGTCTCTAATTAATCAAACATAGTCATGAATATTTAGTCTAACCATACTAACTTAAATATTGTCATGTAGGCCATGTCTAACTAATAAGTGGGTCCCACTAGAGTCAAAGCTACCCCGGGTCCCCGATACAAGTCGGATTGAGTTTAAATTCGAACCCGACTCAAATAACCCCAAAATAACATCGTAAATAATAAAATAATTCCAAAATTATTCTAAAATGAAAAATGACCAAAATACCCCTGTTCTTGAAAACTGGTGGTGACAAATCTATCCTCCTTAAAAAAATTTGTCCTTGAAATTAAAACAAAGCAATCATTGGAAACACATGCAGAAAACAATCCCATTCAAATACTTTCAAAAAAATCAGCAATAAAAAAATCTCTTTGAGGCACATCAAACACTCGTAAATAAAAAAACTGATACGTATCCGATACGGACACGAAACCAACACAAAATCACTCCTATCAAAAGTTAAAATTAACAATCACCAATGCAATAAATATCAAAATAATTCAAAGAGGTCAAATGACCAAAATACCCTTAGGCTAGAAATGACATTAAAAATATCCTAATCATATGGTTAGGCTCTAGGTCAAGCAGTCTCTAGGGTTTCACTAGCAACACATCAAAATCACAAATCATGGATTTAATAGTTTTAAAATGATAATAAAGAAAATCATGATACTCAGAATCTTCGTCTTGCTAGTGAGGAAGGCTACAATATTCACAAAGTCCTCAAAATTAAAATCATCTAATAGGTCAAGCTAAAACATACAACTGCTATGGCTACAGTACCCAATCTGCTACCTTTGTGATCATCTATGTTGTTTCTCTCTACAGATATTTTGGTTCAGGTTCAACAAACTTATTTTATTTAAAACTATGTCATTTTACCCCTTAGAATCTAGCACAAGATTCTAGTCCTTAATCTGTAGTCATAAAATATAATATTTTATTACTCCTTCTTAGATACCTTAAAACCAATCTATACTACCAAACTAATCATTCTTAATGGTTTCTAAGTCCACTATAGTCAGTCACTCATATCTGTCCTATAAGCTTAACCCAATAAATTCCTAGGAAAAAATATACTCATTATTATCACACATAATAACATATTATAGTTATACTACAGAATCTGTTAACAAGGTTGGCTATCCAATCATCAAAAATAGAAGATAACAAGGGCCTAAGACTGGGTCTAGCAATCCATATCAATATTCAGACAAGGTAAGGGTCAAGCAAGACAGGAAAGATTGTCGAAATATTTCCAAGAATAGTACAAGGCCAAACGAGATCCATAGGACGTAATCGAAGTAAAACTCAAGAACCATATACCTCCGTAATTATGTCACATGAAGTTACTATCGCTCTAGTGTGCATCCGGCTGCGATTAACTTCCTTGTTCCATAATACGACGGATGGCTGCAGTGCACAGCTGACACGCCAGATAATATAGGTTCCTGAACTTAACTTGGCCAAATTCATAAAATATTTACAAATAATTTATTTTTTTGCAAAATAAAGGAGAAGATGTTAGTCAAAAGGCTTAGGGAGTGGTCCAAGTAGAATTCGAGAAACATATTTAACCATGATGGTGTTATCTGAAGTCATACCTCGCCAGTATTTCTTTGGATGTAAACTCCCAATTTTGTAATACAAGGATAAATATACTTTTCAAACCTTTCCTGAATCAACCCACGAGGTACCTTCAACAATTATCGGGAAGGACGAGAAGAATTACCCAAGAGGTTAGCGTTTAGTCAAATCATAGAAAAGATGGAACACAAACAATCATGTTGAAAAAATCCTAATTGTGGCTGTAGATAGACAGAGTTAACCAAGATGGGAAAGAATGATGATAAGAATTTGTTCTTGCTCATCTGGTCACAACGAAGTGATCTGATTTAAGACATAATCTGATAACCATACACGTCTTTCTGAAATTATGTTGCCAGAATTTTTGCACGTCAGTAAGCATAGTTGCAGTAAATGATAGAGTCCATAACTAAGGTATACACCCTAAAATCATGTCATCTGGAATTCTTACCACGCCAACCGGTATGGCTGCAAAAAAATCCAAATTCTATAACTAGGATAAGCATATCTAAAATCAGGCTCTATGTCCTTGTCATGCTAGCTAGTATGACGACGATAAATTCTAAACTCCATAAATAAAGCAGATATTTACCTTATCAGGATATACCTTAATTCAATCCAAAAAATTTATCTCGATGTAAGATCAAAGTCAACAACGAACATCAAAAATCAAAATCAACAGCAAATCAAGGAAGTGTAAATGGAGGCAAACGGGAACAGATTCAAGAGTTTTCGAAATAAGGTTCTCAGGGGTTATCCTTGGAATCTATCAAGAGTTCTTAACTATGATTGAGAAACTCCTATCATAACCTAGAACCCATATCATAATAGCAGGCTCGTAGCAGCGCTCTAAGTCAAGCACCCCTACGAAATTGCACTAGTTACGACTCTGACCCGCATGGGCCACCACAAAAATGTGTCACAACCTGCACCCTGATTAGGGGCACGAGTACGTGGTTACGTCCAGCCTACGTCACATAATTGGCGGTAGAACACTGTATAGGTCGTCTATAAATACTACAACTAGACAAAATATAAGGGTACATGTCATCTCCGTACGGAGGTATAATATGGCATAACTCAATCACAAGACAAACTAGGATAGATAGCACAAAATGGAAATATGATAGAAAGGAAAACTGGAAAGGAGTTCAAGATCCAACACAAACTCAGAGATATAAACACATTACAGAATCTTAAAATATAATATAAAATACTATAGTCTAAAAATACTAGCTGGATCACAGTCTAGGCAAACCTAACTAAGCTATACTAGTCCAAGTATGCAAAGTCTAGTGGCTCAACTGCCAGGTCACAGTCCTGGCCTAAGTCTCCATCTGCCCCGACCCCATAGTAGGTCGAGCAGTCTGCCTCTAAATTATCTGTAATATATCAACGGTATTCTGTCAGGAAAATGAGCAAGTATAAACACTAACAGCAGTTCTATATGAATTGACAAATTCTATAAGAGACAATTATAATAAAATACAAGACAAAGATATTGGATGACTTGGGAGCTATTCGGAAGTCGAATTACAACCCGTAAACCAAACAAGGACCGGGATTGTAACCCTTCTTCCGAACAGAACTTAGCCTCCAATCAAGGTTTAGCATAAGATCATGTAGAACATATGAGTACTGAATATCATAGCATGGTGAGAAAAGTACTGAATGTAGAACTGAGCAGGATATATGATGTGATAAAATAAATATAAAATGTGACATAATTATTAGAGCGTTATGTGATCGGCTTGGGAGAGATACAGGACAGGCTATCCACTTGGCCCGACAATCACATGAAAATCACTAGAAAGGGTCATGCCGGCCAACCTGGATAGCGAGCACAAGAAATAAGATCTCGCTACACCCTACGTGAGGTGAGAGTGGCGCAAACACAAGAATATAGTGACAGGGTTGCTTTGATCATATAGCCCCTAATAATTCTCCATCTCCGTATAGTATAATGGATCCGGACATGACAGGTCATGACACGGGATTCCCTAAGAGGGTAGCAAATCCCCTTAGGAATCGGTGTCTATACAAGTACAGGAAACAAGATAGAAAATGTACCAATATATCAAGAAAATCTAGGAACAATATCTCATGTCATGATCCAACATATACTAGTCCGTGAACCATCGTATTGGGAAATCAAGTAAGACACTACAACTGAATCAGATATAGCGGATATCAAGACAATCAAAACTATCAGTAAATGTAATCACCTGTAGTCCTAAGCTGATAAGGTGAACAGATGCTCAGAGTAATCACAGACCTAAAGATGAGATACTATAAGTCAAAACAGGGTTTAATAATGAAAGGGAAACTAATTAAGTCATGATATGCAAGTCTAAGTCAAACTAGGTCAAACTAGGTCATACTAGGCCAAACTAGGTCATACTAGGCCAAATTAGGTCATACTAGGTCATACTAGATCATACTAGGTCACAGGAAGTCAATCCAAGTCAAACTAGGTCAAACTGGATCAAAGGTTGACTTATAGTTGACTTTTGATCAATTGGTCAACCCTGATCAACTCTAGATCAATCCTAGGTCAAACTAGGCTAATGTTGACCAATTGTTGACTTTTAGTCAACTGGTCAACTCTGGTTTGGTTTCGGGTCAATTTTAGTCACTTTTAGGCTAAGTTTGACTTTCGGTTGACTTTTGGTCAGAACGGTCAATCGAGGTCAAAACTAGTCTAAGAGCACTAATCCTAACCATTACCAACCAAGACAATCAATTTCTAACCATATCCTAATACCTTAGACTCATACCTTAGCTTCTAGGTAATTACCTTAACCTTACCTATTACCCTTCACAAAGTATTCCCAATACCTTGCCCCGATACATAGGCAACCCTTCCTAACCTTGGTAGACTGACCTAGGCTTCTTAGGGTAGTTAGACACTAACCTATCTAGATATTACCAACCCAGAAATCTAGGTATCTAGCCCATCCAGTCCATCTTATCCCTATGTTGGTCACTCTCAAAATTACCTAAAAGTATCATGAGACACCCTATGGTATCTTGAGATACCATTCTCCTAAGACTATCCAACCATACTAGCTCCATTAGGATACTAACTTATCTAGTACACTAACTAAACACACCCCACTAGGTCCACAACTCTCCAATCTAACATCTCGTATCCTAACTTATACTAACATATAAGCTAACATCTACTAACAATCATAACTAACAAATATCTAACAACTTGGTAGCAAACTCTATCTAACAATAACTAATATAGGGAAATGGATAAATGGAAGGGGGCTAAATTCTAAAGGAAATAGGGGATTAAATGGATCAAAACTAAATGCTTAAAAGCTTAAAAAGTTGTCAATAAGCTGTTGCTGAAAAGCTGCTGCTTATTGGACTGCTTATGTTGCTGCTTATGCTCACTGCTTGCAGAAACTGCTGCTGCTGCTTTCAGAAGCTGCTGTTGCTGCTTACAAAAGCTGTTGCTGCTGCTGCTTTTGCTGCTGCTTATTGCTTATCAATCTCTTATATATATATATATATATATATATATATATATATATATATATATATATATATATATATATATATATATATATATATATATATTATATATAATATTTTTATATATATTTATTTTATATATATTATTTATAATATATATATATATATATATATATATATATATATATATTATACATAAAAAAATATATATATATATATATATATATATATATATATATATATATATATATATATATATATATATATATATATATATATATATATATATATATATATATATACACACACACACACTCAATAATATAAATACTTGTATATATATTATGATACATTATGATACATGGAGAAAAATGTAAAGACAACCAATAACACATCTCTAACATATAAAAATCTAATATTAAAACATGTATTAAATTATTTAAACACAACTGTCTAATATTGGGAGTTTCCCACATGGACACAAAGCACAACAAGGACACTCCTAATAACTCCAAATGGACACGAAATGGACACAAATGGAGACAACCATGGGGGTCATTCCTATGGGTTCAAAATAATTCTATATGCATGTAGGATTGAAATAGAGGGTAGATTTTACCTTCCGGGAGGTGAAATCCAAAGGAACTCCTTCCGATACGACACCGATACGAAGGGATCTCCAAATGGACACGAACCAAAGCCAAATCCTCCCAAACTTGGCTAGCACCCTCTCTTCATGGAGTGGAGAAGAAATAAAGAAGATTTGGTAAAAGAAAGGATTGATTTGGAGATGAATCAATGGAGGTTCCTCTCAAATTTGGGGAAGAACAAGAGAGAGAAATATTTGTGGATAATAACAAATGATGGCTCATCCCTATCCCCTTCTATTGTGGCCGACCAAGAATGCTAGGAATCCCCTAATTTGTAAAGTCTAAAATCCCCCCCCCTCATGACTCCTATTAATTTAATTGAAATTAGGGTTTTGGTTTGAGGCTAATTTAGTCTAGTTTGAGTCTCTAATTAATCCAACCTAGTCATGAATATTTAGTCTAACCATACTAACTTAAATATTGTCATGTGGACCATGTCTAACTAATGAGTGGGTCCCACTAGAGTCAAAGCTACCCCGGATCCCGATACAAGTCGGATTTAGTTAAAATTCGAACTCGATCCAAATAACCCCAAAATAATATCATAAATAATAAAATAATTCCAAAATTATTCTAAAATAAAAAATGACCAAAATACCCATGTTCTTGAAAACTGGAGGTGACAGGTACAAGCCGTTTCATATCGATTCATATGACGGAAAGACCTCTACTAGTCGGTACATGACTTACTTTGAGGTCATAATCGACTACTTGCCGCATAGTGATGCCATCCTCACACGATTATTCATCGGAGCATTGGAGGGGATCGCGTTCGACTGGTACCATAACTTTTCTGACAACTGCATCCATTATTTTGACGGCTTCAAGCACATGTTCCTGGAGAGATTCTACGATGTGGGGCATGATGTGACGATGTCATCTCTTATGGACGTTGTTCAGAGAGAGAGAGAGCTAACAAGAAATTATATCGAGCGGTTCCGCCAAACCGCAATGAGATTACCCCAAGGCAATTCCGAGAGCTCCTTGATTAAAATCTGCCAGAAGAAGTTGCTCCCCGCGATTAGCCTCTGGAATGGTGACGATCAATTCAGGGATTGGACGACCTTCATCATAAGTGCTACCAATGCGGAGGCAAAGTTGAAGAAGGCTCGCTAGCTGGGATTACACATCCCAGAAGGAGAAGATAAGGGCAAACGTCCTGGTTCCACATCTAGCAATAACAACAGTGGCGGCACCTACAACCGGGATAATAAAGGCAAACAGGCCATGGTCACTGATGCGACCCAGAAGCCCGAACAAAAATAGGCGGAAGGTCAGTGGCCCAAGGTGAATTACTCATTTGAAGATAGTCATGTCAAACCTATCTTCGATATGCTCATACGAGGGGGTAGGATCCAGCTCCCTCCACCAAGGTGCGAGCCCCGAGCGGCAAAAATGGAGGACCCAAAATATTGTCACTTCTACCGCTATGTCCATTATTCCACTCATGACTGCTTCCAATTAAAGCGGTACATCCAGAGTCTTATTAATTTCAAAGATCTGTCGATAGATTTCGAAGAGGTTACTGTGGCGACGAATATGGTGTCAATTCAGTTCGGCGACTTTTCTCTAACAAGCACTCCAGATGGGGTAATACCTGTCCCTTGGGCAACAATGGAGGTTACTAATCTTTCACCCTTCCAGAATCGGACATCTGGATTGGTACCTCTCACCATATCGCGAGAAGAAATCATGTGGGTGCATCCGGACTTAGTGCCGAAGTTACCCAGGCTGTGTCATCTCCTACCAACGAGAAGAAGGGCAGGAAGTCTCGATCCTATCACACAATTTCAGCCAAAGCTGGAGAAGCGGCAGCCATTGTTACCCGGTCTGGGACACAAGTCCAGCCCACACTGGAAAGCTCTGTCGAAGATCTTCAGGCGACAATGTTGCCTCCCTCTGATGTTCCAAGGCCATCTCAGCCTCCACTGGCAGATAAGTCCAAGCCAAAGGAAATCCGCTTCGACAGGCCACTCCGTAACGACGTACCTAAGGGGCCTTGCAAATATTACTGACGAGGATGATGCCACCTCCAGTAGTGATCTTGCAAGTCCTAAGAAAAGATTCGGAAACAAGGTGGTGTCTAATAGCAAAAGATACAAACATAAAGCCATGGAAAGCCCCAGAATCGAACAATGTAAAAGCTGGAATAGTGTCGAGAAGAATAGAACCTGCAATCAGATCCCTAATAGCCTCTATGTCCTCAGCTGCCATGGCGAAAGCTCGCCCCTACTGACCTCCCCTGCCTGCTACTGGTGCTGGATGAACCTCTGTTGTTGAGTCTGCAGCGGTCCCTTCGGCTGTCCTACCGGAGCCTTGGCACCTGCTTCCTAAACTGCTCGTTCTGAAAACATGGGAGACTCCCTCAACTGGTACTCTACTGAACCGCAGAGTAAACATCTACCGAGCCTCTTTCTGTAGTTATTCCATCCATGACCTGGCTTCTTATAGAAAGTACAACTAATGGACTGCTGTCTCAGAGCCTGCTGTTGAAGTCTCGGCTGCTACTGCACCTACTGGAAAGGTTCACGGCCCTGCCCCTAGAACTGTCGTGGCTGGAACGGCCTTTGCTGGCACTGGTGCTGAAAGTGAGGCCTCTTGGCCAGGCCACCACTGCCGCTTGCTCCATGGGTATCCTATCCTAACTTGAGCTTCAGCTCAAGATCATCCTCTGCTGCCATGGACCCTATCGGTATCTCTTCAAAAGTGGCGCTCCTATTACTCTTGGTCAAGGACTTGACTTCCTTGACCAATCCCTTCCTGAACCTCCTGGCCTTCATCGTCTTGCTGAGGCCCTCGACGAATCTGTCCAGATGACAGAACTCCCCTACATACTCTTCAACCGCCTGGCTCCCCTGAACCAGACTCTCGAACTGCGTCTCTAAGGCACCAAGTGTTGTATCTGGAAAGAACTTCTCATTGAAGAGCTTCTTGAAAGCTCCCCAAGTCCGTCCCTCAGTGCCTACTCTGGGGTCCGTCTGATACCATGTGCGAGCCAGGTCCTGCATCTGGCTGCCTGCTGCTTCAATCTGAAGTCGGGCTGGTATCTCTGCCAGCCGTAATCTCTCTTCGATATCCTTGATCCAATCGTCAGTATATAAGATCCCCTCTGTGCCTCGGAAGTCCCTTAGACGCATCTTCTGAAACTCCTGGATGCCTGGCATCCTCTGCTGATACTGCTGGATCTAGCCACCCTGCGGCTGTGCCGTAACTCGCTTCAATGTCGTTATAGCCAACTGATGGGCATTATCAATGCCCTGCCTGAAATTGGCAGCCTGGTGCTGCTGGACCTCCACCATCTGCTGAAAGAAGGTAAAAAGCTGGGCGGCGTCAACTGATCTTGACGGTGGCGGCCGTTGGAACATCTTCGAAATAATCGGAGAAGGCCTCGGAACAGGCGGAGGTGCACCCCCAAAAATGGCAGAAGCTTCGACATAAGAAGGTACCACCAGAGCTGCCTGAGCGGGCTGAGCCGGATGAGAGGTGGCAGATCTCTCAGTAGTATCCCTCTGGCCGGAGCAATGGGATCGTGTATGCACCATCCTTGAGACAAATAAATAAGAAATCAATTACTGAGAATGAAGCGATATAATCAAAGGAGGATAGTTTATTTCAAAGGAAGCAATTAATTAGCAAGAAATTAGATGGCAGGGATTAGATAAGAGTTTTTCTAATGTGATTGAGTACCTCAAAACTATAGCCTACATCCTACTGCATGCTGTAGTGATACTCTAGTTCGAATACCACTACAAAATCTAGACCTGCATGGGCCACCACTAAAAACGTGTCACGACCCGCACCCAGTATAAGGGCACAAGAAGTAGGTACGTCCAGCCTACGCCGCAGTATCGACGGTAGAACGTTGTCCTAGGTTACATACATCTAACACAATATATAAGGTACCTTTACAGTATATATACTCCAATCGGAGGACAATACAAAGTATAACTCAATCACAAATCTAAGGTAGAAAGTACGATATGGTAGATAAGATATAGAATCACAAAAGAAATACAAACAGAGGAAATAAGTCTAAGTGTCTAACGACACAACATCAACATCATCCAAATATAATACAACTCAGAATGTCAATACAAAGCTAAATGAAAAGACAAGCCTAGCTAAGCTAATATAAACATAAAGGGTGGTATCCTCAGCCAGAGCTGGATCCTCCTGTATGAGAGTCCAGCTCGCAAGTGTCATCTAAGGTTACTCCATAATATGTAGGACAGAACTCCTCGATGTCATCTGTAATATTTTCAACAGGTCCAGTCAGGACAGGAACGAGCAAAAAATCTCAACAGATCATATCATGACAGGAATATAAAATATGCAATAGAGTAAGATACATGAATTGTTGAAAGAAATGTACATAAAAAAGAGAGAGATAACTATACTAGAAATATCTACTATAAGTAAAGAACTACAAGTGACTAGTGGTTTAGAGTACAAGATAGGTATGTGAACAGCTGAAATTTATACATGATTATACTACTGAGTTTATACATGATTACACTACTTGGAATTATTTACATGACTATTTCTACTCTCTCGTTCCCCAATCAATACACAAGGTTCTAGACAGGTTATGTTATTTTACATGATTGTCACATGGGGGCTCATAAATGAGTGCACATGAAGTTATACATGAGGGCTCTGTGAACATGAGAGTACATGAATTACAAGAGTACACATGAATAGTAAAAGCACAGGAGTACATGATGAAAGTGACACACACATAACATGAAGTATCTGATGCTCCCGAGGGAGATAACATCTCATAAAAAGATCCACATAGTACCAATCCGTGTTACCAATGTGACAGCATCTAGTAAAGTAATCTAGAGCAAGAATATAAGTCCAAACAAGTATGAAATGATCAGAGAATATACTCGCCTGATATCCTGAATGTCCGATGAGAATAGATGTCCAAGTCAGAGTAAATGAGTCCTATTTAGATCAACACAGGTCACAATGTATCCACAATGGTAAAAATAAAATTTACAATGCATTATATATGATTCTAGGTCAATCTAGGCTAAAGTCAACCCTCGGTCAACTTTGGTCAACTGTACAGTCAAACTAGGTCAACTATAGTCAACTGTGGTCAAACTATCTAGGGTTTGGTCAACAATGGTCAACTAGTCTAGGTTAGTCAATTTTAGGTCATGTTTGACCCGTAGTTGACTTTAGTCAACTTAGTCAAGTAGCTAGTCAAAGTTTGCCTAATTTGGCCTGTAGGGTCATTTCTAACCACAACTAGCCATAGGCTATATATCCTATACCAATATTATATAGCCTATAGTAAACTACCTCACACACATATATCTATATTATACATTACACACATATATAAACTATATATATATATATATATATATATATATATATATATATATATATATTTTAGAAAAACATACTTTTTTGAAAAAAAAATGCTCGGCATGACAGTACAGATGGTTCTTCAAACTGAACTCAAATGGTTTAGTTGTTCACTGCAGTAAACACAACAAATATCTAATGTTATCAATTTCCGCAATCCATCTACTAATATCTCCAATTCATTTCAAAACCTTCATTTATTATCAAAGGGATCGCTCAAGCATCAAACAGTTCCAATATGATGTTATCTTAACTAGGGCAGGCCACCAAGACCGCCACCATTCCAGTCTCGACGCTCTTGCATCTCAGCAAGCTTTTCTTCCTTCATCCTCTTCACAATGTCGAGAATCCTGGGATTGGTGAACCGCTCACGGATATATTTCTGTTCTTCTGCTTGTATCTCCTTAATGGCACTCGGGTACGGGTTTGGAGGTGGCTTCTTCCCCTGGAGCCGGCAGATCTGCTTCAGTTCAGCATATGCCTTCTTCTTAGCTTTCTTCTCAGCCAGATACTCCATATCAGTAATAGCCATCGCTTCCTCATCAGTGACACCCTGATTTTTCAGCTCAAGTACACGCCAAGAAAAAATTCGAGCTGGAGGGGGGTCGAATCCGCTAATCCTGACTGCATCATGGTATAGAGAACCAAGATGCTTCTTGAAGAACTTCTTAACATATACATCTTCCGGCATCTCTATCTTTTTTATTTTCCCATCGGTACGAGGAAATATGACAGGAGGGGCCTGTTCCATGGCTTTGAGCCATAGTGGAGTGGGCTTGGCGAGGCCTTTCACGATCTTCCTCATCTTCGACAGCAGATCACCTCTCATATACGGCATCCTTCCTTCTCTCTCGTCTCTCTATCCTGTCTTGGCCCCTTGGGGACGGCGGGTCGGAGCGGGCTGCCGGAGTTCGCAGCCGGCAGGAGACGGGCGGAGCCGCGGAGTGCGGGGAGTCGCAAGGAGTAATTTAGGGATTTAGATTTTAGAGGGGAGATGTGAGAAGCGGCTATTTATATATATATATATATATATATATATATATATATATATATATATATATATATATATATTTCTCTCTCTCTCTCTCTCTCTCTCTCTCTCTCTATATATATATATATATATATATATATATATATATATATATTAGCTATATTTTATATATATATATATATATATATATATATATATATATATATATATATATATATAGCTAAAAAATATAGCTAAAATATATATATATATATATATATATATATATATATATATATATATATATTTTTTAGCTATATATATATATATATAGCTATATATATGTATTTTTTAGCTATATTTTTTAGCTATATATATATATATATATATATATATATATATATATATATATATATATATATATATATATATGTATGTATGTATGTATATATGTATGTATATATATATATATATATATAGCTAAAAAATATAGCTAATATATATATATGTATGTATGTATAAAAAAAAAATATATATATATATATATATATATATATATAAATATATATATATATATATATATTTTCGAGATGGTTTTCTTCCAGGTTTCCCTTTGCTCTCCGCCGGCGTGGCTTCCTCCCAGGGCTTCCTAGCCCTCCTCCCCCGGTTTCCCTCATGCCTCGACCTCCGCCCCCTCAGCCGCCGACTTGGCTGGTCGCCGCTGCGGCGGTCCAAGGCTGCCATATCGCTACTCCTCCCCATGGCAGACGACGGTTTCTGCGGCACGTACGGTCGGGCCACCGCCATCCTTCTTTCCGGCCTCTAGGTGCCCAGCCGCCGCCTCAAGGCTCTCAACTGCCGTCCGCCCTCGGTCCACCCCCCTTCGGCCATATTCCCGGGGTGGACCGCTGACCAGCTCCTGCTGGTGTAGCGCAGCCGCTCGGCCGCTATCGCCGCCCTTGTTCCCCAGCCCAGCAGCGACTCTGGTCTCCACCTCGGCTGCGCGGCCGACGCCATTCGTCCGGAGGAACGAGGCCCCCCATTTCCCTCTGTCCCCTTCCCGCTCTCCTCGATTCCAGTACCGCTTTTGAATTCCTCACAGGATTCGGGAGGTGGAGCGCTCATTCCTCCATCGAGCCTTGGGCCCTCCTTGGGAGTCGCACTAGGTGTTGGCACAGTCAACCCCCTAGCTCTGGCTTTAGAGGGACGCGGTCCATGCGCATTTCTTCCCTTTAAAGCTTGTTCGGGGGGCACGTGCCCCTCTCGGGTGGCGGACCCACAGGGGTGAGCGCGACCGGCCCTGGCGCCTCCTACTTTCAGGTTTTGGGAGACCTGCCTAGCGCTCCTCAGGCGCAGGCCCCTAATGCGCACTCTCCTGAAGCACCTTCTTCCAGCTCTTTGGCGCAACCCGGGGTTCTTTCCTTTAGCCTTTTGGCGCGGTCTGGGGACTCTTCCCCCCGCCTCTTGGCACAATCCGGGGTGTCCCCCTTGTCTTTCGGCTCTTCCGGGAGCTCCCCCCTTATAGGGCCCCCCTTAGCCTCTTGGCGCATCCAGATCTCATGCAACACGGGCCCTCCATCGCGTTAGCGCAGCGTACCATCCCCTGCCCGTACCCTGCCCGGCGCAGCTCCTCCGGGCTGGCGTCTCCTGGTACCCCCCTAAGGCCAATGCTCCGCTTCCAGCGTCGACCCTTTCTCCTTCACAGCTCCAGTAACCTTCTCCAGCTGTCACCCTCCTGCCCCCCCTCCCGAGCTTCGAGGTCCCTTCTCGCGCCTCCTACGCCGAGGACTTAAGGCCTGACCGGAGGAGTCTTTCGTCATCGGCCTCTAAGGAGATCCAGCTCCAAGATTTTGAGTTTCCGCCTGCTTCCGTCGGCGACCCCATCAGGGTCCCTTTCGCCGCGTCGGAGATCTCCTCCCTATCCACCTCTTTTTCTAAGTCGTTTGTGCTTAGTTCGGGTCCGGCTGCCCGAAGATCTCCTTAGCTGCGACAGCAATCGCTAAGTGGGGCCTCTCTGCAGCGTACCGGGTCGCTCCGCTCGACCCAAAGCATATGCTCCTTTACCTCTCTTCCGATTCGGATTATGCGATAGTCCGAGCCAAGGGCACAACTAGAATGGGAACACATATCGCTAAAGTAGTCAAATGGTCCCTCGATTTCAACCCTAAAATTGATTCGAAAATTATCTCAACCTGGATCACACTCCCCAACCTCCCACTGGTTTGCTTCCCCGCAGCAGCTCTAAAACGGATCGCCAGCTCCTTTGGGACCCTGGTAGCCATCGCCGAAGAAACTCGCAACCTCTCCAAGTACAACTACGCGAAGATATGCGTGGAGTTAGACCTTGCGAATGACCCCCCCAAAATCATTAAGATAGAGCTCGGAGATGTTACTCACAGCCAACCGCTGGTCTACGACAACAACATCATCATCTGTAAAGACTGCCAGATGAGCGGTCACCTAATTCAGTACTACTTCAGAGCTCACCCTGAACTAAAAAAGAAAATCCCGCGCACCCCTAGCGCGGCCACAGGCCATAGAGACCCCGCCACTATCATACACAAATCAAATCCTGACCCCCTCCCTCAGATAGAAGGCCAGACTCGCCCTCTTTCGCTCGTCCTGGCCAGCCATGTTATCATCCCTTTCACTCCTCCCATCCTCTCCCTCCACAACTCATTCGAACTCCTATTAGGCACCCCTTCAGTTGACGCCAATAATGACCACAACGAGCATCCTTCTACCACCTCCGGTCAACAAGATCCCCCCAAGACTAGAGGCCCCGCACACCACCCAAACGCCCTCAACACCCAACCCCTCATACAACCTGAGAACATCATACTACCCCCCTACGACGCTTCTCACTCCACCAAATCACCAGTCGACCTCCCTCCACATCCTGGAGAGGACTCAGCGGTGATCAGCTCTGAGCAGTTAGAGGAACACCGACCAGACATAGAGCCCCTTCGAGATCATTTCACCCTCCCAAAGGACGCTCAAACCTCATTCAGCCATACCTTAATTGGCAGATTCTGGCAAGCCCAAGAAGCAGGATTTCTGGACCGTGGCAACCCCTTATGCGCCCTGGAAGAACAAGACAACGACTCACCTATCACCGACACCGACGTCGAGGGAAGCAGTGAGCAAGGCCGGACCAACAAAGATACCGAAAGCAACGGGCCCACCAGCATACTAACCAAAAAAACCTCCTCCAAGAAGAGCAAAAATAATCAAAAGTCGATGACAACTAGGAATACAAGGTCCGCAACGAAGCACAATCACCCTCATCCCAGCCCCTTGTCCAATGCTTAACATCATCTCCTGGAATATGAGGGGGCTCGATAATAAACCGACGATGAACAGATTGCTCAGCATCAAGAAGACTCATCGCATTGATCTATTAATCATTATCGAACCTAAAATCCCTCAAAGTAGAATAAAAACCATTAAACTCAAGTTAGGCTTCCCGCAGGCCATCGCTGGTTGCAATGACATCTGGCTCTTTCTTGCACAAGATTTCAAATTTGGCATCTTTCACGACTCTCCCCAGGCTCTCACCTGCTGGGTCGAACACCCGGCCCTCAAGTCACGTTCCGCCCTCTCAGCGGTTCATGGCAGTTGCGACATCCCCGAGCGCAGATTGCTCTAGGCAGACCTGCTGAGGGTCCATTCCCAGGGACTCCCGTAGCTTTGCATTGGAGACTTCAACACAGTATCTTGCAGAGAGGAGAAGTTTGGTGGTCGCCCTCCTCCCAAACCAGCGATGGATGATTTCAACAATTTTATCTTTCTCGGACACCTCACCTCCATCCCTTTCCTCGGTAGTGCATTCACCGGGTGCAACATGCAGGAAGGCCATCGGCAAAAACACTCCAGATTAGATCGAGCGTTGGTCAACGAAGGCTGGACCGACATAGGCTTAATCACTAATCTCTCTCATCTGAACTCCACCGAATCTGACCACTCCCCTCTCCTCGACCAGATCACCAACAATCACACCAGCAATAAGAAAGCTTTTCGTTTCTTCGACTTTTGGCGTCACCACCCCCAATTATAAACATCGTGGCTTCTGCTTGGAACTCCGTCTCGGTCCTTGACCCGATGGCTAGAATGGCGACTAAGCTTAAAGCCACTCGTAAGGCCCTCTCGTCCTGGAGCTTAGAGGCCTACGACGACATCTTCCATGCTATCAGGGAGGCGGAGGACGACGTCACTCGTGCGGAGTCCATATTTGCCATTAACAGATCCCCGGAGGCCCGCGCCTCCCTCAACTTCGCCAAAGCCCTCCTTAAATCCAGGCTGAGAGTGGAGAACGAATTTTGGAGACAAAAAGCTAGATTGACCTGGGACACCGACGACGACCGAAACTCCAGGTTCTTTCATGCATGCGTCAAAGGACGCAAGAACAAATTAAAATTACACCGGATCCTCGACGACAACGGCAACCTAGTTGACGACCAGGCCGGTATTCAGGCCGCGGCGACAAACTTCTACTCCAAGCTTTTCACCAAAGAGCGGATAGTACACGACGAGACGCTTTTGTCGGTTATCCCATCCCTCATTAGCGATCAAGACAACGAGACCCTGCTGACCACCACTTCGAAGGAGGGGGTCAAAGCTACGGTCTGGTCCATTAATGAGCACAGTGCCCCTGGGCCGGATGGTTTCAACGGAGTATTCTTCAGAGCTTGTTGGAACATCATCAAAACTGATTTAGTCGAAGCCATAATAGCCTTCCTCCAAGGGGCCAGATATCCTAAGTCAATTTCAAGCTCCAACATCATCCTTATCCCCAAGAAAGATAATCCAAAAAACTTTCAAGACTTTCGTCCAATCAGTCTCTGTACCTTCACCAATAAGATTATATCCAAGATCGTCGCCTCTCGGATGTCTGATCTCCTCCCCAAGATCATCTCCGAAGAGCAAAGCGGATTTGTCAAAGGTCGCCATATAACAGACAACATCCTCCTTGTGCAAGAGATGATCACGTGCATGAAGTTCCCGTCGAGGGGGGGAACGTGGCCATCAAACTTGACATGGAAAAAGCGTATGACCGCCTGGACTGGCAATTCATGATTTGGGTTTTCAGGGCCTTTGGCTTTTTGGAAACATGGATTGACATCGTCTTCAGATGCATCAATAATGCGTGGTTCTCCACCGTCATCAACGGCCAGGCTACAGGATTCTTTCGTTCTAACCGCGGGGTTAGACAGGGGGATCCGCTCTCTTCTATCATTTTTATTATTGCAGCCGAAGCCCTCAGCAGAAGCCTTAATAGTATGCCCAAAATGTCCGGTTTCAACCACTTCCACACCACCAGCGGTTGTCCACTTATCACTTACCTGGCCTACGCCGACGATATCCTCATCTTCTCCTTCGGAGACAGCGGATCGATCGAAGCCGTCTTGAGTATGATCGCCAGATACACCACCTTCTCCGGTCAGCACGTCAACAGCAACAAGAGCGTCATATACATTCATCACAAAGCAGACAGAACCCGCTCTACTTTGCTCGCCAACATGACCTACTTCAGCACGTCATACCCCTCCTTCCTTTACCTTGGATGCCCGCTGGTGTACGGAAAGGCCAACTCAGGTATATACGAACCCCTTGTTGACAAGATCCACAAACTCATCGCAGGATGGCATAACGTAACCTTATCCCCAGGGGGCAAAATGATTCTCATCAAACACGTCCTTTCATCCATCCCGATGTACATTCTGGCCGTTTGCTCCCCATCCTTGAAGGTGCTCCACTCTCTCGAATCCCTCTTCGCCAAGTTCTTCTGGGGCCATAACGACGGCAAGGACAAACATCACTGGGCCGGATGGGAGTCGATGGCCAAACCTACTGATGAAGGAGGTCTGGGCTTCTGCAGACTTGCCCACATCATGGACGCCTGCTCCATTAAGTTATGATAGAAGTTGCATACCGAGACCTCCTTATGGACGAGGTTTATGAGAGCTAGGTACTCCAGATTCTTCCATCTGTCGGAGGTGTGCACTAACAACATATCCTCATCATCATGGCGCCGCATCATTCGGGGTTGTAGCATCGCTAAACCTCTCATTCGTTTCCAGTTGAGAGACGGTCGATCTCCGGCCTGTTTGGAATGGTGGTTAGGTACAGATATCATTCATCCCAACACCTTTACTCTGTAGGGCTGCAAAATTAGAGACCTTTAGGAGGACAGTTCCGGATGGAATTGGAGGAAGGTCAGAGATTGGCTGGGCCAGCCGACGACCAACCGCCTTTTTGCGGCTAATCTGCAGATTTCAGAAACACACGACACTTGGAAATGGTCTCCCAACCCGGGTAGGACATTCACCTTGGCTTCCGCCAGACTCGTTGTCAGAGACAGAGAAGTGCCGAACATTGTTTATGCCAAATTTTGGCAGGCATGCCTTCCCATCAAATGGTCTATCCTTATCTGGCGTGCTATTCGCTGGAAGATTTTGACGGATGACATCATCGGAACTATGGGATTCAGCCTCGCTTGAAAATGCCACTGCTGTGAGAAACACAAGTCGAAATCAGCAGAGCACATCCTTATTTCGGGAGATCTGGCTGCAGGCATATGGTCCAAGCTTCATTATAGTCTTGACATTGCTCAGCCGACTTAGGGCTTCTACGATCTCCTCGCCTTCTGGAGCCGCTCCCACGGACATCAGATCGTAATAGCCACCGGTATTTGGGTTCTTTGGAAAAACAGAAACAAATTTAGATATGATGGACGCCAAATCCACCCTACACAGTTGTACAGAGAGGTCATTAGACAATGATACAAAGTCTGGAGGCGCTGCTCTCACATCTCCAACTCGTTCTGGGAAGCCCTGGCTTAGGCCGTCCTCCTCCTTCTTTTTGGTGTGCGCATCTCGTACTTGTCTCTTTTTGTCCTTTTGTTGCGTTTAACGCACTTACTTGTATAGGCTTCGATATTTTGCGCCTATATCTTCAATAAAAGTTGGGGGTTAATATATATATATATATATATATATATATATATATATATATATATATATATATATATACATATACAATACATATACATTAGATATATACATACATTTAAAGATATTAAAAATATATATATATATATATATATATATATATATAATATATATATATATATATACATATATATATATATTATTTTTTATTTTTTTAATAAAAACCCCTCTCCATTTGTTGAAAAGGCATAAAATGCCGAAGCCAGGCCAAGTATACAAGACACAAAATGATAAAGCCTATACAATCATACCACCAAAAAGGAGCGAAGAGGGATGGAAGGACCTCCACAAGCAAGAGCTAAGGGAGGGTAGAGGCCCAAAACGTACTCGGAGTGTGGGAGCATACGGTGCTCCGCTTTCGGCACTGACGGAAGACTTCCCGGATGATCTGATCAGAAGAGTATTGGTGGCCTTCATATCTCGTCTTGTTGCGATTTTTCTAAAACACCCACGTTGCGGCCGCTGCGACGATCTGGTGGCCGTGGGAAGCAAAACCCCAGGCGCCTGCCAGATCGTAGAAGCGTCCACCGCCCGGCTCAATATTGTAGAGCTAATTGAGGGTCCTCCATGAATTGCCTGGCAGGGTCCCTTAACAAAAGATGTGGTCATTGGTCTCCATCTGACGATCCGGGCAGCAATTGTAGGCTGACGCAAGACTAATCCCGATAGTGTTGAGGATGTCGTCAGTGGGCAGTCTCTTGTTTATGGCTCTCCATATGAGGATAGACCACTTCTTGGGGATACAGCTTTGCCGATAGTACGCAATGGGGTGATGCGGCTGGCCTGGCCCAATGATAGCATTCCTCGCGGACCTTACTGAAAATGCCCCTGAAGCTTCAAGCGTCCATCTAAGCGCATCGTCTTCACTGCCTATGGTAATTCCGAGCTGGCAGATGCTAGTCACCGCTTCATCACCAGCCCAATCCCGGATTTTGTCCCAGTGCCAGTCGTTAGTGGAGAAGTTCCACAAGTCTCTGATTCTGCTATTTCTCGGGGTAACCAGAAGACTAGGGATTAAGCTGTCCATAGACCATCGCTCCAGGAATGGGTTCGACTCGCCGGTTCACAATATGAGTCTCATTGCAGGCTCGGCGAGGTCGCGACCAACAAGGATATGACGCCAGGCCGCCGATGATCTGCTGTTCGATATGGCCAGTGTTGGATGAGTGTGTTTGAAGTACCTGGCCTTCATAAATCTGGTCCATAAGTTCTTGCTCACGCGGAGGTTTCACCACAAATTCATGGAGAAAGAATTAACGATGTGGGTGAACTTAGTAAATCCCAGACCTCCGACCTCGGAAGGTCGAGCCATCGATTTCTAGCTAGCCCAGTGGTGCTTGTCTTGACCATTGTAATGCCCCCAGAAGAAGTTACAGAAGATCTGTTCGATCGAATCAGGAACCTTCTTGGGCGGGGAGCACGCAGCCAGGGTGTGGATGGGGATGGATGCAAGCACGTGATTGATAAGGATCATCTTGCCACCCGGGGACAAAGTGGCATTATGCTATCCTTCAAGTTTCTTTCTGATTCTAGCTATCAGGTTCTCAATGAAGCGAGTATTGGATTTCCCATACACCAGGGGACAACCGAGATAGTTGAACGGGTGTTGGGCAACTGAGAAAGATGTTAAGTTAGAGAGGTTGGTAGCGTGCTCTTTTCTAATGTTATGGTGGGCGTAGATAATGCTCTTGGAGTGATTGATCTTCTGACCTGAACATCTGTAGTACCTCTGCAGGGTTTTGTGGACTACATCCACCGCTCAACATCCCCAGAGGAGAAGATAAGTAAATCGTCCGCGAATGCCAGACGGGTGATAGTAGGGCAGCCACTGGAAGTGTGATATTGTTGGAAGTTCGGAGTACCGACCATATTGTTAAGGTTTCTACTCAGGGCGTCCGCAGCAATGATAAAGACGGTGGAGGATAGGTATACATATATATATATATATATATATATATATATATATATATATATATATATATATATAAGTATATATAAAATATATATATATATATATATATATATATTTTATATATACTTATATATATATATATATATATATATATATATATATAATATATATATATATATATATATATATATATATATATATATATATTTTATATACTTTTATATATACTTATATATATATATATATACATATATATATAAATATAAAATATATCATTTTTTTTAAGAAAACCCCCTCAATTTATTAATGACCGCTTAAAGACCGCAGGCAAATTCCGTATACAAGGTGCAAAATGTCGAAGCCTATACAAGTATACCAAAAAAAGAAGGAGGGGAAGGCGAAACAATCGCCAGGGGCTACGGTGGTAGCACCGACCAGAATGCTCTCGAACTGTGGGAACACGGGGTGCTCCGTTTACGACATTGTCGGGCAATTTCCCGAAAGAGCTGGTTTGCCGAGTAAGGGTGACCTTCGTATCTCGCTTTGTTGCGATTCTTCTAAATGACCCATGTAGCAGCCGTTGCGACAATCTGGTGGCCGTAGGAAGTAGAACCCCAGGAATCCAGAAGATCGTGGAAGCGTCCACCACCCTGCTCAATGCTGAATAGTTGGTTAAGGGTTATCCAAGTCCTGTCTGGCAGCGCCCCATATCGGAAGATGTTATCGATAGACTCCGTCTGACGCTCGGAGCAGCAGGAGCAAGCTGATGCTAAGCTAATCCCGATGGTGTTAAGGATGTCATCTGTCGGCAGTTTCATTCTAAGGACTCTCCACAAGAGGATGGACCACTTCTTGGGGACGCAAGAATGCCAATAGTGGGCCATGGGAAGGTACGGCCGACCGGCGCCCTGGATTGCGGTTCTCGCCTACCTCACCGAGAATGCCCCTGACGCCTCGAAGGTCCATCTCAACACATCCGCCTCGCCACCGATGCGTAACCCTCGCTCTCGGATGCTATCTGTCGCATCGTTGTCGGACCACTTACGAATCTGGTCCCAGTTCCAGTCGTCCGTAGAGGGGTTCCATAAGTCTATGATCCTACAATCTCTCGGGGTCTCCGTAAGACTCGGGATCATGCTATCTCCAACCCATCTCTCAAGGAATGGGTTCGAGTCGCCTGATCCCAGCTAGAGTCTCATTGCAGGCTTGGCAAGTTCGCGGCCGATAAGGATGCGATGCCAAACCGCTGAGGATCTGCAGTTGGATATGGCCATCGAGGGGTGGATTTGTTTGAAGTATCTTGCTTTCAAAAACCTGCTCCATAAGTTATTGCTCGTACGGAGATTCTACCACAGTTTCATCAAGAATGCTTTAACAATGTGAGTGATTTTGGTGAATCCCATTCCCCCCTCTCCAATCGGGTGAGCCATAGAATCCCAGCTGGCCCAGTGATGCTTATCTTGGCCGTTGCTATGCCCCCAAAAGAAATTATAAAAGATCTGTTCGATCGAAGAAAGAACCCTAATGGGCGGCGAGCACGCAGCTAGGGTGTGGATGGGGATAGAGGATAGCACGTGATTGATGAGGATCATCTTGCCACCTGGGGATAAGGTGGCGTTGTGCTACCCTTTCAGTTTCTTTCTGATTCTGGTGGTCAAGTCCTCGAAGATGCTGACGTTGGATTTTTTGTACACTAAAGGACACGCGAGATAGGTGAACGGAAGCTTAGCAACCGAAAAGGATGTTAAGTTGGAGAGTTTGTTGGTGTGCTCTCTATTGATGTTGTGGTGGGTGTAGATAACGCTCTTGGAATGATTGATCTTCTGGCCGGATCATCTGGAGTACCTCATCAGGGTGTTGTGAACCACCGCCACCGCACCTTCATCCACGGAAGAGAAGATGAGTAAGTCATCTACGAACGCCAGGTGGTTGATGATAGGGCAGCCACTGGATGTATGATAGTGCTGGAAGTTGGAGATGTTGACCATATTGTAAAGGTTCCTACTCAGGGCGTCAGCTGTTATGATAAAAATAATGGAGGATAGGGGGTCGCCCTGTTTCACCCCGCGGTGGGATTTAAAAAATCCTTCAACGTGGCCATTGATGACCGTGGAGAACCACGAGTTGCTGATGGATCTCCAAACGATATTGGTCCAAGTTTTCAAAAATCTGAAAGCTCTGAAAACCCAGATAATGAATTGCCAATCCAGTCTGTCATAAGCATTCTCCTTGTATATTTTAACGACAATGTTGCCTCCCCTCACAGGAAATTTTATGAAGGTGATTAACTCTTGGGCCAGCATAATATTGTCCTGGATGTTCCTTCCGCGGACGAACCCGCTTTGCTCCTCCGAGATGATCTTGGGAAGAATGCCAGCCATTCTGGTGGCAATAACCTTAGATATGATCTTGTTTGTAAAGTTATAAAGACTAATGGGTCGAAAGTTGCAGGATGACTCCGGGTTGTCTTTTTTAGGGATGAAGATCAGGTTGGCGCTCGAGATGGATTTGGGGTATATTGCACCTTCGAAGAAAGCGATCGCCGCTTCGGTGATGTCTTGCTTGATAATATCCCAGCATGTGCGAAAGAATATCCCCGAGAACCCGTCCGGACTTGGCGCACTGTGCTCGTTCAGGGCCCATACTGCATCTTTAACTTCCTGAGCTGTGGGAGGGAGGTTCAACTGGGCGTTGTTGGTGTCGTAAATAAGGCGTAGGATTTGGTCTAGGAATGATCTATCTTTATGGACAGACTCTTTGGAGAATAGTTTGGAATAGAAATCCTTGGCTGCCTCTTGGATGCTATTTTGGTCGGTAATGATATTTCAATTGTCATCGGTAGTCCTGTGAATCGAAAGCTTCTGTTTGTGCCCGTTAACATAGGCATGAAAGTACTTCGAGTTTTTGTCCCCCTCGCTGTCCCATTTCAACCTCGCTTTCTGTTTCTAGAAATCGGTCTCCACTTTGATCCTGAATTTAAGCATTGCCTTAGTGAGGCTGAGGGCTCTTCTAGCCGCTAACGAGCGGTCCGTGACGACCATGGCTTCGGCACGGGTGACATCATCCATGGCTACCCGAACGACTTGAAAGATATCTTCGTAGGCGAGCTTGCTCCAAGCAGACAGGGCTTTCCTGGTAGCTTTAAGCTTGTTGATCACCCGGGCAAGGGGGTTGGGGGAGTCCTCGCGGTTCCATGCTTCCGCTACGATGCCCAGGAGCGGGTGGTGCCCGGTCCAGAAGTCGAGGAATTAGAAGTTCTTTTTGGATGAGGTAGTCTTGTTTTTTATCTCAACCAACAGGGGGGTGTGGTCTGATTCTGTGGAGTTGAGGTGGGACAGATTGGTGGTGATCCCCATACCGTGCTAGAAGGCATTCGTGAGGGCCCTGTCTAGCCTAGAGTATTGACGACGGTCGCCATCCTGCATGTTACACCAGGTGATTGTATTGCCAGTGAACTGGAGAGAGGTTAGGTGGGCATTAAAGATAAAGTTGTTGAAGTCAAGCATGGCCGGGGCGGGGGGGGCGACCTCCGGTTTTCTTCGCGCTGCAGGTGATCGCATTGAAGTCCCCAATGCAAAGCCAAGGGGAGTTGGTGTGGAGGTGATGGATGTCAAGGTGGTCGTTCCAGAGTTGTTTCCTCTCTGCAACATCGTAGCTGCCATGGACCGCTGAAAGGATTACGCGATCGGGAAGAATTGGGTGATTGAACCAACAAGAGAGGGCCTGCCGGGAGTCATGAATGACTCCTAATTTGACGTCCTTCTTACAGAGGATCCAAATATCGAGTCTGCCTGCTATGGACATTGGAAGGCCCAGTTGCAGTTGGATGGATTTTAATCTTTTGGAGGGGATTTTGGGTTCGATAATGATGAGGATGTCTATCTTGTGGATTTTTCGCAGATTGGTTATTCTCCTTAACGTCATTTTGTTCGCCAGACCACGGATATTCCAGGATAGGATGTTAAGCATTAAGGGTGTTGTGGGGGGGGCGGCGGATCTGGTTTGGATGGTGGCAGTTTCAGTGTGTCTGTGGTTGGCATTGGCCTTGCTCGAGGTAGAAAGTCCTACCTCAGTTGATGGGGGAGATCAATACATGATTGCTCCTTCGTAGCCGGTTGCTGACTGACCGATTCTCCGGCTGAGTTCTCTAGTGGGATGATTATGGAGTGACTGATGCTCCCTGTCAGGAGATTGGATTGCTGAAGAGGGAAACCCGCGGCTTGGACCTGGAGCCCTCTCCTAACTAGGTCTGGCCCTAGAATAGCTAAGGCCTCAACCACGGTGTCTTCGGTGGTAAGTTGTTGATTGGCTTCGGGTATGTCTGCGAACAGTTCTACGCCTGTCGGATTGGAGAGAATCTCGGTGAGCGCGCGGTTCGCTAGGGGAGAGGCTGTCTCCTGTGGGTCTTCCACGTCCTCCGAATCAAGAGCGTCGAACTGGTTGGATAGGTGAGAGCATGGGTGCTGTGGGGAATCAATGCTTTGCAGGGAGATTCGCTCATGTCAGACGAGCCGTCACCAGAGCCGAATCGAGGGTGCAAATTTAGGCGGGGTAGGATAGGTGGCATGGGTGTCCTCCCCTCAGTTGGCTCGCTGTCTTTTCGGGGTGGTTTCTTCTTTAGTTCTGGATGAAGTCTGTGGCAGTGATATATATATATATATATATATATATATATATATATGTGTGTGTGTGTGTGTGTGTGTATATATATATATATATATATATATATATATATATATATATATATATATATATATTTTATGTGTGTATATATATATACACACATACATACATATATATATAGAGAGAGAAGGGGTATATATATTTGTGTGTGTGTATGTGTGTAGAGGGTGTGTGAGCGTATACCTGTGTGTGTGTGTGTCCAGGTTCATGTGAGTGTGGGGGTGTGTGGATAAAGTGTGTGTGTCAATGAAAGCCAGGTATGTGTGTGTATATAACAGATTATAGGGTGTGTGTGTTTTCAGATTATAGGGGGGTGTGTGTGTATGGTGTACATGTGTGTAATGTGTTACCCATACAAGCATACACACTATACCTACACCTACAATCCCAAATACAACCCAAATCATAACCCAACATCAAAACACAGTTAAATCTCAAATTTTCAAACATTAAACCAAACCTAAAAATCAAATCAAAACTCATTCCCAGGTTTCAGTGTGTGTACAGCATCAGACAACACCATTCAAACCCTCACCCAACCCAATTCGAACACCAAAACACATGGAAACCCTAAATCAGTTGGGCACAGTATCTATCCTACCTGTATCCTAATTAGTGATGTGTCCACGTATCCAGAGGCTGGACACGAAGTGTCAAAACCACACAAAAATAGTGGTGTCAGAACTGTGCAGACCACAGTGTGGTCGAGAGGTGTCTGGTCGCATAGGATACGACACAGTGCACGTGTCACCTCGTACTCGTGTCCATAATTAGAGGGGGGACTAGGGCTATACGTAGGACACATCACTTCGTGTCCACGTCGTGTCTAGGGCTGACACGAACCCCGTATCAGAACACAAAATCTGCCTATGCACAGTCAGTGTAAATCGCGTGTACGTACGATTTCATGTCCGACACGCATCCAATCGACACAAAACTTGGGGGCTGACTTTTCAGTCATGTCCCCTACCTCCATGCCAAATGGCAGCTATCCACGTGTCCTACACGAGGAAAAAACCCCCTCGAGTAGCAGGACACAGTGCATAGCCCTCGTGCTGCATGTCCGTATCCATTTTGGACACGAAGACGACACGAATTTGATCTCAGTCCTTGGGGGATTCAAAACACATATGAAAGGCTACCTAAACATGTAACTAGTTTCAGAAAATACAAATAAAAAGTTCTCACAAGTATTTCATCAAACACCTTCACTAGTACTCTGATACATGTCCGATACGCGTATCAAATGGACACCAACTCCTACCAAACTTGGCCTATAGGTCCATGGTGCCTAGATGCATGCTCCTATGAAGAAAAATTAGAATTTAGAATGAGTTTAACGGGTTTTACCTATTGAGAGTAAAATCTCAATGAAAGGCTGAGAGATGAGATCCTCCTTCTAATTGCCATGGTCCTATGAGCTCCAAATCCTTGCTAGCTAGCCTCCAATAGCCTCCACAGCAGTAATAGAGTCCAATGCAAAAGACTAGGCTCAATTTGGAGTTAATTTGGATAAATGGTAAAGATTTGGGAAAGAATACTAAACTAGGGCTTGAGATGTAATGAAAGGAGGCAAGGGGATTGATGGGATGTTATATAGGGAGGAATGCCTTGCTTGTCCTGCCACTTAGTTAGGGTTAGGGTTTTGATTCATTAGGTAGCTGTGGGCTTCTCTCTTGGTAAGATTCTAAGCCTTCTAGTTAAAGGGCCCATGTGCAATTAAGCCTCAAGCTAAAATATCTAACTTTACTAAATATCTATATATTTTCTAACTTAGCCGTTAAGTTGTAATTCTCTAACTTAGTCTCTAGGATCATGACTAACCTCTAGATTAGGCCAATTCTAGGTTAAGGGCTAACATAACACTTAACTGTTAGTTAAATAATATAAATTCAAATAATTCACAAATGACCAAAATACCCTCAAGGCTAAAAAGTGGTAGTGACACGAAGCGAACCTCCTTTTGCTTCTGCCTATCTGCAGCAGGAGTCTGAGACAGGCCTGCTTCTGATGTATCAAGAGCAGGGTTGTAGTTGGTGGAGGTGCTGCCTTCTCTGGAGCTTTCTTCTCCTCTTGCTGCCGTACCGAGCGAGTGGTCACCACGGTATCATCGGTCGATGCTGAGACCATACAACATATCCAGCGTATCCACGTCGTTGAAGGTATAAGTCTCCCTCGGCTTCTGCGCTCTGCAGACTTGGGGTTCACGGTTACTGAACCTTTGGAGATGTTGACGGTCATGGCTTGTTTGCCTTTTTCGTCCTTGGGGTTGTTACTAGATGAGAGTCTCCCCTTGTCTTCGAGAGAAGGAAAGTTTAATCCCAAGAGCTGCGCATCTTGGGCTTTCTTTTATGCCACATCCGCCTCTATAATGAAAGGCGTCCACTCTGTGCAAGGAGCATTGTGAAACAATTTGATTGCAGGCGACATGTTCTTGCGTCATGAGTCCATAAGCATGGGCTCGAGCATGCCAGGCGGTAGCCTCAAAGCTGCCTGACGGAAGCGCTCGATGTATGCACCGACAGGCTCTTTCTCTCTCCAGACGACCTCCATGAAAGTTGACATCATCATGTCCATCCCTCCTTCATAGAATCGGTAGATGAAGAGAGTCTTCAGGTCCTCGAACGATGAAATACAGTCATCCGGAAGACTGTAGAACCACTCATAGGCTACCCCCTGCAGGGCTCCTATGAATATGTTGGTGAGGAGGGCGTCGTTCTTTGGTAGGTTCCCTGTTACTGAGGTAAAGTACCTCAAGTATCATCGAGGAGACTCCTTTCCATCGAAGGGCGTGAGCGTCTGTGGATTGTATTTAGGAAGGTAGACTACGTTGTCCCACTCAACAGGATATGGCTGCCGAATCCCCATCTTTCAGAGTACTGCTTGCTTCTCTTTGGCATCATAGCGAGCATACAGTTCCTTGATGGCCTACTGTATCTCGGTTGATATTGCAGGTCTTGTGGTCGATGGAGTAGACGACAATGGTACCGCTTAGTAAATGATGGGCAGCTTACTGGATCCGTCGTTAGATGTCGAGTCAAGCGTAGGTATGGAGGCAGTGGGGACCAAACTCCCCTTGATCTCCAGTATGATAGAAGATAGGGTACGAGTACGTAATAGCGTCCAGCCTACGCCACAGTGTCGGCGGTAGAATGATGTTCTAGGTCATGAACTATATCTAACATAATATGAATACTCTCCAAAAAGGAGGCCAATCACAGAAGGTACAACTCAATCACAATCTATGGTAGAATATAGCACGATGGAATAGATAAATCCTCAACTGAGGTACAACAGTAATGAAATAACATAAGTCTCAACAACTACCAGTCTCCATAATAATACAACTCTGAATCCAGACAACTACTAACATAAAAATAAGGAACAGTCTAGACTAACTACACTAAGCATGGGTATCATCCTCAGCATCTGCCTGAACCTCCCCTGGGGTCCAGGTCGCGAGTGTCATCTAGGCAAGCTCCATAGTAAGGGGTGCAGGGTTCCTCATCATCCTCTGTAAAATTTTAAACAGGTCCAGTCAGGACGGGAGCGAGCACAATACATCTCACGCAGATCATAACAGGTTAGAAAATATAAACATGTAAGAGAGTACGATACATGAAACTGAAAGAAGGTACATGATGCAAATAAAGAGAGAACTGTAATAGAAATATCTACTCTAAGTAGAGAGCTACTAGTGACTAGTGATTTAGAGTACAAAGTCGACATGTGAATGGCTGGATTTGTACATGAATATACTAAAGAGGCGCACATGGTTATACTACTTTGGAATTGTTCACATGACTATTTATACTCCCCCATACCCCAATCAATACACAAGGATCCAGACAAGTTATGTTACGTACAAGATTTTCACATGAAAGCACATAGATGGGTGTACATGAATTATACATGAGGGCTCAGAAACTGAGTGCACATGAATTCCATATAAAGGCCCATGAAGGGTACACATGAATTATAGGTCATACGTGAATTATACGAGAAACATGACCGAACATGATAGCACATGAGAGTACACGAGCGAGCACAAACGAGCATGAAGCACATGAGAAACATGAATAACATGAGAGCGAGGAATACACGATGTATATGAAACACACGACATGATGTATCTGATGCTCCCGAGGGGGATAACATCTCAATGTAGGGATCCATATATTACCAATCCGTGATAATATCGTGACAGCATCAAATAAGGTAAACTAGAGCAGGAATATAGTTCTAAGCAAGTTATAAAATGATCAGAGAATGTACTTGCCTGGTATCTGAATGTCTGAAGTAAATGTACAATCCGAGATGAGGTACCTAAATCCTAATTAGAGCAACACAAGTCAAGAAGTCTACAGGGGATGATAATTGTAATCTACAATACATCTGCATGTTGTCTAGGTCAAACTAGACTAAAGTCAACACTTGGTCAACTCTAGTCAACTACACTAGTCAACTAGGTCAACTAGGACAAGTCCTAGCCTAAACAAGTCTAAGAAGTCTCACTAGGCCTAACCAAGCCTAGGCTAGCACTCACACATCATCACAAGGTCATACAAGCCAACACAAACCACACATCAAAGGCACATCTTATTTAGCTATTAATCATGAATTCATATATATATATATATATATATATATATATATATATATATATATATATATATATATATATATATATATATATATATATATATATATATATATATATATAATATATAAAATATATATATATTAAAAAATATATATATATATTATATATATATATATATATATATATATATATATATATATATATATATATATATATATATACAACATTACCCATACAATATGTAAATAGAGAGAGAGAAAAACTAGCATGTAAGGGCCTATGTTGTTGGTGTGTGTACATGGTTGTGGACATGAAAGAGTATCAAAATACTAACTATTCTATGCATGGTATATGGGTTAAACTATCTACCTTACAACATCTAATTGTACTTAACATGCATGGCTAACAAGTATACATCTATATTGGGCATAAGCATTCATTCCTACATAGATCAATTTATTTACAATTCAATTATCATATCAACATGGTATATATATATTTACATATCCAATATATAGGTTACATTTACTTTAAGTTAATACAAATGTGTGAGGGATACACTCAACCATATATGCCATAGCTATATACATACATAACCAATTATCTCATGCATACATACACATCATCTAACACACAATGCCTTTATATTATATATATGTATACATCAACATACACCAATCCTACACACATTAGATATAGCTATAGAGGGAAGGGAAAGAAGAGTAAGGCATGACAAAACATTCTCAGTTTTCTGTGTGTGTGTGTCCTCAGGAATGAGTTTTGTGGGTGTGTGTTTAGATAGGAGAAAATAGTTCATGGAGAGTGAGTGATGTGAGGGTGTTATCACATAGCAAGAAGGGGGGTTTGTTAGTGTATACCTGTGTATGTATGTGTCTAAGTGTGAGGGGGGTGTCTCATTTGTATAGGGGCACAAGTGAAGGTAGAGGGTTAGTAGTACATGACATGTGTGTGTATGTGAATAAGAATCTCAGTTGTGTGTGTGTTTGTGACAGTGGTGTGTGTGGTCATGAGTGACAAACAAGTGTGGTATTTCAGTTTTTTTTCCAGGCAACAGTGGGGGTTACTTCTCAGTTATTGTCAACATTTCAATGTCCCTAATCTCACTGTCAGCCCAACAAGTTCTGAACCAATTAGGAATCAATCAATGTGAACTCAGGATATCATCTCAGTCAATTCTAACCCCAAACCTAAATTGAATATCAGAACAGTAATTTCCCATGCCTACAGCAAGATCAACCCATTCTCAGGTTTTTCATATTAACACATGACAGTACAGAGTTCTCAGGGTGTGTATTTTTATATACAGTGGTGTGTCAAGAAACATGGTGTACATATTAGAGAGCAGTAATGGTTTAGTTCTCAGAAAAATATGATTTAGATAGGGTTCTCAGGAAAATAGCAAATGACAGTTTACATATAGTGAGATATTGCACTGGCTGCAGAAAACTAGGTGTTCGAACATTCAAAAGCCAATCAAATCACCATAATTCAAACCCAGGCATAGTAGTTATGATTAGGTTAACAAATCAGTATGTTAACGTAGCAAGCAACATGAATTTAACATTTAAAACTTCATACACTGATACTTAAACAGTTCATCCGATACCTATTCAAAACCCAAGATTATTAATCAAAATTTAATAATACATCAAACAAATGGTTGGTAATCGATCTAGCACACGTGTACGTGTCAACCATGCCGTATCGTGTCCAAAAATGGGACACGAATGTGTCCAAATAAGTCAAAATACCCAAAATACTGAACTGACACAGCAGTGTCGTGCGGCGAGGACGGAACCTCGTGCTCACGACACAGAGCGATAGGTGTCTCGTGCTCATGCATGTGGGTTCGCCTAGGATAGGGATAGGGATCTAGCACCCTGAATCGGGTCGAGGTCGTGTTGTGTTCGAGTAATATGAGCGTATCAGACGCGATTTTTTCGCGCGTGTGCAGCAGTGTATGTCCAGTGCACGTACGATTTCTCCTCGTGTGGTGAACCATGTGCTCCCAAATTTTGGGAGCATGGTGTCAGTGATTTCTCCAACAACTCCACAAAATTTCGTGTCTCCACGTGTCCTACATAGTGAGTTATAGGGACCGAGATGCAGGACACTACATGTTGTCCAGAACAACAAGTTCGTGTCCCCGTGTGGACACGACACGAAAATCATAGATCAATAACACGAAATCAAATACTACACCTAGCACTACAAATTCATTCAAACACATTTCAAAAATAATAATAAAAACACGAGTGTGGCATTTCATCAAACACCTATACCTAGGTGTTGATACGTGTTCGATACGGACACGAAATGGACACGACTCGACACAAATCCAATACCTATGGCTAGGGGACACCTAGGGCTATGCAAATATGCAAATAAATCAAAAATATAATGAGTTTAGATAGGGTTACCTATTGGTTGTTCTTCCTCAAGAAAACTCCTAAAATGAGGATTCCTCCTTGCTAGCCCAATACTCCAAATTGCTCCAAAGCTGAGGTTTCTCTCCATGGACATGAAATAGAGCTGGATTAGGAACTAATGCAAAAGACTAGAGTGGAAAAGGAATTAAAATGAAGAAACTAGGGCTTAAGGAAGATTTTTGTACCTCTCCTTCTTGTAAACTTGAAAACTTTCGTAAGGAGGCTACAACAAATGGAAGAGGCATTATATAGGGGTAGGATTCCCTATGTTGGCTGGCAAAAACTCTAGGGTTAGGGTTTTAGTTAGTTGGGCCATGGGCCTCCCTCTCTTGGTGGGTTTCTAGGCTTCCTAGTTAAAGGCCTATTCTCAAAACACCTCATTCTAACTAATAAGCCCAAAAGCAATTATCTACCAATTTTCTAACCATGACTTAAACTAACAAGTCCCACTTAGTCTATAGGTTAAGTCTCACTTCTAGGTTTGGCCCAATCTAGTCTAGAACCAAGATATCACATAGCAACTAATTAATTAATAACAAATTCACATACATTCCAATAAATTCTAATAAATCCTATTAAATTTGAATAAGTTCAAAATGACCAAAATAGCTAAAAATGATAAATAAAACACCCTAATCATATGGCTAGGCTCTAGGTCAAGCTGTCTCTAGGGTTACACTGGCAAAATACCAAAATCACAAGTCATGATTTTTAAATTGTCTTAAAATGATTAAAAATCACCAAAAATCATATTATTATTTAAATATCATAATTAAATAAATTAAAACGTAAAATTTCAAAATTACTCTCATTTTAGAAAACTGGGTGTTACAAGTCTACCCACCTTAGAAAAATTTTGTCCTCGAAATTTAAGATGGTAGTACTACTTCTAGGTCAAACACCCCCACAATTATAGTCTCAAAATCACACGGTTCGACAATCATATGCGTCTGTCCAAAATCATGATACTCAGAATCTTCGTCATGCTAGTGAGCAAGGCTACGATAATCACAGAGTCCTTGACTAAGGCACATACCTCTAGAATCATGGTATTTAAATTTTTCGCATTACCGCATGCTTGGCAGCAAAAACCTTAAATTCCCACACCCGAGAAATACGTCTAAATCTGACTATATGTCCTCACTATGCCAGCTAACACGACTATCGAAGATTCTAGATCCCATAACTGAGGTGACCTATGTAATGCCCCGCTCCGTACGAGGCATTTGGTTGGCTTATTGGATGGGATCAGAATATTGGACCGTGACTTATGTTGGGAATCAGGAGAATTGAGACTGATGCAGTCTCTCTTAGCTGGCTAGATGGAATGGATATTGGAACGTGGCTCGCTGGAGGAGCTACGCTTAGTGGAATTTTGGGTGAGTGGAACTGTCCTTCCTCCTCCTTACTCCTTCATGCTTAATAGATGAAGTATTGAAATGCTATGAACTGCCCCTAAATGTCCCTTATGTTAGTTGCTGAGTAATAGAGATGCTTTTATTGAGAATTATTGAAATGTACAACACATTGAACTGTTAATGTGATTCGCTGCCTGAGAATGAATTGATAATATTGCCCCTTATGCTTAACACTGCTGGAACAAGTAGACACTTGAATAATGAGATGCCTTATAAATGATAGAATAAGAAATGAACTGGCTATGCTATCGAACCAATGAACTGAATGAAACACTAGAATCATGTACTATCTGTATAACTGTTGCAAGAATATGAAATGTTGCCTGTCCCTTATAAGAAATGAATGAATGAATAAATGTCCCTATGAAATGAATGAATGTTAAGTTCCTCTTAAGAAAGGAATGATATGAGATACGTTACAATGAAGCAATGAATGAGAAATGATAAAGCTGGGATCGCTGAGATCACCAAATGAAATGATGGTAATGATGAAATGAATAAGTCATTGAATATGACTAATGATGCACTGTTGCCTTTACTTTCCTTAATATATTTTACCATGCGATTATGTTCACAATCGAGTCGGACACGCATTCGCATGGTCATGGACAACTTGTATACAAGGTTTGAGTAATAATTTCCTCGAACGGTTCCTAGGGCCCTGGGGACCGATTCGGCCTAGGAGGAAATAATGATGAGTGCTATGGGAGCACGGATAAGGCAGGGTGGCATAGAGGCTCGCCACCTACTATGCTGACCGTATTATCTTAAAATGAAATGAAATGAGAAGAGTCCATATGGTTTAACAACACCAGTGACCATGTAGTCAGGATGCATGCTAATGAACGTTTTGTGCAGGCAGAGTAAGTATATCAGATAACCTGTAATTGATACAGGTACGAGGAGTCGGCTATCGGTAAGAAATCACATAATTGTGATATTGTATAAGTTGGTTTAACTTGCCTGCTTAACATGTTCCATTTAGTATGCTAGAAAGATGCCTTGCTATAATCATTGCTCAAACACAACATACATGCTAAGTGATGCTTGAAGTGAGAACTGTTATAACATGCTTAAAATGTTAATGTTAACGATGCCTCAATGATGCCTTTGCATGATAACACCAAGAATGATAAATGATATGTCCACATGAATGCTACTAAGAATATGTTTACATGCTTCACTCTGATTATTGCCCATGAACTGTAAACTGATGCTAGGCCCCAAATAGAAAGATCACTCTAATAAATGCATGCTTAAATGATCACTTAAATGTTGGTTTATGCGAGTGGGTTGGATTCCGCTCGCCAGTACATAGATGATGTGCTGACCCACGTTTTGTGGGCAGGTGCTTGTGCTTGGAATGTTCTACACACGAAGTTTAGCTGGATTGGTCCCGCGGCATCGAAGATTTGTTGGGCATACAGAAGCTCTCCTTGCACAAGATGATGTCTTCTGTTTATAAAGGGCATAATGTATGGAACATTGTAATCAGTTGTACCAGTAAGATTGTAAGCCAAGTCGGTATATCGAGTTGTAATCCATTATATCCAAATATCAAATGTAAGCTGTATAGCATTGTTCAGTTAGTTTCCAATGTAAAGTGAGATGTGCTGTAATCATTGTACTTCAATACAAGTCTTGTACTCTTCTTCAATTATCAATAAAGAGAATAAAGTTCTACATATCTCTGTGTGGCTTCAAGTTACTCTTTTTCTTCGCTGCTATAAAGAAGTGATGTACTTCTATTTCATAAGAAGGATTGTCCTCATTAAATTCAATTTATCTGCTTCTGCCGCTGCGATGTGTTCCTATTTGAAGAATAATCGATTATGTACCATCTTTGCCTTGTACAAGTGCAATACCAGACTTGTACGGCATCACGCCCAAGCGAGGACGATCGATTCCAAGAGATAAAATATGTGAATAAATGACTCTATAAATCGGGGCGTGACAAATTGGTATCAAAGCACGGCTTTACGTCCTTGGTCTCTTCTTTGGTTCGTTTCAAATCAAAGTTGCATCGATGATTGACCAAAGTTGCTTCCGCAATCACTCAACATTGCTTTCGCGATTAAATCAATGATTTCTTCCGCAATTATATTGTTGTTGTTCTGTAATCATCCTATGTTGTTCGTGTCTGAAAGATCATTGACCCTCTTGGCTGCTCACTGGATGTTCCATACAATAAGTCTATATACATTGTGATGCCCCTGAAAGAATGATTGTTGTTGGTTTGGACACAAATAACCCAACAATGACTCGATGCCATAGTATGCTATATTGTGAATGCTGTTAGAAATGTGGGAATATAGAAAAGTGGCTGGGTATACTGTAATAAGTTGAGAATTGCATGTGATGCAGAAAGAGTTGGGAATGAAATAATTGATGGATGAGTTCAACAGAATTGGTGAATTGACTCATGTGTGCTGGCTACTGCTTTCTAGACCATAAGAATGTTGGCTTATACTATTGAGACCCCGAGATGTTGGCTAAGTGTTGTGATCATCATAGATCACGAATGTCTGAAATAGAATTGAGTGGTATTGTTTAAGGATGGCTTCATTTCTGAGTGGTATATTGCATCTACCACCTCAGAACGAGATATATGTTGACCCTTTCCATAGAATAGCAATGAGACTATCTGTGAGTACTGGGTAGTGCCAAGACTTAGCTAGGAGTCATGTATTGTGGTTAGATGACTCGAGTGTCCTTTGACGGTGATGTTATATTGGGTAGCGAGATTGTCGGAAATTATAACTGGTGGCTTGGTTAGAAATTGTTTAGTCGAGTGATGACTCAGACTAGTAAGACCGTTAGTATGCTATGGGTAAATAGACTTGGATAGAGAATATTGTGGCTTAGAACATCTGAATGTTGACTTCGATTGGTTGAATGTAAATCAAATATGGCTAATACAAAGTTGGTTGCCAAGCTGAAAGTTTGAAAATATTGTCGGTGAATCAAAGGAATATTAGAAATCTGTGCCTTGACCCTAAGGTGTAATAGATGTCAATCCATCTTGATCACCAAAGGATAGTCATTGCATAGATGCATGATGCTGAAGAATTGAATTGTACTAGAAAAATAACAAGTAGTGACTCAGAATACTGTTGTTGCCTAGAGGATGGTTAAGTGATACATAAAATGTCGGATTGAATGGGATGAACTACTTGACCATTACTGCATGAGATTAAGAATGCCGTAAGATAGTTGATGATTGAGAAACAAATGGAAACGAGAAATTTCAAACGTGTTGGATAATGTCGGTATAGATGATTGTTGGTTGGGACATAGATTGTTGGCTTATGACTTAGTGGTGTGACTTCGTCATACCGACCGAATAGTATGATTCTATAGTCCTGTTGAGACTAACGGAATCGATGACCCTTGAATAGTTAGCCTTGGCTTATGGGTTTGTGTGAGTATAAAGGAATTGGAATAGAAATTGAATCATTGGAAATTTACTTGATGGATTATTAGAACGATGAAGATCGTATGTCGAATTTGGAATTGACCGTAATGTTGATAGATCGATCTTAGTCGATTGTTGGGTAAGTCTAGAATGAGCCTCTGTGGGAATTATTTCCTTGAGGAAGACCCTGAATAGATAGACTTGACCCTAGCGACCAGTTGATGATTTACCAATTGCTGGCTTAGCCCAATTGGCGATTCATTATTCAGACTGAGTTAAAACCCATAGGTTTGGGTAGAGTTCCTTAGAACTGTTGGTTGCTTGTCGGCCTTAAGAATAAGAAACTAGTATAACCCTAGTAGCCGTCCACTCTAGGGGAGTCACCTGAATGATTAAGTTTAGCTGTCAGTGTAGCTAACCTTAGAGATTGATTGAATAATAGGTGACCATTGGAGACCCATAGAATAACCTTGTGGCATTGAATGAGAGATGGTGCTAATGAGTATTGACCTAAGGGAATGTATGCTTCAACTTGAGCCTTAAGAGATGTTTGACCATTGAGGATTATATGTCGGCCATAAGTGGGAATTGCAATCGTAAGGTAAGGCTTGAGTGTACCTATAGTCGGGTAGCTAAGTTAACCTTGACTGTTGCATAGAATTATACCCTGATTCGGGTAATCGATAGTGGGTGACTTCGGATTGTATCTTTTAGAAAAGATGAATTGCCTCGGTGAAAAATGTTGTTGGATTTGGGAAGGAAAATGATTGTCGTTGTGAAACCTTGATATGATTGGCTCTAAGTTAGACCCTTGATCGAATGTCAGAAATGTTATGCTTGGATGGAGATTGTCCCTGATGTTAAGTGGTGGCCTGGAAGATAGTGATTGGGGCAAAGTGAATAAAGCAATAAGTCAATTAAAGGATGCTAAGTTGGATTTAGAAAAGAGAGTTATATTGTGGCTGATCGAATCGCACTAACATGGAAGTTGGCTGAAGTACATATGTTTTGGGGACGCCTAAAATATGTGTATGGATCCAGCAGAAGTGATTGGTTGTGACTGAGATAACATTATGGGAAGAATTTATCGCACTAGCACGGACTTTGGCTGAAATGCATATGTTTTGGGGACGCCTAAAATATGTGTATGGATCCAAACGAAGTGATATGTTGCGACTGAAATAGAAATGTAAGGAAAATGTTGGCGAATCAATGAGAAGTTACAAGTAATTGAAAAAGAGATAGACAGATCGAATCGTTGATGGATTTAAATGGTACAGTTGGATAGATATTTTAAAATGACCGAGTGGGCTGAAATGAATATTGATTTGAAGCTGAATGAGTAAACTCATGGTGATTAAGTGAATCTTATAGAAGACTTGTTTCCTTAAGTTTCGAGGACGAAACTTTTTCTGAGTGGTATATTATGTAATGCCCCGCTCCGCACGAGGCATTTGGTTGGCTTATTGGATGGGATCAGAATATTGGACCGTGACTTATGTTGGGAATCAGGAGAATTGAGACTGATGCAGTCTCTCTTAGCTGGCTAGACGGAATGGATATTGGAACGTGGCTCGCTGGAGGAGCTACGCTTAGTGGAATTTTGGGTGAGTGGAACTGTCCTTCCTCCTCCTTACTCCTTCATGCTTAATAGATGAAGTATTGAAATGCTATGAACTGCCCCTAAATGTCCCTTATGTTAGTTGCTGAGTAATAGAGATGCTTTTATTGAGAATTATTGAAATGTACAACACATTGAACTGTTAATGTGATTCGCTGCCTGAGAATGAATTGATAACATTGCCCCTTATGCTTAACACTGCTGGAACAAGTAGACACTTGAATAATGAGATGCCTTATAAATGATAGAATAAGAAATGAACTGGCTATGCTATCGAACCAATGAACTGAATGAAACACTAGAATCATGTACTATCTGTATAACTGTTGCAAGAATATAAAATGTTGCCTGTCCCTTATAAGAAATGAATGAATGAATAAATGTCCCTATGAAATGAATGAATGTTAAGTTCCTCTTAAGAAAGGAATGATATGAGATACGTTGCAATGAAGCAATGAATGAGAAATGATAAAGCTGGGATCGCTGAGATCACCAAATGAAATGATGGTAATGATGAAATGAATAAGTCATTGAATATGACTAATGATGCACTGTTGCCTTTACTTTCCTTAATATATTTTACCATGCGATTATGTTCACAATCGAGTCGGACACGCATTCGCATGGTCATGGACAACTTGTATACAAGGTTTGAGTAATAATTTCCTCGAACGGTTCCTAGGGCCCTGGGGACCGATTCGGCCTAGGAGGAAATAATGATGAGTGCTATGGGAGCACGGATAAGGCGGGGTGGCATAGAGGCTCGCCACCTACTATGCTGACCGCATTATCTTAAAATGAAATGAAATAAGAAGAGTCCATATGGTTTAACAACACCAGTGACCATGTAGTCAGGATGTATGCTAATGAACGTTTTGTGCAGGCAGAGTAAGTATATCAGATAACCTGTAATTGATACAGGTACGAGGAGTCGGCTATCGGTAAGAAATCACATAATTGTGATATTGTATAAGTTGGTTTAACTTGCCTGCTTAACATGTTCCATTTAGTATGCTAGAAAGATGCCTTGCTATAATCATTGCTCAAACACAACATACATGCTAAGTGATGCTTGAAGTGAGAACTGTTATAACATGCTTAAAATGTTAATGTTAACGATGCCTCAATGATGCCTTTGCATGATAACACCAAGAATGATAAATGATATGTCCACATGAATGCTACTAAGAATATGTTTACATGCTTCACTCTGATTATTGCCCATGAACTGTAAACTGATGCTAGGCCCCAAATAGAAAGATCACTCTAATAAATGCATGCTTAAATGATCACTTAAATGTTGGTTTATGCGAGTGGGTTGGATTCCGCTCGCCAGTACATAGATGATGTGCTGACCCACGTTTTGTGGGTAGGTGCTTGTGCTTGGAATGTTCTACACACGAAGTTTAGCTGGATTGGTCCCGCGGCATCGAAGATTTGTTGGGCATATAGAAGCTCTCCTTGCACAAGATGATGTCTTCTGTTTATAAAGGGCATAATGTATGGAACATTGTAATCAGTTGTACCAGTGAGATTGTAAGCCAAGTCGGTATATCGAGTTGTAATCCATTGTATCCAAATATCAAATGTAAGCTGTATAGCATTGTTCAGTTAGTTTCCAATGTAAAGTGAGATGTGCTGTAATCATTGTACTTCAATACAAGTCTTGTACTCTTCTTCAATTATCAATAAAGAGAATAAAGTTCTACATATCTCTGTATGGCTTCAAGTTACTCTTTTTCTTCGCTGCTATAAAGAAGTGATGTACTTCTATTTCATAAGAAGGATTGTCCTCATTAAATTCAATTTATCTGCTTCTGCCGCTGCGATGTGTTCCTATTTGAAGAATAATCGATTATGTACCATCTTTGCCTTGTACAAGTGCAATACCAGACTTGTACGGCATCACGCCCAAGCGAGGACGATCGATTCCAAGAGATAAAATATGTGAATAAATGACTCTATAAATCGGGGCGTGACAACCTAGCCCATATAATTCGTCTCAGAATAAAAACAAACATAACACAAGAACAACATAACAAAATTGATCAATCAACAAAGAACAGGAGGAATCAAATTTTTAAGGCAGTTATAAGAGGCAATTGCAGAATTGGAATCAAAAGAATGGAACCTGCAACTAGATCTCTAAATGGCCTAAGCATCCTCGATTGTCCTGGCGAAAGCTCGCCCCTGCTGGCCTCCCCTGGCCTGCTGCTGATGCTGTATGTACCTCTGCTGCTGAGTCGGTAAGGGTAATCCCTTCTGCTGGCCCATCGGAGCCCTAGCTCCTGCTCCCTGCTCTGTCCGTCCAGATGACTCAGGACACTCTCTCAGCCGATGATCGGATCCTCCGCAAAGTAAACATCCGCCCAGCCTCTTATGGCATTCGCCGCAATCGTGCCCCGATCTCTTAGAGAAGGGGCAAATAATGACAAGCTGCTATCCCGGAGCCTGCTGCTGCCTCTGTGGCTGTTGTGCCTGCTGAAAGGGTACACGGTCCTGAAATTGCCGCTACTGAAAGTAGACCCTCGGCTGCTGATACTGCTGCTGAAACTGTAGAGATGGCATCTGCTGTGGATACTGCTGCTGAATCTGTAAGAGGGGCATCTGCTGCGGATACTACTGCTGAATCTGTAGGTGGGGCCTCTTGGCCGGGCCCGCACTGCCACTAGCTTCCTGAGTGTCTAGCATCCTCTTCTCCTTCAGTCCAAGATCGTCCTCTGCTGCCATGGCTCCTACCAGAATCTGCTCGAAAGTGGCGTCACGGCTGCTCTTGGTATATGGCCTGATCTCCCTGATCAAACCCCTGCGGAACCTCCTCGCCTTCCCGGCCTCAGTAAGATCCTCAACGAATCTACCCAAACGGCAGAACTCCCCGACGTATTCCTCAACGGTCTGGTTCCCTTGAACCAAACTCTCGAACTGTGCCTCCAAGGCACCGAGTGCTGTATCGGGAAAGAATTTCTTCTTGAACAGTTTCTTGAACGCTGCCCACGTCTGACCGGATGTACCAACCCTCGGGTCCGTCTTGTACCAAGTACGGGCCAAGTCCTGTATCTGACTGGCTGCTGCCTCGATCTATAATCCAGCTGGTATCTATGCCAATCGAAATATCTCCTCAATGTGCTCTAACCAATCGTCAGCATATATGATACCCTCTGTACCCTTGAAGTCTCGAGGTCCCATCTTCTTAAAAGATTAGATGACTGGAGTCCTCGGCTGATACGGCTGCATCTGACCTTCCTGTGGCTGAGCAGCCACCAGCTCTACTGTCGTCCTGACCAACTGGTGAGTATCTTGTATGCTCTGTCGAAAATCAACAGACTGGCTCTACTGTATATGCTGCTGAGTCTCCAGGAATCGCTGGAAGAGGATAAACATCTGAGCCGTATCCACTGTCCCTGAAGGTAACTACTGCTGATACATTTTCGGAATGACGGGGGAAGACCTCCGGACAGGTGGAGGTGCACTCCCAAAAGCTGCAGAAGCTCCTATATGAGTAGAAACAGGAGGTGTTGTGGTCCCAGCATCCACAATCGGGCGAGGGATGCTAGGCCTCTCACCAGCCTCTGCTGGGCCAGAGCGATGCGATTGTGTCTCAATCACCATCCTGGAGACAGATCAAACAAGGAATCAATACTGAGACAGAAACGATAATTCAATGGAGGACAGTTATTTCAAGAAAGCAATCTTCAACAGGAATTTAGATGACAGGAATTCAGTTAAGAGTTTTTTCTAATGTGATTGAGTACCTCAAAATAATCCTAATCCTACTGCAGGCTGTAGTGATACTCTAGTTCGAATACCACTACACAAACTCGACCTGCATGGGCCACCACTAAAAATGTATCACGACCCGCACCCACCGTGAGGGTATAAGTACGTAACAGTGCCCAGCCTACGCCGCAGTATCGGCGGTAGAACGCTGTTCTAGGTCATGAACTATATCTAACATAATATGAATACTCTCCAAAAATGAGGCCAATCATAGAAGGTACAACTCAATCACAATCTAAGGTAGAATATAGCACGATGGAATAGATAAAAAATCCTCAACTGAGGTACAACAGTCATGAAATAACATAAGTCTCAATAACTACCAGTCTCCATAATAATACAACTCTGAATCCAGACAACTACTAATATAAAAATACGAAACAGTCTAGACTAACTACACTAAGCATGGGTATCATCCTCAGCAGCTGCCTGAACCTTCCCAGGGGTCCAGGTCGCGAGTGTCATCTAGGCAAGCTCCATAGTAAGGGGTGCAGGATTCCTCATCATCCTCAGTAAAAATTTTAACAGGTCCAGTCAGGACGGAAGCGAGCATAATACATCTCACGCAGATCATAACAGGTTAGAAAATATAAACATGCAAGAGAGTACGATACATGAAACTGAAAGAAGGTACATGATGTAAATAAAGAGAGAACTGTATTAGAAATATCTACTATAAGTAGAGAGTTACCAGTGACTAGTAATTTAGAGTACAAAGTCGACATGTGAACGGCTGGATTTGCACATGAATATACTAAAGAGGTGCACACTGTTATACTACTTTGGAATTGTTCACATGACTATTTATACTCCCCCATACCCCAATCAATCCACAAGGATCCAAACAAGTTATGTTACGTACATGATTTTCACATGAAAGCCCATAGATGGGTGTACATGAAGTATACATGAGGTCTCAGAAACTGAGTGCACATGAATTCCACATGAAGGCCCATGAAGGGTACACATGAAGTATAGGTTATACATGAATTATACGAGAAACATGACCGAACATGATAGCACATGAGAGTACACGAGCGAGCATGAAGCACATAAGAAACATGAATAACATGAGAGTGAGGAATACACGATGTACATAAAACACACGACATGATGTATCCGATGCTCCCGAGGGGGATAACATCTCAAGGTAGGGATCCATATAGTACCAATCCATGATAATATCATGACAGCATCAAATAAGGTAAACTAGAGCAGGAATATAGTTCTAAGCAAGTTATAAAATGATCAGAGAATGTACTTGCCTGGTATCTGAAAGTCTGAAGTAAATGTACTGTCCGAGATGAGGTACCTGACTCCTAGTTAGAGCAACGCAAGTCAAGATGTATACAGGGGATGATAATTGTAACCTACAATACATCTGCATGCTGTCTAGGTCAAACTAGACTAAAGTCAACACTTGGTCAACTCTAGTCAACTACACTAGTCAACTAGGTCAACTAGGTCAAGTCCTAGCCTAAACAAGTCTAACAAGTCTCACTAGGCCTAACCAAGCCTAGGCTAGCACTCACACATCATCACAAGGCCATACAAGCCAACACAAACCATACATCAAAGGCACATCTTATTTAGCTATTAATCATGAATATATATATATATATATATATATATATATATATATATATATATATATACAACATTACCCATACAATATGTAAATAGAGATAGAGAAAAACTAGCATGTAAGGGCCTATGTGGTTGGTGTGTGTACATAGTTGTGGACATGAAAGAGTATCAAAATACTAACTATTCTATACATGGCATGTAGGTTAAACTATCTACATTACAACATCTAATTGTACTTGACATGCATGGCTAACAAGTATACATCTATATTGGGCATAAGCATTCATTCCTATATAGATCAATTTATTTACAATTCAATTATCATATCAACATAGTATATATATATATATATTTACATATCCAATATATAGGTTACATTTACTTTAAGTTAATACAAATGTGTGAGGGATACACTCAACCATATATGCCATAGCTATATACATACATAACCAATTATATCATGCATACATACACATCATCTAACACACAATGCCTCTATATTATATATATGTATACATCAACATACACCAATCCTACACACATTAGATATAGCTATAGAGGGAAGAGAAAGAAGAATAAGGCATGACAAAACATTCTCAGTTTTCTGTGTGTGTGCATCCTCAGTAATGTGTTGTTTTGTGGGTCTGTGTTTAGATAGGAGAAAACAATACATAGAGAGTGAGTGATGTGAGGGTGTTATCACATGGCAAGAAGGGGGGTTTGTTAGTGTATACATGTGTATGTGTGTGTCTAAGTGTGAGGGGGTGTGTCTCATTTGTATAGGGGCACATGTGAAGGTGGGGGGTTAGTAGTACATGACATGTGTGTATATGTGAATAGGAATCTCAGTTGTGTGTGTGTTTGTGGCAGTGGTGTGTGTGGTCATGAGTGACAAACAAGTATGGTATTTGAGTTTTTTTCCCAGGAAACTGTGGGGGTTACTTCTCAGTTATTGTCAATATTTCAAAGTCCCTAATCTCACTGTCAGCCGAACAAGTTCTGAACCAATTAGAAATCAATCAATGTGAACTCAGGATATCATCTCAGTCAATTCTAACCCCAAACCTAAATTGAATATTAGAACAGTAATTTCCCATGCCTACAGCAAGATCAACCCATTCTCAGGTTTTTCAGATTAACACATGACAGTGCAGAGTTCTCAGGGTGTGTATTTTTACATACAGTAGTGTGTCAAGAAACATGGTGTATACATTAGAGAGCAGTAATGGTTTAGTTCTCAAAAAAATATGATTTAGATAGGGTTCTCAGGAAAATAGCAAATGACAGTTTATATATAGTAAGATATTGCACTGGCTGCAGGAAACTGGGTGTTCGAACATTCAAAAGCCAATCAAATCACCATAATTCAAACCCAGGCATAGCAGTTATGATTAGGTTAACAAATCAGTATATTAACGTAGCAAGCAACATGAATTTAACATTTAAAAATTCATAAAAAACTGGAAAATAAAATCATAGACTGATACTTAAACAGTTCATCCGATACCTATTCAAAACCTAAGATTATTAATCAAAAACTTAATAATACATCAAACAAATGGTTGGTAATCGATCTAGCACATGTGTACGTATCAACCATGCCGTATCGTATCCAAAAACGGGACACGAATGTGTCCAAATAAGTCAAAACACCCAAAATACTGAACTAACACAGCAGTGTCGTACGACGAGGATGGAGCCTCGTGCTCACGGCACAGAGCGACACATGTCTCGTGCTCATGCATGTGGGTTTTCCTAGGATAGGGCTAGGGGTCTAGCACCCTGAATCGGGTCGCGGCTGTGTCGTGTCTGAGTAATATGAGCGTATCAGACACGATTTTTCTGCGCATGTACAGCAGTACGTGTCCAGTGCGCGTACGATTTCTCCTCGTGTGGTGAACCATATGCTTCCAAATATTGGGAGCATAGTGTCAGTGATTTCCCCCAACAACTCCATAAAATTTTGTGTCCCTACGTATCCGACACAGTGAGTTATAGGGCCCGAGATGCAGGATACTGCATGCTGTCCAGAATAGCAAGTTCGTGTCCCCGTGTGGACACGACACAACACGAAAATCATAGATCAATGACACAAAATCAAACACTACACCTAGCACTACAAATTCATTCAAACACATTTCAAAATAATAATAAAAACACGAGTGTGGCATTTCATTAACACCTATACCTAGGTGTTGATACGTGTCCGATACGGACACGAAATGGACACGACTCGACACAAATCCAATACCTACGGCTAGGGGACACCTAGGGCTATGCAAAAATGCAAAGAAATCAAAAATCTAATAATTTTAGATAGGATTACCTATTCGTTGTTCTTCCTCAAGAAAACTCCTAAAATGAGGATTCCTCCTTGCTAGCCCAATGCTCCAAATTGCTCCAAAGCTGAGGTTTCTCCACATGGACATGAAATAGAGCTGGATTAGGAACTAATGCAAAAGAATAGAGTGGAAAAGGAATTAAAATGAAGAAACTAGGGCTTGAGGAAGATTTCTATACCTCTCCTTCTTGTAAACTTGGAAACTTTCTTAAGGAGGCTACAACTAATGGAAGATGCATTATATAGGGGTGGGATTCCCTATGTTGGCTGGCCAAAGCTCTAGGGTTAGGGTTTTAGTTAGTTGGGCCATGGGCCTCCCTCTCTTGGTGGGTTTCCAGGCTTCCTAGTTAAAGGCCTATTCTCAAAACAGCTCATTCTAACTAATAAGCCCAAAAGGAATTATCTACCAATTTTCTAACCATGACTTAAACTAACAAGTCCCACTTAGTCTATAGGTTAAGTCTCACTTCTAGGTTAGGCCCAATCTAGTCTAGAACCAAGATACCACATAGCAACTAATTAATTAATAACAAATTCACATACATTCCAATAAATTCTAATAAATCCTATTAAATTCGAATAAGTTCAAAATGACCAAAATACTCTCAAGCTAAAAATGATAAATGAAATACCCTAATCACATGGCTAGGCTCTAGGTCAAGCTGTCTCTAGGGTTACACTAGCAAAACACCAAAATCACAAGTCATGATTTTTAAATAGTTTTAAAATGATTAAAAATTACCATAAATCATATTATTATTTAAATATCAATTAAATAAATTAAAATACAAATTTCAAAATTATCATCATTTTAGAAAATTGGGTGTTACATTTTATTGTACATTTAACGTATCTAGGCTCATCTCGAGAGCTTCGATACGTTTTAACTGGTCAGGCGCTTCACTATTGTCCGCCTCGTCACCATCGGCCATTAATATGGACCTTGTGTGGATGGGTGGATGGGACAGTAGACCCTTCACTCTCTAGCTCATATGTCTGTGCCTCGTCATCTTGAGGATGAACTGGAAGGTTACGGTCTTCCTCAGACTCATTACTGTTGCTACCCCCAGTCTGGTGGCTAGCTGCGCCTATGGAGGCTTCTGTATCATATGGTTCCTCCTCAGATTATAAGGTATTATCCTGGATGGGGGGGTTGGCTACCCCCGGCGTCTAACGTGGTACCTAACGAAGATTTAGAATGCGTGCCTTGGAACACACCTGTGTTGGGTACCTTCGCCTTGCTACTCTCGGGCCGCTTCTTGGGCTTGGTGGCCGAGATGGAAGGATTCTTGGATGGCTTTTTAGAGATTGAGAACCCTGTGCCATATTGCATGTAGCGATACGGAGTTCATCTTCGTCTGTTTGCCGACCACCTGTCGAACCTCTGATATTTGGTTGACGTTGGATGTAGTCTTTGGAAGACGGAATGCCTCCTCGACGGTACGGTGGCTGCCTGTTAACCGCAACAGTTGATGGTAATTTGGGTACAAGGATGCCTTGATTTAGGCGTGCCCTGTGCTGTAGATTCTTGTTCCACCTTATGTGTGTGAAAGCGTCAAGTCCTCCACCTCTGTACCCCTATTGTAAGTATAGGAAGCTGCATGCGGGTACGATCAGAGAGGGTCTAGCGAGGCAGACTTCTATCACGTTTATAGGAATGGTTGCATGAATCCTTCTCTATGGGATATACCCCCTGGCTTGCATCACGTACAGGAGTGCTTAAGCGACAGAGGGGTTTAACTGGTCGAGGCATCGAAGCATGGGGCCAGTTTTGTATAACTTCCTATCGGCTGTATGTGACTGTCAATGCAGGCCTTTGGTCGGTCATTGGCGTAGAATGTTTGTTGCACGAGGCACGTATAGCCTTGGATTTCTTTCTATTACCCCCAGCGGGTGCATACTATTTAGAATCCAATGAGGGCTCGCCTGATGGATGGCAATTCTGTCGAAGACGGATCTTCTCGCCGGCAACGGTTTCTTTGTAAGGGGTTAACCGTCGCATGTTTTCTTCGACGTTGTGCCCTCGTCAGGCCCACCATAGGGGTACTGTCTTCCTCGTCGTATTTTTCTAAAGTAGGAATAGAGTGAGGTGGCATGGCCGATGTAGCCAAAATCTTCTCCGGAGCTTCAGCATTTAGAGGGTTCTGGATCACAGTCCCCTCTGTCGTGCTGCTCGTCGCAGCCGTCTTGGACACCCAGACACGTCGAGTCTTCTTCGGTTTTATGAACCACTTCAAAAGACTCGACTTCTATTCAGAAAGGAGATCTTCAAAAGCTTGTTGGTCGAAGCGTACGACCAGCATCTTTTGGGAAGATCCCTGCAAGTTATCGTCAGATTACATCACCACCTTCTCGTTGCAGAAGAAGGTCGTCTCCAGCAGAGTCGCCATTTTATTCGACATCACAAAAGGTTATACAAACTTTTTGTTTATTGAACTTGAAAAAAGGTACAATCGATTCCTATACGAGAAAATCTAAGTACAAGAATTCTGGAAAAGCGTGACGGTAGAGATCGAGCACTGCAGCACTCCTTTACTCCGTTGACGATCTGACGACGAGTTGGACTTGCTTTGGCTTTCTGGTACCTTTAATGGAACTCTAGGGTTACCGATCAAGAGGATGCCAGAGCTAAAGACTTCGAAGCTCTGCCTTTTGTATTTTGCCTTATGCTTCTATCCTCTCTGTGCGTGTCCTCCTTCTCTTTGTTGAAGGGAAAACTTCTTCTATTTATAGGGTAAAAGGGGCACATATGCGATGTGCACTCGATTTGAGATATAAAGGAATCTGCTGTCAATGTACGGTGCGGCTTCTGCTGAGCTGACACGTGGCGGACGTCGAGATTCCCTCTATCGAGATCTCGGTAGTTATCAAAATAACCGAAAAGGAGACATGTGGTGTGTGTCTATTGCTGGGAATCCTCTATTTCGATGAAGCCGAGTAGATCTTGGATTTTATCTCAGAGTAGGATTCTGTTTGATCTTCAGGAGGCTTTCGGTTTAAACAAACTGACTTGATACGCTCACATCAACATGTGCCAGCGTAAAAATTCACATGTAAAAGACTTTGAACTTTTATACTTTAAAGGTTTCTATCAACTTTAATAAGCGTAAAGTTTTGCATAGTCAGAGTCTTTAGCGTAAAACTTAAACCAAATTATCTGCATAAAAATTTCAAATTAGATTTTCACTAACTTGATTTTTTTCTTTTTTTCTTTTTTCTTTTGGCAGTGGACTTGCAGGCTCACCCACTAGCATAAATATTTGGCTCATCAGCTGGTATGGTAGGCTCAAATTATTTAGAGAACCTGTCCCATATGGAGTTTCTCCAATCGAATCCGGAGTACCCTGTAGAGAGAGCACAGTTGATAGCTGCCCAAGGGGATGGAATGCTGCTATCCATGATTAATGGAGAACTGTTGACCTCGCTGGATGGCCAACAATTTGCAAAACCAGCTTTCTTATTCGGGGATGCGATAGACTTCAAGTCACAAACACACCCCAAGAAGGAGTCATGGGTGTTCAAGTCTGGAGATAGGGCAATGTATCTCCCTGACATGGATAGAGATTATCCCCTGTCCGTATTTATCCATGCCACCCATCCCCGACAGATGCTGTGGAATCTGACTCCCAGCAGTCATGGAAGGCCGGGTAGAATCATATTCAAGAGGGATAATGCCAACAAATAGGGTATCACGTCAGTGTTCCCAATGGCGGTGTCGTTCCTTTCTCTGGTCTCTTGCCAGGATTTACTTCGAGTGAAGATTCGGCTTTAATCCAACCGGTGCAGACCCAGATGTTCATTAATAAGTTCATAAGGGCTGCGGTATTATATCCCCAGACAAACCCTAGGCTACCGGGATGGTTGACTCCATTTAACCAGAACTGGATCCAAATTAGTGTTTGGATCGTGAAGAACTTCAAGACAGATTTGGAAGCCATCGGTCTGTATGAAGCAGTGGCCTCCACTAGTCAGGGTATACCACCGAACAGTAACTTGTTCATGGCCCTATGTAGATATATATTAGTTTAACAGGAACCTTTGCGACCCCAAAAGGTGAAATGGGTTTCGCACTCTATGAGATGCAATTCATCTCAAAGCTGCCAATGGGGGAAGCCCCATATAAAGAATATGTTCCCTCCAACCGGGAACTTGCTGAAATCAGGAAGAAAAACCCTCAATTGGTTGAGTATATGAAGAGTTGATGTGCCATTACATGATTTGAACTACTATGCATGAGAGTGGATCTCATCTAGCATACATCAACAAGTGGACAACATATCTCTTTTTCATAAGGATAAGATATCCAAAGATGATAAAAAAGATTTTAGGAGAACAAGGCTCCAACTATCAACACTGGTTCAACAATTCCTGCTGATAAAATACGGGATATGATTATTAGCGATAAATTTCGAACAAATATTTGTCCACCAAGACTGGAGAGTTCTCTGCTGGAACCGAAGCCTTGAGCTTCCTCAGATATGGCAGCCAGAAGATCTCCAAGAAAGCCTTGTTGGCAGGCTTCCTTTCTCTATGGTTGAGGAGATGGGTTGTACGGGACTGGTACAGTTGATCGAATCCCGAAACGTGCTATGGCCAGCGATACGTTTGGTGTTTAAAACTAGAATTAACCTGCTATCAGCAATGGTGTGCCGAATAAACGCATGTCTGAGGACTTTTGGTGAGGAGCTAATCAACAATGCTCCTCACCGGAACGTATTTCCTAGGGTAGAAATGCCCTACACTTACCTATTGGCTGTTGCACCACAACTGCAATTTGTTGCCACCAGGCCCGGAGATGTGGGGGTCTTCTCTGAAATTCAGCAAAGCTACATGGACTGCCACGACAGTGGCAGATACCCGAGCAGTATTGAATTATTCTTATGGTTGGAACTTTTTCTGTACCTGGCCACAGTTCCAGCCACTGCTTCGCGTTCAATTTGAAGATGAAGTTAAGGAAGAACTACTGTCTGTGCCAGTTTTCAGATGGCTACAGTGCATCAGACCCTCCCATCTGATGTACAGAAATGAAGACAGTTGTGCATTTGAACCATATCTACCAAGTAGGTTCGTCGCCAATTTGGATATGACCAACTTCATGTTGGTAATCCCTCTACCAGTTTCGTCATTATGGAAAGCTGATTGATGGTGCAAGAGGTTGGAGATATTTTAGCACCGCCTGTACCGGTGCTAAATTCAAAGTATCAACTGCTACTAGCACCACCGAGCTACGTATACTTCATACGTATGCTCACTTTTATGCTTCCATCCGCTCCTTCGCCCATGGCTACAACCTGAGAGGTAGTCTAAGATGGCCTAAGGAAGAGAATGTTGAGGAGCCAGTCAGGGTACCATCAAACATACCTGGCGACACAACTGTTCCAGATCAGTATCTGGAAGTTATCCGTACGGAAGTTGGGGAAAAGGCTGCAGAACCTATCATTATTGGCGAGTCCCATAAACGAAAACAAAGTGCAGCTGTTACTCTTCCAGAGAAGGCCCCAGAAAAGAAGAAGAAGACTACCACCAAAGGGCCTTCTAGACCAAGGGCCGCTACTCCAGAGATTGATATTCCAGTCGAGGAGCCGCAACATATTGCATCTTCTTCACCTCATCCTGGAGAAGGGTCCTCGGCCTCCCAACAGCAACATCAATGAAGCTGCGGTAGTCCTATCTCCAGGACGCCTCAGCTCGTCGCTTCATTTAACTTTGCCACAAAAGGCACAAGTTGTTCAAGACGTTGCCCCAGTACATACTGTTGATCAAGAGCCCATCCCATCAGATGAACCAGCTATTAATTTTGACGATGAACTGGGATGGGGATTATGACGCGTACTTGGCACGTCCCACACCTACTCCAGGTAATATAATTTATACAAAATCTATACAAAATTATGATTTTTGTATATTAACTTATTTTGTTTAATTTTTGTAGGTGTTATTATTGCATCGAAGCCCGTGGCTCCTCCTCTCCTCAAGAAGATATTTATGAAGAAAATAGAGTCTGAGGAAGAGGATTCTTCTTCTTCAGAAGAAGATGCTCAAGAAGAAGTACCACGAGAGCCCAAAATGGAGACTCAGAAAGAATGTCCTCCATCTATGGAGGTACAACAGAGCTAGAAAAGCAGGCTCACCAGAAGTGTCTCCTCCTGCTGAGGCAAGGATAAAGAAGAAACTACAGTAGAATTTACTGTAGATGATGAAGAGGCTACTGAAGAAGAATTAGACTTCAACGAAGAATCAGTTTAGAAGGACTCACTGCAACTGAAATACTTGAAGATTCTGCAGAGCCAGCAGCTGAAGAAGGTGACGAAGGCATAATCAAATCATCAACTAAAGCTGGAAACGTTGTAATAGCATCCTTTGCTTTTGTTTCTGATCCAGTACAAGTTCCTGAAGAGACAATGCCCGAACCGGAGTCAGCTGCTACAACTACCATTCCGCCCACACTAATCACCGCCACTGAAACTCAAGTAGTTTCAGCTCCAAAACGGCTGGAGTCAAATGCTGAAGATACTGTTCCTGAAGCTCCTGGGAATCAATTGGCCATGGTAGCAGTGACAACAATGTCTTCATCTCAGCCCTACCAAGGCAACATCTGCTCCTAGTCTTCAGAGAATAGATTTGATAGACATCGCCGCAATGCCGAGCTCAAGTACAGAAATGAATCTCTTAGTTGAGATTCATACTGATACTTTTTACAAGACTCTGGCGGCTCTAATCAAAATGGTCCTGAATAAGGCCTCAATTATGAGAGCTTGAAGGCGGCGATTGCTCTTACTATCAGAAATGTCGCCATGTTCAATGATGCGATGAGAGCAAGGCGTTGGAGAAAATCGTGGAGGGACTTGAATAGCCCATCAAAGAATATCTAAAGCTGTCAAGTGAAACCACTGAAAGTCATCCAAGAGAGTATGACGCTCTATCGGCTGAATACCTTGCTTGGGAGACGACTTTTAATGAGGCCCTCCATGAATACAGCATCAAGGTCGCCAAAGAAAAAGCTTTTTTGGCTGGAGCGAAGCCCGAGCTGGATAGCCAGAGAGAAGCCTATGAAACTTCGAATATAAGAAGTCATCAACATAATGATAGAATTTGCACGAAGTTGAGGCTGAGCTGGCTCGCTTGAAGGCAGAGAGGGAGCAGATGATCAAAGCTCGGGACCAGCACCTAACTCAGAGCTCAATTTTGGAAGAATTCTATGAGCTGAATCTACCATCAAAAGCTTTGACGAAGCCAAGGATAAGATGATAGTCAGTTTTGCTGGACTTTCTCATATCTGTACTCCCGAAGCTCGATGCTCTGTAGCTACCAAGAAAGTATTGAGCTATCGTGACAAGCGTCTAGCGAGCTACAGAAATTACTTCAAGATGTCTCTGCCCCGCCTTAGGCAAATAAAGGGCTTTTGTAATCTTCTATCTTTTTTCATTCTGTAATATTTACAAGAAATGAATAAAATATTTGTTTTGTGATCCTATCATTTATTTTGAATTTAAATAATAGGTATGAGATAGAAAACTTATTAGAGGTAATATGGACATGACAAGTTTTCTAAACTCAAATTATATCTCTACAGAGGTAATGTGAACATGATAGATAATGAATCTCTTTTTCTGTTTAGAGTATACGACACTATCAGAGGTAATATGAACGTGACATCGTAACAACTCAAAGAAAAATATTAATATCTATTCAGAGGCCAAATGGACATGATAGATAGAAAAAGAAGTAGACTTAATATTTATTCAGAGGTCATGAGAACATGATAAATAATAAATCTCTCTTTTTAATCATCTGATAAGACAGAAGATCAAAATTCTCTTCAAGGAGATAAGTAATCAGCTTAACCAAACATTAGTAGCTGAGAATAAGGAAAAAATTTATACATAATATTTCTTTAAGAATTTGCCATTAATCGGCACCATGAGCAGATCTCCATTAGGTTTAGACAACCTATAGGCACCAGTGGAGAAGACTGTCTCGACGACATAAGGACCTTCCCATTTTGCTTGGAATTTCCCTTTGCTCTTATGAGCCATCACCATCGGTCTTCGAACAGCTAGAACTAGCTCACCAACTTTAAATACCCTCTCTTTAACTTTACGATTGAAAGTTCGAGATATGCGGGCTTGATATAGCTCAATGTGCTGTTGCGCTTGAAGACGCTTCTCGTCCAATCATTCAAGTTCTTGGAGTCGTAAGCGATCATTGTTCTTGTAGTTAGCTCATTAGTAATGCTATTCTAGGAGATGGAATCTGGATTTCCAGTGGAAGAACAGCTTCACATCCATAAACCAGTAAAAATGGTGTAAAACCAGTGGAGTTCGGACTATCATTTGGTAAGCCCATAAACATTCTCTAAGTTTTTTATTCCAATCATGTTTATTAGAAGAGATAAACTTTTTGAGAAGTTTGATGATTGTCTTGTTGAAAGCTTCGGCCAAACATTAGCAGCTGATTATAAGCCGTAGAAGCTAGATTTTGGATCCGATTCTTATCACAGAACCGATAAAATGCCTGACTGGCAAATTGTGGTCCATTGTCATAATTATCCGTCGGAGAATCCCGAAATAATAAATGACATGATGTTGAATAAGTTAACCACATTAGATATTTTCACTTCAGTAAGGGAACTGCTTCCGTCCATTTAGAAAAGTAATCGGTTATAGCTAGTATACACCGATGTCCCTTGACAAAGGAGGGTTAATCGGACCAATAATATCCATACCCCAAGCTTCGAAGGACCAAGAAGCTGCTGTAGGATGTAAGAACTCAGACGGTTGATGAATAAAATTAGTATGAATCTGACACGCTTTACACCGTTGGCATAATCTACAGCATCTGCTATCATGAAAGGCCAATAATATCCCATTCTTCGAATGCGGTCTTGTAGTTTTGGACCCGGTTGATGAGCACCGGAGACATCATCATGAGCTTCTCGGAGTGTTTGCTTAGCTTCACTCTCAAAGAGACAACGTAGAAAAGTCCGTCATATGAACGACGATATAACATATGTAAAGAGGAATCATAATAGAATCGAAATGATCGCCTCTTGATTGATGCAGCTTCTTTTGGATCTTCAGGTAAAATCCCATGAACGCATAATCAATGAATGGACTTCTCCAATCCCTCTGTGGGAACTTGATTCTGTAGTATAACTCTGTTCAATATACAGATTATTCTTGACACAGAATAAGTCTAGATCCAACAAAGTATATGTTTTATCTTCTAATTGGAACAGCTAAGTCTGCAGCTAAACTAGCAAAGCATCAGCTTCCAAATTTTGAGAACGTGGTACGAATTCGATAAGAATCCTTTGAATGAAAGGACCAATTCGATTACCACTTGATGATAAGGAATGAGATCAGGATTTCTGACTTCATATGTCCCTCTTACTTGATTAACAATCAGTTGAGAGTCTCCATAAGTTTCCAGGAACCCAATGTCCAGTTATTTTGCTACTTGGAGACCAATTAGCAGAGCATTGTATTCTGCCACATTGTTGGAGCATGGCTCATTAAGAGAATAAGCACGGTATATGACCATTTATCAGGAGAGACTAGGACAATACCTACTCCGGAGACGATATTGCCTTTAGCTCCAACCTGCGAAGCTCCATCAAAATATAGTTGCCATATGTCATCCTTCATAGTCATGTTGCAATCTACGACTTCATCTAGAATGTCCTCATATAGCTTCGATGTTTCAGGTATAGGGTGAGCAGCTAAGAAATCAGCTAATACTTGACCCTTCACTAATTTTTGAGGTACATAGACCATATCATAAGGAGTAAGTAACATCGCCCAGGTGGCTAACTTAGAGTTAAGGATGCTTGGTTTTCTCATCAATACCCGAATAGGATTTATTCTGGAGATGACATGAATAGTTTGTCCTGACCCATAATGTCTTGTCTTTTGAATGGCAAAAACCAAGGCCAACATTCTTTTTTCCACAGGAGTATACCCATGTTCATCTCGACTATCATTCGGCGAAGATAATAAATTGCTTGTTCATGACCTTTGTCACTTTTCTGTGCAAGAAGAGACCAAGTGAATGATCTAAGGCTCGAACATAAAGCAAAAATGGTCTTCCTACCACTGGTGGTACCAGAACAGGTGGATTTGTAAGGTATTGCTTGATGACGTTGAAGGCTTTCTGACATGCTTCATCCCAGACAAATGATACACCTTTCTTTAATAACGGGAGAAAGGTTGACATCTCCCAGAAAGATTGGATATAAATCTCCTGATATAAGCAATGCGACCTGGAAGCCGCATAATTCTTTTAAATTGCATGGAGGACGCATTTTAAGAATTGCTTTAATTTTATCAGGATCAACATGGATACCCTGAGAAGTGATGACAAATCCTAAAAATTTGCCACTGGAAACCCTAAGAAAGACTTAGTAGGGTTCATCTTCAGTTGATGTTGACGCATCAATCAAATACTGTCTTCAAGTCTTGAATGTGATCATCTTTTGATCGACGTTTGACAGCAATGTCATCTACATAACATTCAACTGTTTTCCATAGATGTTCTTGAAAGATGTTGCTCATAGCCCGTTGATACGTAGCACCGGCATTTTTCAGACCAAATGGCATAACCGTATTGCAGTAAACCCAAGGGTGTACGAAAAGCAGTATGCTTCTCATCTTTTGGATGCATCTTAATTTAATTGTATCCTAAAAATCCTGCATGAAAGACATGCGTTCAAAACCACATGTATTGTTTATCATGACATCGGTAATCGGAAGTGAAATTTCCTTTGGACAAGCTGCATTAAGATCCCAAAAATCTATACAAACTTGGACTTTTCTGTTATTCTTCATAACAGGAACAATATTGGCAACCCAATCTGGGTGTTGTTCTTCACAAACAAAGCCACATGTAATCAGCTTTTTGACTTCTGCTTCAATTGCATCCATCATATCTGGTCGAAAATGCCGCTGTTTTGTTTTGCAGGCATGGCATTAGGAAGAATATTGAGTTTATGAGTAGCAACTTTAGGATCTAGACCCGGCATATCCTCATAACTCCATGCAAAGATATTAATATATTCTTTAATCAGTTTTATCAACTCTTCCTTTTCTTCTTCGGAGAGGTTTTTACTGATGAATATTGGCTTGGACGTAGTTCCGTCTCCAACATCAATCTGGATAATCTCATCTTCTGTAGGTGGTTGTCGCTGTTCAAAATGAAGCTCCCATTGAGTGTCCATTTGTTGTGTCCAAGGGTCATTCTCAAATGGCTCAGATTCATCATCAATTTAACCATGTTAACTGAGAATACACACTCAGATTCATCATAATAGTCTCCTCCAGAATATGAGGATTGTAAAAAACTAGAAGAACATTCTTTCATATCTTCTTGTACATGGGATGTATCCGATTCGATGAATTGGATTTCTTCAGAATCTGAGGATTGTGAAGAACTGGAAGAAAATTCTTCTTGTATATCCTCATTAAACATGTGGGATGGATCGTATCCTAACCCATGCCGAGTTTTCTGGTAAAATAGATCACCACATAATGGTAACCGTCTACCTTTGCCTTGATTAAGACCCGGTATAGTATTCAAATCATATCCCATATTCTGGATAATCTTGAGAGATTGTTGACTATATTTGTCAATTCAGATTCTTCCTTTACCTTTATCTCTAAGATCATCCGTCTGAACAAGGGATGTTTCTAGCCAGGCCAAACACAATTTGGCGCTTGTTTTTCTTATCAGACGGAATCACGAAATAAGATTCTTCGTGACGTCTATAAGTTACACAAGCTTGTGATGAAGCGGCTACAGAAAGAAGATAGGGAGAAATGTTAGAAACCTTTGAGCATAAGGTCCAACATCGACATGAGGAGGAAAGGAATTTTCCTTATGGTCAATGTATAAGGTTTCTTCTGTATTTATGTCATCTTTATATTGATGACTTTGATCATCAGAAGATAAAGTCATTCTCTCAATAAATTTGACAGCCATATACTCCAAAAGAAAATCTTTATTGATATTAGAAAGTACAGAATGATCAATATTTACATCATTTACAAGTTGTGTACTACGCTTCGGATTGATCATTAACGGACCGTCATCCGTCTTCTGCGTAGATGTGCCAAGGTTTATGATCAGTGGTGGTTCTGGATCATTCGTACGAGAAGTACGTCCCTTGACTTTGATCATAAGGGGTTGAACTTGGCTCTTGGCAGGAATACTCACTGATTCCTCAGACGAAACTCGAGTTCTTCCTTTGACCTTGATCATTAGAGGTTGGTTATTGACAGGTTGGGGTTGGATTCGACCTTTGACTTTAATCTTCAAAGGTTGCTCTTCCGGAGGATCTTCATTGACAGATGATCTTCAGCAGGTGATCGATCTTCAGCCATATCTGATATCTCCTTCACATGCTCTTGTTTATAGAGTATTGAGTCAGAAAAATAGGCTTCAACACCTTTGAAAGGATTGATATCTGCAAATTCTGTCTTCACAACCCCTTGAGAATCCACGTACTTGAAGCATTGATGGAGAGTTGAAGGTACGATATTATGCTCATGTATCCACGGTCTTCCAAGAAGGATGTTGTAGGATACATCTAAGTTGATAACATAGAAGGTCGCCATAGTTCAAAGATCACCAATCTGAATCTTCAGATGAATCTTTTCCAGTGGTTTACTTTTCCAGAGTTGAAACCAACTATTGTGGTACTAGTGTTTGTCAAATCACTAGTTGGAATCCTCAAAGGTCTTAGCATACTCTGAAGAATAATGCTAATAGACGACCCAGGATCAATGTAAATCCTGTCAATTTCAGTGGATTCAATATACCCTGTATAGCACAGGGGCCTATCGTGCTTGTTATGCTTCAACAGCATATCTTCTTGTGTGAAGGTGATGTTGGGAATTGCTTCCATCACACTATTGTAGGAACGAAATCGTAAAGCAGAATACTCTAGAGGGGGGTGAATAGAGTAGGCAGCGGAAGCTAATTAAAAACTTATTAGCAGTTAGATCACGGATAAAATAATAATCACAAAAGTAAACGACAGAATTTAAAAGTGATCAGAAGGCAAACGCAAACACCGAGATTTATACTGGTTTCCCTCTTGTGAGGACTAATCCAGTCGGAAGAACTCTAGCTTCCAGTTGAATCCACTATTGGAAAATCCTGCAAGTTTTCATACGAAGTCCTTGCAACTTCTACAGACGCGAGCTTTGATACGAAGAACTCGTCCAACTTTAATTGTGAAGAGTTGAATCTTCTATCAAGCCTCTGATTACAATCGCTCTTGAAACTTCTAGACCGCACCGCACTGGCAAATCGACTAGAGGATTGTAACTGGCTTGGAATTTGAAAATGAAATCTTTTAAAAACTCTTTGGAAGAATGTAAGCTTAAGAAGAGAAGAGATTGAAAGTGAATTGGTATTTTGAAATGATCGAAATGCTTCTCTATTTATAGCTTTTCCAAAGACAGAACTCTGACAGAATTTGGGCAGAATTCGGACAGAACTCTTTGTAACAAACCGTAACTGAAGGATGACCAAGTTCAAAAACCCAACATTCACTAACGTTCCAAATAACCGAACTCTGGCCGAACTCGGCCCGAGTTCTCCTGGGGTTCTGCCAGTTCATTTTTGGAGAAAATAAATTTTGGGTTTTTGAACAATCCTTCAGAAGCTTTTTATAAAAAGAATATTTTTCAAAAACGTAGGTCATTTGTAAAAATATGATGGTTTTGAAAAACATTTTAGGATAGCCTATTTGCCAGTACGACTCGGTGTACAATGTATTCCTAGACTCAATAAAATGAAAATTATATTGCTTAATAGGAAGTACATTCTGAATGGCAAACGGCTTCAGTCTTGAACATTGTTGATAACCATTGTTGAGCTGTGTCCAAAACATCGTAGGTAAACATCTGAGTTACTTGTATGTATATCGAGACAGAGTTTGATCAATTATTAAAATCAAGTTTGACTATGACCAATGAGCCAACAATCTCCCCCATTTTGATAATTGACAAACCTTGCCGATATAACATCTAAGCTTGGAATCAATTCAAAATAGTAACCAAAAAGAAATTATTCATAACCTGTATTCACAAAAATGTTAGATCCTTATTTCTCCACCGTTGTCACTTAGCAAAATAATTCCAAACGAGAACGAGAAAGCTCCCCCGCAATCAATGCATAAGTAACAAAAAAAAATATAGGAATAATCTATACAGGCATGGTATAAACAGTAAAAGAAATCAGATAGTCTAGAGAACACAACACAGGCATGTATTTGTCACCGGCAGTATTTGAGAAAGTATGAAGCAGCAAAAGATAGATAGTGCTACCATAATAATGAAACATATACAGTGCTGAATAATAGACTAAAATGCCAAAACTAAGGCATAATAAAAAACCATGTCCATGAATAGTCACATAATAGAAAAAGTACTGATAAAAACTAAAAAGTATTGATAAAATCTTGGAATGTCAGTGCATTTCCAAGTAAACATGAGACAAAAGTAACAGTCTCAATAATCTAACATCTCAAAACTTATCATCATCATCATCAACATCAGCTGCAGCTCCAGCATGTCCAGAAGGACCAGCTCAAGAATTACCAGTGCCAGAAGTGTGTGGAGTGGCGCCAGCGGTACGATACCAATCATAGGCGTTCCATGGCTGGAACAGAGAGTGAACTGCCTCGTCGTCAATGAGGTAGCTAGAAACAGAAGGATCTCGAGGCAGAGAGCAAGCAGAATGACCCGTCTGCGCAAACCTCAGATCGGCGAAGGAGTTCGCAATTGCCTGGAACCGAGTCACATCACGGAACTCGTGTTCCCTAGAGGTCTCAACATAAAAAGACTACAGATCTGATAAGTGCTGATGGATACCCTCAAATGTCATAGGGTAAGAATGAAGAGGAACATATGATGTGGAAGCAGTGGGAGTAGGTACAGGAAGAGTAGGTGTAGTAGGTGGAGGAATAGATAAAATGCTGCGACGAGAGAGTTTGAGAAATTTGGGCTCGGGGTCGACAGCACAAGTAGATAAATCAATATCAAATCTCTGAAAAATGCGAGGAATAAGCATCGCATAAGATAGGTTGTGGTCTCTCCCGTGACATCTACCCATCTGAATGATAGTCCTAGGGACAGAAAAAGGAATCCTCTTAAGAATATAATAGAGAGCAGAAAGCTCAAGTGCAGTGACATCATCTTTGGAAGTGGATTTTGGAAGTAAGGTGGAATAAATGATGCGATATAATTCGTAGTTAAACAAGTTCAAGTTATTAGCCTTGAACTTTCCAGGAAGAACGCGTGCGGGCGCATAAGTTCATTCTTGAAACTAACGAGTGTCGTGCCATCGGGGAAATCAAAATCAGTGATGTCATCGAGCGGGACACCTTCGTTTGGGATACCGAGGATTTCTGCTAACGTTTCATCAGTGAATTCGATATCAATTCCTCCGACACGTGTCCTCGCTGTAAAAGTGTCTAACACAAAATTAAAATAGAATAATCTAATGGCATTAGTGGCAATGGAGAATTGTAAGGTGACAAAATGTTGTAACCCTAATGCCTCAAAATAAGGGTGGTGATCCGGAAAGACGGTCCACTTAATCGGTGATCCGGTGCAAATAGTACGCATGACAAAATTGGCGTACCACAATAAAGCTTGATCGGAAGTTTTAAAGTAAAATTCATCCGACGCACCATCCTCCGATTGGACCGGAGAAAAGAGGCAATCCGTATGTGGATCTGAAGATGATGCCTCTTCACTGGCATTGGTCTTCTTCCTCTTGAAGGGATTGAACTTAGGCATTCTTTCCCAAAATTTCTACAAACCCTAAGTATTGAAAAGTGGAGGAAAGAATGGATTATACCTTCCAAGAATTGGATATGTTGTAGAGGATGACGATCTACGTACGAATCCAAAATTTTGAGGAAAAACTCCACAAGGATTGGAAGAATAATGATGGAGAAGAACTAGGGTTTCGGAGGGGCGGAGCTGCTGTTATGAGGAAGTGGGGAAGAATGAAGAAGGAAGCCTCGGGTTGGTGCTGGTATATATAAATACCCAGCCGAACTCTGGCCGAATTCGGACCGAACTCGGGCCGAATTCGCCAAGGGTTGCCTGGCTAATATATATATATATATATATATATATATATATATATATATATATATATATATATATATATATATTTAAATGAGGCCACATTCTTTTTCATTAATTCGTTTCAAATGCTTAATTCAAAGTTTAGAAATTTTAAATCTCAAAATAATATAATTAATATTATTTTACAAATTAATATTCTTTACTCAGCATATGTCTCAGATTAGCTATAGGAGTACTGTCCCAGCTAACGGAGGTTCACCGGGGAACTCTTAAATACCGCTTCGCTTCGACCGTAGTCGTGGTGACAGACAGACTTTTTTTAGGCTTGTCTCAAAAACAGTTTATGAGTATCGAATAAATAATTAATAAAACAAAATTAATTAATATTATTGATATCTAAAATTCCTAATTCTCGACGTAAATAGTTGAAACGATCTTCCGCTAAAGGTTTTGTGAGTATGTCAGCTAATTGATTCTGTGTGTCTATGTATACAAGGTCTATATCTCCATTTTGTTGATGATCTCTAAGAAAATGATGTCGAATCTTGATATGTTTAGTACGAGAATGACATATAGGATTCTTAGTCAAATTAATAGAACTAGTGTTATCACAGAAAATGGGTATGTATGAAAAATACAATCCATAGTCTTCTAAGGTTTGTTTCATCCATAAAATTTGTGCACAACAACGTCCTGCGGCGATATACTCAGCCTCGGTTGTTGATAATGCAACAAAATTTTGCTTTTTACTAAACCAAGAGACTAAAGCTTTTCCTAGGAAATGACATGTGCCGCTAGTGCTTTTTCTACCTATTTTGCATCCGGCAAAATCAGCATCAAAATAACCGGTTAGGTCAAACAACGTGGTTTTGGGATACCATAAGCCGATAGAAGAAGTGCCTTTAAGGTATCGAAAGATACGCTTAACTGCGCACAAATGTGATTCCTTAGGATTAGCTTGAAAATGTGCACATAAGCAAACACTAAACATAATGTCTGGTCGACTGGCAGTTAAATAAAGTAAGCTACCGATCATACCTCGATACTTACGTATGTCGACAGGTTTGCCTTGTTCATCAATATCAAGCTTGGTTGAAGTCGCCATTGGAGTGCTAAGTGGCTTTGCCTTCCATGTCGAACTTCTTTAGTAGATCATTTGTGTACTTAGCTTGATTTATGAACATCCCATTGTTGGTTTGTTTGATTTGCAGTCCGATAAAGAACTTCAGCTCTCCCATCATCCTCATCTCAAACTCATTCTGCATACACTTTGAAAGTTCTTGACAAAGAGATTTATCAGTAGATCCAAAGATAATACATCTATATAGACTTGAATCAAAAGAATATTATTATTCAAAGACTTTATAAACAAAGTAGTGTCAACCTTTCCCTTTGAAAAACTGTTATCAAGTAGAAAAGAGCTTAGACGATCGTACCAAGCACGAGGGGCTTGTTTCAAACCCTATAAAGCTTTCTTCAACTTGAAAACATATTCAGGAAATTTGGTAAAACCGGGTGGTTGAGCTACATAAACCTCTTCTTTTATAAAACCATTTAAAAATGCGCTTTTGACATCCATTTGAAATAACTTAAAATTATGAAAACATGCAAATGCACATAACATGCGAATGGATTCTAATCTCGTAACTGGGGCATAAGTCTCATCGCAGTCGATACCTTCTTCCTGATTGTATTCTTGAGCTATGAGTCGAGCCTTATTACGAGTCACTAAACCATTCTCGTTCAGTTTATTTCGAAATACCCATCGTGCCAATGACCGAATGATCAATAGGCTTGGGAACAAGTTCCTAAACTTGACTCCATTCGAATTGGTTTAATTCCTCTTATAGCATCTAAAAAATTATTACTACATGCTTCATCAATATTTTGGGTTCAAACTGCGAGACAAAAGCAACACAAGAATCTATATCTTTATTAGAGGAGCGAGTACTTACACCCTTGGTAATCTCACCAATTACCAAGTCCTTTGCATGATCAGCCGTAAACTTTAATCTTTTTGGCAGACTCCGAAGGTAGCTGGTTCCTGGATCTTCTCTAGGAGGATCAGCTGGTGCTTTGCTGGGTACATTGAGATCTTCATCATTGTCATCGATTTCGTTTAATTTAGTTCATCAAAGGTGACATTGATTGACTCTTCGATGATCATGGTTCTTTTGTTGAAGACTCTGTATCCTTTACTTTTGCCTACATAACCTAAAAATATACCTTCATCGGCCTTTTTGTCAAACTTTCCCAAATTATCTTTTGTATTAAGAATAAAGCATTTACAACCAAATATTCTAAAATATGAAACTGATGGAATTCTATCAACCATAACTCAAATGGAGTCTTCTTCGATTTGGGTCGATTTAGAACTCGATTGAGAATAAAATAAGCTGTATTGACAGCTTCAGCCCAGAAATACTTGGGTAGACTAAACTGGTTTAACATTACTCTGGCCATTTCGGATAGAGTTATGTTCTTACGTTCCATAATTTCATTTTGTTGTGGAGTCCTAGGGCAGGAGAATTCGTGCACAAAACCATGTGTCACAAAATTGCTCAAACTTCGCATTCTCAAATTCGCCTCCATGATTGCTTCTAATACGAGTGATCATGTAACCTTTTTCATTCTGTACTTTCTTGTAAAAGGATAAATTTCGATAATGCATCATTTTTGCATGTCAGAAAATATACCCACGTGTATCTAGAATAATCATCTACAATTACAAAAGCATATAGTTTACCTCCGGGCTAGCAACTCTACTAGGACCAAATACCATATGTAGCAATTGTAGAGGTCTAGTAGTACATCCAGCGTTACTGACTTGAAAGTGGATCGAGTAGCTTTGTTCTTTTCACATTGACTGCATACCGAATCTTTCTTGAATGTAATGTCCGGTGAACCGCGTACTAGCTTCTTCATAGATAATCTGGAAATAGTATCCACATTTGCATGACCGAGTCTCATATGCCACAGATGAATCTCATCGCTTTTAGCCATTAAACATCTACCTAAATGTTAGTATCTTCCAATAAATAGAAAATATATATTGTCTTCTCTAATACCTTCAAATATAGTACTACCAGTTGAACTATCAATATAGTACATTTGTCTTTTATGAAGTTAATACCATAACCGTGATCAGCTAAATGGCTTATGCTGAGCAGATTATGTTGTAACTCAGTAATAAGACAAACATCTTTAATCACTAGATAGGGAGCTTTACCAATATCACCAATACCAATTATATACCCTTTTAAATTGTTACCGATGGAGACGTATCCTTCTTTATTCCTCTTGACAGTATTGCGAATAATGAAGCGTCACTGGTCATGTGCCGTGAGCAACCGCTGTAGAGGATCCATTTGCTCCTAGCATGTGAAGGGCGTCCCACCTACAAAATAATTTGTAGATGAAACTCTTGGTACCCATTTCTTGTAGGGTCCTGACTGGTTAGTTTTCGGTATCCATGCATAAATATTTAAATCTACTAACTTTTTGATTCTACATGCAGAAGATATATGACCAATGAGGCCACAATAATGACATTTAGCATGTTGAGTGTTGAAAGCTGAGTGGTGTGCATGGTTGGTAGGTTTAGGTTTTCTAGTATAGAAGAAAGCATACCTATTATCCTGTTTGGGCATAACCTTTTTAGGCAAAGGTTTGATAGGGTTAGGTCTGACAGTGTTAGGTTTGGGAATGTTCCGATTTTTTGGTAAGTGACACGTGTTAGGGTAGGAAGCAGCAGTCTCAGGCTGTTTTTCTAACCTAATTTCCAATCTTTTGGAAGTGTCATATAACTTAGTATAGTCAGAAGTGAGTGCTTCCATTCTAACTTGTGCACTTTGAAGACTTTTCTTCTCTTTAGAAAGTTCTTCTTTCAGTTGGTCAATAACCTTGTCTTTTTCTTCGGATGACTTGGTAGTCTCGTGTAATAAGAGCTTAATAGAAGAATGCTCACCAGACTCACTAACATTATCTTTAACCTTAGCTAGAAGGTCGGTAAGTCTTCCTATTTCACCTTTGTACTCCTTGAGTACCTTCTTAGAGTTCTGATATTTGCTACGCAGTTTTCTGTAATCACTTAACAGTTCACTGAAGGCTTCTCCTAATTGCTCAAAGGTGAAGTCATCATATGTATAACTATAGGTTCGAGAGTACCTGATCGGATGCCATAAAGCATACATTTGCAGCGTCTTCTGATTGTTCATCTTCTGAGTCACTGGCTTTACTTTTATGCCATATGCTGGTGTTGGCATACTTTCGAGATGTTGATCTCTTCAGGTTCCCTTTCTCGTATCTGTTGCTCTTCTTGCTTGATAAGTTTGTAGGACAGTCCTTCTTCATGTGTCCTTTTTCTTGCAGCCGTAGCAGACAGCATCATCTTGATACCAGCTGTTGCTGCCATTGTTCTCTTTTGTCTTCTTCTCATATCTCAAGAATCTTTTGAATTTTCTTGCAAGGAGTGCTTGATCTTCAGCATTAGATTCACTGTTTTCTGAATTATCTTCAGCAGATCTTCTGTGCTGAGCCTTGAAAGCGATCGTTTTCTCCTTTGGTGCAGGCTCTTCAAAGTCTTGTAGCTCTAGTTCATGAGTGAGTAGCTTACCCATGAGTACTTCAAGTGTCATGGTAGTGATATCATTTTCTTTAATGATTGCAGTAGCCTTCGGAATCCAGTTCTTTGTAAGTGTTCGCAGGAGTTTGCGAATCTTTTCATGGTTACTGTAATCTATGCCTAGGGAGGACAAAGGATTTACAATATCTAAAGAATCTCTCGAACATCTGAGTAACTGTTTCATTGGGCTTTATTTTGAACGCCTCATACTCTTGAGTAAGTCTGCTGACCTTTGATTCTTTGACTTGAGTTGTGCCCTCATGGTGACTTCAAGAAGTTTTCACACTTCATTTGCAATTGTGCAGATAGATACCCTGTTAAATTCAGTTCTGTCTAAAGAAGAAAATGAAGCGTTAATAGCACGTGCGTCAAGACTGGCCTTTTTCTTTTCTTCTCTGTATATTTGTCATGGGGTTTTTCAACTAAAATACCATCAACATTAATACGAGGTGGCTTTTTATAGCCATCAATAACTACAGACCATAAGTCAAAATCAAGAGATTTCAGAAAGAAACTCATACGTGTTTTCCAATAAGTGTAGTTTGTGCCGTCAAACAGTGGAGGTCTGTTTGTGGCTTGGCCTTCACTTGTGAATTGCACAGTTGCCATGTGTAAAGCTGTAATCTATATAAAATTGAATATAACTACTGTTTTACCTTGCTTTACATGTATAACCCGCTCTGATACCAATTGTAGGAATAATTAGAATCAGAATATAATACCTCTAGATGGAGAGCCTGCTCTGATACCAATTATAGGAACGAAATCGTAAAGCAGAATACTCTAGAAGGGGGCTGAATAGAGTAGGCAGCGAAATATTGCTAATTAAAAACTTGTTAGCAGTTAGATCACAGATAAAATAATAATCATAAAAGTAAATGACAGAATTTAAAAGTGATCAGCAGGCAAACGCAAACACTGAGATTTATACTGGTTTCCTCTTGTGGACTAGTCCAGTCAGAAAACTCTAGCTTCCAATTGAATCTACTATTGGAAAATCCTGCAAGTTTTCATACGAAGTCCTTGCAACTTCTACAGACGCGAGCTTTGATACGAAGAACTCATCCAACTTCAATTGTGAAGAGTTGAATCTTCTATCAAGCCTCTGATTACAATCGCTCTTGAAACTTCTAGACCGCATCGCACTGGCAAATCGACTAGAGGATTGTAACTGGCTTGGATTTGAAAATGAAAGCTTTTAAAAACTCTTTGGAAGAATGTAAGCTTAAGAAGAGAAGATATTGAAAGTGAATTGGTGTTTTGAAATAATCGAAATGCTTCTCTATTTATAGCTTTTCCAAAGACAGAACTCTGACAGAATTCGGACAGAATTCGGACAGAACTCTTTGTAACAAACCGTAACTGAAGGATGACCAAGTTCAAAAATCCAACGTTCACTAACGTTCCAAATGGCCGAACTCTGGCCGAACTCGGCCCGAGTTCTCCTGGGGTTCTGCTAGTTCATTTTTGGAGAAAATAAATTTTGGCTTTTCGAACAATCCTTCAGAAGCTTTTTGTAAAAAGAATATTTTTCAAAAACGTAGGTCATTTGTAAAGATATGATGGTTTTGAAAAACGTTTTTGGATAGCCTATTTGCCAGTACGACTCAGTGTACAATGTATTCCTAGACTTAATAAAATGAAAAATTATTGCTAAACAGAAAGTACATTCTGAATGGCAAACGGCTTCAGTCTTGAACATTGTTGATAACCATTGTTGAGCAGTGTCCAAAACGTCGTAGGTAAACATCTGAGTTGACTTGTATGTATATCGAGACAGAGTTTGATCAATTATTAAAATCAGGTTTGACCATGACCAATGGGCCAACAACTATGACATTATGGGCACGATACTGGTATATTGTTAGGGCTCTTGAGTTGAGCTAAGCATGAGTCTGCTTGTAACAAAGCTTCACTCAGAGTTTCTCGGCTTTCTTTAGAAAGATGAAGCAGCTCGAAGATAGAGAGTCTAGCCAGTATTAGCTAACTGGGCTAGAATATCAAACTTGTAGGGCTTCATTATCACCCCTTGATTGGAAGCAGATTTCAACGGGACGTCAAAGCGTACTGCTTTCTGTTTCCCTTTCTCAACCACAGATGGTTTAGCTGGAACAGAAGATGGTTGAGCTGATGGTGTTTCAACAACGTCCTCTGTTTCTTTAGAAGATCCCTCATAGTCTTTGTGGTACTCTTTTCCAGATCTTGTACCAGCAAAGGTTTCTTTTTCAGACTCAAAAGAATGAAGTACCATATTGCAGGATTTAGTCTTCTTTCCCTTAGCCTTCTTCTTGCGAGGACTTTTATGAGGAACCTCAAAACCCAATCCAATAGTAGATTTTTGACTTTGAATTTGTAAAGGAAGTCGCATTCCTTTATCATAATTCAAACCTTCCGTCTTTTGAAAGTCGAAGCCCATTTTTTTCGTCAGATGGACTGATTGTTGACTGTACAAATGAGTGGTAGCAAACTTTTAATAGATGGATTAACAGAGGGAGAAGGAGCAGAGACCTATAACCACAGAAGAAAGAGGAATAGAAACTTTTGTAGCTACTGAAGAAAGAGGAATAGAAACCTCTGTAGCCACAGGAGAAGGAGGTTTTGGGACAAGAGGAAAAATCCCTATAGGTGCTTTCTCATAAGCAGCAAAAACTTGTTATGCCCTGTATAAGGGGACACTATTCATAGCTAACCACTGTTGATGAGTAAGTTTGAGCTTGGTAGGAGGAGCCAAACTTGGAGGGCATATATTCAAACCCCTCAGTCTATCCTCCAAAGGAATGCCATCCCAAAGACGATCTAAATCCTCAGGATCTGGAGTGATAACATGAGAAATCATGTTGTAGGTTTTGACTTTCTTACCTTTCTTGGATTTTGAAATTTTGCCTTCATCTTCCATTTCAGGTACTAAATCAGGGTGTACCCACATGATTTCACCAGTTTTCAGCGTGAGAGGCAACAATCCTTCATTTTGCTCTCTGGCATGCAGGATATTCATAATCTTCATCATCGCCTTTGGAATTGGGATAATTCCATCTAGGACTTGCTGTGGAGAAAACCTCCAAATTGAAGAGAAACCATATTGGTTGTGACCGTACGCTCATCGTTGGTTAAAGCGATGGCATTGGCATTTATCAGCTCTTGGATTTTCTTCTTCAAGACGTAGCAAGCCTTGGTAGGATGATTTACGTATCTATGATAGATACAATATTTAGGATTGTCAGTCAGATTTACCTCATTAGGCCTTTTTGGCTCCGAAATATGGAGTTTGCCACTTTTTACAAGACATTGTAATATCCCTGGGAAATCACTGCCATCGAATGAGTATTCTTCTTTTGGTTTGGAAGACTCCTGATTATTCGGCATCGTTTTGGGTTTTGAAAGATTGACCACAAGGGTTTCCTTCCCTTTCCCATAACGATTGCCAAATTATTACCAGAAGAGCCTTTCTTTCCTTTGTCCTCTGAGGCAAAGATCATCCCATGTTCACGAGCCAACCTACCATTGGTCTCGGCAGAAACAGCTGCTATAATAAACGAGACCCAATCTGTGAATTGGGAGCCCGTAAAGACAGCAATGGATGGTCACAGATTCATTTTGTACGTATCAATCAATGCTGAATCTGGCATACCAGAGGCATCTTCAAAGTTGCCTGTCGAAAACGTTCGATGAACGTCCGAGTATCTTCCTTCTCCTTTTTTGATTTCTATTAAGGAGGACATGTTCATGTCCATGCCTCCCTCATAGAAATGGAAAGAAATATTGCTTTGAATTCGTCAAAAGACGAGATACAATTGTCGGGTAGACTGCGATACCAGTCGTATACAGAACCCGTCAGACACCCGATGAAAAATCGAGTGAAAAGAGCATCATTCTTCTGTAGATGCACAATCATAATATCAAAATAATTGATATACTGACTAGGAGAAGCCTTTCCATCAAATAATACCATCGATTGTGGCTTGAATTTCGGAGGAAAGGGTACATCATTCCAGTGAGGAGGATAAAGTTGCTTAATCCCTAACTTCTGGAGCTGATCCTTGTGCTTCAGAACTTCAAACTATGCTTTGAGCTCACGCACTACTTGAATAGCTTCACTAGTTTGAGGAAGCACGTTCGATTGAATAGTTGTTGGATGTACCGTGACCCCCACCGGAGGTGGCACATCTTCTGGAATGACAGGATCTGGAGATGCAAAATTTTGGTTGACAGCAGGCTCTTGATTATTTAAAGGTATATCAACCCATTGACTATCTTGAGTTTGTGCTGCTACCTGCACCGGCGTTACTACTGCCGCTGAGCAGTTTGTTGAGTCATTATTATTTGATGCATGCTTTGCATCATAGTGAGCATGTCTTTCAGTGATTGCTCAACGACAGAGAGACGTTATTCTGTATTAGCAGATGACGTCTCCGATTCATCTCTAATAGCATAGGATTCAACCTCCTTGAAGATACAGAGGGATTGGTATAGAGGTATGATCGACACTATCAGTTTCGGATTCAAAAGATTGGGTACCCCCAGCTTCTGAATCAGAAGTTTGCAACTGTCTTTGTCTTCTTGATCGAGTATTCTGATATACCCCTTCAAAGAAATCAAGAAGTTTTGAACTGTTGTTGACCAGGAGTCTGGGATGAGTTGCGTCTTGGACGTCGTCCTCTGTTGGTATGAGATGCCATATTGACTGATGCATATAAAAACTCATGTTCTTGGTCATCAACTTGCTGCTGAGGCTCATTATAGCTTAATCGGTCAAAAACTGATCGTTTCGAAGCCGAATAGCAACATTTGATTGCAATTTGGTGACACTCACAATGATAATTTTATTGGAGGAGTGTTACAGGAGATTGTCTATTTTTACGCTTTTGTACTAGCAACTCGCGTAAATCAGAAGGAGTAGAGGGTAGTCTTCTTTATTACATTTGGGGTAGAGAAATATTTAGTCTGTTGTGTATAAAGAAGATTACTGACTGCATTAGCAGAACCAAACTGTATATTTTTATGCGCTGGAGTTGTGTGCGTAAATCATGAGATTTTTTAGTACAAAGGACTCCATCAGCATTACGCATAATTTGAAGGTTTGGTACTCTGCGTAAAGCAGTGTAAGAAGGTGTTGGTTGAAAACCGAAGTTTTACCAACTACGTTTTTACGCTGCATACGTGTAGTTAAATTCACTTTAGATGCAAAGGCATCATTGTGAACTTTATCTATGCTGTCACAGACAGGAGATTTACCTTTACGCGTAGAGCACAAAACATGAGTATCTGCCACATCACAGACGGAGATTTTCCATTACGCGTGGAGCAAAATTTTGTGTCTACCACGTCACAGACGGGAGACTTATTTTTACGCAAAGAGCGTAAAGTTTTGGTGTCTACCACGTCACATACGGGAGACATATTCTTACGCACAGAGCGTAAAGTTTGATTTTACGCGCAGGGCGTAAAACTTGATGGTCTGCCACATCACAGAGGAAGACTTATTTTTACGCACAGAGCGTAAAGTTTGATTTTTATGCTCAGAGCGTAAAACTTGAGAGTCTGCCACGTCACAGACAGGAGACTGATTTTTACGCCCAGTGTGTATCACTGAAGTAGAAACTGCCTCGTCACAGACGGGAGCCTCCACGACAAGAGTGGAAAGGATTCCTTTGCCTTCAGAGACATCAGTGAGATCCGAGGATGGCTTGGACTTAGGAATCCAAACTTTTTGTGCCTTTCGCATTTCTGAACATAGGAGCAGCGAGTACTACCCCTAGTTCGGAGCATTTCTTCGTAGGCAGTCTGGTCGAAGTGCACAACCAGAGTCTTCTTTGTCGATCCGACCGACACATCATCATATTGAGCAATTGCCTTCTCATCAGAGGAGAAGGTCATCCCCAGCAGAGTCGCCATTTTGTTTCACTTAATAAAATGTCTAAAATTGGTTTTGAAAGAAAACAAGAAAAAGTACAAGAAGTACAAATTGTTCTGGGAAGTATTGCTATGGAAGTCTGATCTGAGAGCGATCACTTTGTTCCTTGGACCATACGATGATGAAGAAGAAAACTGCTTGAAGAGACAACACAATCGGAAGAACTAAGTCACCGAAAAGGTATCGAGCAACGGTACTGCTGGCACAGTCGAATGCTTTCTTGATTTGCTTCATCATGTTCTTGAAGAAAAGTTGAAAAAAATGCTTCTGGGAATATCACTCTGAAAGTATGAATTTTCTCAGAATCTCCTCTCCATGTCTCTCTGTTGATCTCTTGATGATGTCTATGTAAAAAATAAGTCTATTTATAGACTTAACCCTTTGTGCGTAAAAAGCAACTAAATCGGGTCTTTACGCTAGTAACTGTCACCTACGATGTAAATCATCCTCTACGCACATTGACATGTGTCCCATGTAGCATTTTGATCTCTATGCATGGTGACACATGTCCCATTACTTCAACAAAATGGGGAGAGCACGTATATACGTTCCTCGATAAGTGTGCCATGAAAGCCACGTAGGCAAACCACGTTCTCAAGTAGCCAGGAAAGATCGGACGTAAAAATGACCCAAAATACACTCCCAGCGTAAAGTGGCAAACAGGGCGTAAAAGAGCTCAAAATAAACTTCTCGCGTAAAGTGGCTAAAATAGCCTTGAGCATAAAAAGTAGACCAAATAAACTTTACGCCCACCATAGCTTTGAGCGTAAAAGCTCGAATAGCTATCGTGCGTAAAAGAAGCAGTTTTATTGAGCGTAAAGTAGCCCCATCTGCACACTATACGACGAGTATTGGGTTTGGTGAAAAGATTTCTCGGCTTCTGTGCTGCCAGCTGTCAGAAAATTATTCTGTCAGATCAAATCATTTACATTAAATGCGGCCTGACAATCTGTCCCTGGAGTAAAAGTGGAGGATAACTCTCGCGTAAAAGCTTCTCGCATAGAGAATAGCATGCACAGAGAGTAGCTCGCGTAGAGTCTGAGTTTGACTCAGTTTGAATTGCGTAAAGTTCTCAACTTCTTTGACTTAGTCCATAAAGCACTTTTTACGCTCCTACAGCTATGTGCGTTCGTAGCTTTTATATTAGCCTACTTGTGCAAGTTGAAAACATGCGAGTTATTAAGTAAGACTAAGATGAGGCAAGTTCACCGAAACTACCCCACCTGAGCGAGGAGTCGTCTCGACCGAGCGAGCCTTCGAGCAGCCGTTGCAAGGCTAAGTTCCAATGCCGTCGGCGTTTCGATTCCTCCGATTGACTTTGCGGGATGGGGCACTACATCATACACCACTCAGAACAAGTCTCATCCTCGAGATTTTCCTGAAGGCAAGCCATCCTACCATTTCTATGGCCAAGACTTAATCGAGCCTAGACACGGAACTATAGGGGCACGCCATGATTTATCGTACACGCTTCGTCCGCACGTTTCTTCGATTCCGAGCCACGCTCGTACTAGTATCATTCCTTTCTTTACACGATTTCAAGTTCTCGACACTCTTCTATTCTTCAAGTCATGCTTGAACTCAACGTATCACTTGGCTGGATCGTGTACGCATTCCAGGCGTCCCCAAAATACATGCATTCAGCCAAGTCGCTTGATAGAGAATTCGTCATTATCACTCGAGTCGCATCATGCACATACTCAAGCGTCCCTGAAATATATGCATGTCAGCCGAATCTGTGAGGGGCTTTCCTATATTCATGATTCACGCTATCCATCCATGCCAATCCTCCAGGTCAATCTTTCGATTGCCAACACTTGAAACAGGGTGTCTCGTCTAACCGCTAGGCCATCCTTTCGAGGCTAAGTCCATGTCAGGATTGGAATCATAGTTCCCCAACAATAGCTAACACTGACCCCAATCCTAGGATCAACCAAAGTCGGTAGTACGAGTTTTCTACCCGAACTCGCGTCACTCGATTTCTAAACATCGAGCACGATTACCTATTCGCTTCAATGCATTCGTTGCGCGTATTCGAATCCATTCAAATCACCAATTCTAACCAATTCATGTA